>JADMLD010001224.1:600000-1072500 GCA_017589585.1 Phylloscopus whistleri | reverse complement strand
ACCTAATGATCCATGATAAATCAGTAAACTCTTCTGCTTCCCTTAGCACGGGACAACCAAGGGCAGGATGGGGAGGGCAGAGCCAGGGGAAGGCACAACTTCCACTTGTGCCACCTCCAAGAGAAGCCAGAGGAATGAATCCCCTTGGAGAAGGGAGCCAGACTGGAAGTGCCTGCTCTGGGACAGCCTGAGAACCACCCCTAACAGCCAGCAGGCTGCTTGGGAAGGCTGGAAAAGCCACCTGGGAAGTTTGTAGGATGTGCCTCAGGGTCTGCTGCTGCCTTAGGTAAGGTGGCTCTGCTGCTGGATCCTTGTGTGCAGCAACCACCTCCAGCATTCCAGCCTTGCTCCTGGAAAATCGCTTTAACTGGGCTGTTTTGCGTTTGGGGAAGGTCAGAAATGCCAAGGAAAAAAAAAAAATCAGATTTGATGAGTTTCAATTATTTTTCACCACCAATATTTATGTTGCCACAACCGCATGTCTCCCGTGGAAAACGCTGCATCCTCGGGAGGGTTGTCCTCAAATTTCAGAAGGAAGGAATGGGAACTGTATTGAAATAGGAGCTAAATAAGATTCAGTTGTTAAATCCATGCAAATATCCCCAAGGCAGGTGTCAGAGGAGGGTGCCAGACTGGTTTTAGTGACAGGAAAAGGAGCAAAAGGCCAGAAAGTAAAACTCAACAAGTTCCACCTCAACCTGGGGAAGAACTTCCTTCCATGGAGGTGGCAGAGCCCTGGAGCAGCTGCCCAGGGAGGGTTTGAGTTCTCCCTGTCTGGAGCTATCCCAACCCCACCTGGATGTGTCCCCATGTCCCTGCTCCAGGTGACCCTGCCTGGCCAGGGGGTCTGTTCTGGGTGATCCCCAGAGCTCCCTTCCCACCTCTGGGACTCTGAGGAAAAAAAACCAACAACTTGGTTTTAATCAGCAGCACCAGGTGATAAAGAAGAGTTTGTTGGAAACAGATCCATGACCTGGAACAGGAGAGCCCCCATCCCCTGGCCACTGCCTGAGCACTTCACACTCACTTAAGGACATCCTACAACCAAGACATTACGCTCAGAGGAAAAGCACTTTCCTCTTTTAATTGCTTTTATGAATCACCACCCACATCCGGACACTTCATTTACTGGAGTCCAGCAACCCTGTTTTGCAAACACTCAAATTCCAAACTGTTAAAGACCTCCAGGCTGGCAAAAAAAATAATTAAAAAAAAAAATAAAAATAGAGGTGTCATTCTGTTTGATTTGATCCCAGCTTTGCATTTAACTTAACGTGCTGCCCTGGGCCAGGCACTACACAAAAAAAACCCTCACAACTGGCAGCATCACCTGGCCCTGTGACCACCAGGAATTCAAAATTTAAACAGAGAAAGTTTGAGGGGTTTCCACAACTTCTCGTGTTTCTCTATTGTTCTGTGGTTTGTTGGGTTTGGGGTTTTTGGTTTTTTTTTGGTATTTTTTTTTTCTGGAGTGAAATAACCACAACTGAGAGAGGCCTGAAAATTGTTCTCATATTTAAAAAGGGGCCAAGTCCCTGCAGTCCATTTATAAATAAATACAAATAAAATTGGTATCCCCTCCACTAATCCTCTCAGGGGCACGGTTTGCAGGAAATTCTTGCAGAAATGGAGCGAAAGAAAGTTTGCAGAGAGAAGCTGGAAAACAGAAAGGAAGAATGAATTTAATCATGGAGACAGGATCAAAGGAAGTAGAGACCTTGGTAGGTGCTGTTATAGCAGAAAGTAGAGTAAACACAAACTATTACAATTTTTTTTTCCCCTCAGATCAATTGGAATTAGCAATTCAAAGGGGAAGACACACAGGAGAAGGGATGTTCAGCCAGGGAGGAAGCTTGAGGGACTTCAGAATTAACTATAAAACCTTGAGGCCTTTTTGAGGCCAGTCAATAACTTCACTCTGGGCAAAAATGGACAGAGATCATTTAGGAAATATCTTTAAAATAATGGTTACAGCTCAGCTGTAAGGACAGCATATAGGAGAGCAGTTCCCAAATTAAGAAAATGTCTTCAGGGGAGTAAAAAACATTCAGTAGTAGAAATTAAGAATTCAAATGATGTGAGGGAAGGTAAAGTTCAGAGTGTGGGGCACTCTGGAAAGCAAAAATGGGCAAAGTTGCCACAATTTGGATGTTTCCAGAGAGGTGCTCTTGACAACCAAAAGCTTCTAATTTGAGCCCCACAGCTTTGCAGACAAATTCCACACCAAATCGCTGATAAAAATCATTCTGTAAAGATATAGAACCATCAGGACAACACTTACCACATCCCTGGAGGGTTGTGAGTCCCTGGAAGGAGCTGCAGTGTCCAGATTGCTCCTGTCACCCTCCTCTGATGCCCTGGTGTTCAACAGAGAGGACACAGCATGGTTCAAAATCATCTCAGTCCCATCTCCCCACCACCAAATCCTTTTCACCCAGCAACTTTCTCCTCCAAACCAGCAGGTTTTGCCTCCCCCAAGCACTAAAAAGTGGTGGTTGGATTTTTCCTCCCACCCCCCAGTTCTGCCAACAGGTTCTCCTTGAGTTCCTACTCCACCCCTCCCTGGATAATTGGGGAAAAATTGCAATAATAAAGGTGAGAAAGCCATAAAATGATTGGATCTTGAGGTGGTAAAGCAAGGGAAAAGGAAAATGAGGCAGTGGGAAAGGCCTGGGACTCTGCAATTACTGAAACCCAGGATCAGGGGAAAGAGAAGAATTCCATAGAAGGTCAGCCAAAGTCACAGAGGGATTTGGAGAGAAAGGTTACAAAGATTGATTCATCCAAAATCAGAGAAGTGGGAACACTGTACCCAGAATTTGTCTTTTGTCTGTGGGGAGTCACCAACCCACCCTGATCCTGAGTTCTCCTAAAACAAAGTGGGTTTCACCAGGCTGAAACTCAAGGTGAAACTCAAAGTTACATGGATGAAGTCACACAAAGGATTATTACATCACTCTGGCACGATCTGCCAATTCCACCTCACTCAAAGCACCCAAACCCCTCAGATTTCACGTCAGAGAATTATTACCAAGAATTATTAATCACTCTGGCATGATTTGCCAATTCCACCTCACTCAAAGCACCCAACACCCTCATATTTCTCGTGGCTTTGGGGCCACCAAAAGTTTAAGACTCAATGAATTCAAAACATAAAAAAAGCTCTGAGAACCTCACTCTTATTTCAGATAAATCTAACCTGGTTTGGAGGATTTCATTTCTGGGATTTAATTGCTTAAGACTTGAGGTTTCACACCGAAATCTGGCAGATTTTGAAGCACATCAGTTACTAAGAGATGGAGCTGTAGGACCATGTTAGCCTACAAGGTTGCCACAAAAAATGCTTTTTTAAACTTTAATTCAAATTCCCATAGAATCATTGCATGAAAAGGTGGAGCCTCTCAATCAAATCTTTCTCTTTTTTTAGTTTTTTTTCCTCTGAAAAAGCCAGTTAAAATAATACCTGTTGAGGCTGTTCAATTGGAGTTTAAACTGCTGAACCTAAATTCAACTCGCAGAATGTTTTGGGACATTCTGGGAGTCTGAGCTGGCAGGAAAAGTGGAAAAATTAAATTTAAGATCCCTGAGACTGAGAGAAGAGCAGAATGAATTGTTTCAGCAGGAAAGCAGTGCCAGGGTCACTGTGGAAAGTAAAGATTGCAATTCCCAGATTGGAGGGCTGCAGTCCACAGATCCATTCCCATCTCCTCCAGAAATCCACTGTGGACTATTGCCAATCCCTGATAACAGTACCTAAGAAAGGAGCTGGGACCCTGAGCCTTCAGTAATGTCTGGGAAGAGCCCTGAGAGATCAGAGGGATGTGAGGAACCTCAAAGCACCAGAATTCTCATCCCCCAGACCTCCTGTAAGTCTCCTCACCCTTCTCACCAGTACTGCTTTCTTTTTAAAGAGGGGGTGAAATTACTTGAAGGACAAAACAAAGACATATTTCCCAGGTTTTCTATTACTACACCTGCCACAATTTAAAGAAAAATACAGAACAGAACAAAACATGTTTCTCACAAGAAAAGAATATCCATGTTCCAGCCACTGCTTAAGAATGAACCCCACGGGTAGGACACCAAAATATTTTCTGCAGCTGGTGGTGGGTGCAAGGCACCATTCCCTGCACAGGGACAGAGCCAGCCAGAGGAATCCCAAACCAGCAGTGAGAATTCCCAGCCCATTCCCAGCCCTGCGGCCCCACGTGCTCAGTGAGACTCTGAGTCTCTCCATCCCTTCCTCTTCCTGCTTTACCCACCCAGACTCCTGGGGAAAAGGGATCTCTCCTCACAGTGGGGATGCTGAGATATTTCAGGGCTGCTACCAAAGAAATCAAAGCTCTGGCCTCTCCAGACAGGGAATTCTGTCTGCGGTGGAACTGGACACAGAGAGCTTCACACCCCAGCTCGTGTCCAGCCACTCCACGGCTGCTGGGAGGGGATTAAAAACCAGGGAGCCACGTCTGGAGAGGGATGTGACAGACAGAATGAGTGTCAGGACTTCGGCTGGGCCCAGCAGACACTGCTCAGTGTCTGCGTGCCAGAAATAGCAGCGGGAGGCAGGCGCAGCTCCCGGTGCCCCTCTGCACTTCTGCATCGCTTCACTGCAGGCTCTGCTCCACCCCAGACACACAGCTCCTCCTGGCCATAATGCAAAAAGACAGCCTGAACACTTCCAGGAGATGCAACGTGAGGGGAACAGGCAGAAAAAATCTGAATTTCAGCTCATTTGCTATGATAAAGATCACGTTACCTAAGGTTTTTAATGTGTTGTAATAAAATTCTGCGTAGAAACAGTCTTGGATGATGAATTTTATCAGTGTTAGCTCTGCAAAGCTAAAAAAAGGTGTCAGCACAGACACAGTCCATCAGAAACATTTCTTCCCAGTGTGATCCTTGCAACTCCAACGTGAGTGTCTCTGAACAGCTCATTCAGGATCAGCTCCTCTGCCTTTACAACTCCCCTCGGGAGGAACAAGGACCTCTATTTTATAGGCAGGGAATGGAACCAAAGAAAAATAAGTGACTCATCCCAGACCCCACAGGGAGTCCACAGCAGAACTTCTGGGCCTGCACCGAGGGCTTAATAGAGAAAAATAAATGGTTTCACTCTAAAGGTGGAGGCTGTGCAGTCTTTGCCCCACCAGTGATAAAACAAACCAAGCCCCGTGAGCTGCACACGAGCCAGGGCCAAGATTAAAATGACAACCTTCATCCACCTGGTGTCTGCAGGAAACCCAAACTCATGTTTCCCACAGGAAAGGCCTCCCAAACCCACCTTTACCTGGGATAATTCAGTAACAACCCCTGATCCTCAGGGTGTGACCCACATGGGTGGTCCCTGCTCCTTCTCGCTGGTCCAAGCAGAGCCCAGTGCAGCAGCAGCTCCCAAGTGATTATTTGATCACTTTCCTGCTTAATTGCCAGTTTTAATTACTCGCATGGCAACAAGGAAAAAAAGTCAATCTGGCAATGGAAATCCATTCTTTGAACAACTTCTGGCTCTTCCCTCAGACACAAACTATTGCTCTATAAGCCATTCCTGATTAACAAGGGGCCCTCGTGGGAGAGCCACTGGATTTCATTTCCTTCAGCTGACAGCCCCAAGTCCCTAAAAAGCAAGGGCACAAGAACCTTTATTTTCTGGTGGCAGGATGACACTGTTTTTCCCCTTGCCATTTGCCTTCAGGAAGATGTATTAGCACTACATTTGCTCCTCCATGTGGTGGGATTTCTTAAATAAAAACGTATGTTCTATACGTCTGAGCCTGGAACCAGAGCTGCATTAGCCTGTTCACCATCCACGTTTGCTTCAGACTTGGCCAGCCACCTCGAAAACCTGCCAAGACCTCTCTGGCAGCATTTCCCTCCCAGTTCCAGGAAAACATGGAATATTCAAAGAATTTCAGGGCCTCCCTGCTTCGTTTGTCACCACTCTCCTTGCCCACTTAGAGCGAAATCACAGGCAAATTGCTCTAATGCCCTATTAAAGATTTAAAAATGGTCTTCTCCAGAGGAGGGTATCTGAGGACAAATCTCTGCTAATATATAATGCAAAAGCCCCGTTCAGATGTGATGCAATGTGGCACCAGGCAGGGAGGGAGCTGCTTTACAGCCCTGCAACTTCCCAAGGGAGTTCTGGCCTATTTGGGGCTTTCAAACCTCCCCCAGCTACTCAGGCAAAGGAGAGATTGGTTTTGTGCTCGCTGTTACTCCAGAAATGGCTGCAGTCTGACAGAGGGCAGGATCAGGTGGGATTTTGGGAATGAATTCCTCCCTGTGAGGGTGGGGAGGCCCTGGAATGGATTTCCCAGAGAAGCTGGGGCTGCCCCATCCCTGGAAGTGTCCAAGGCCAGGTTGGATGGGACTTGGAGCAGCTCAGGATAGTGGAAGGGGTGGAATTAAATGAGTTTTAAGGTCCCTTCCAACCCAAACCATCCTGGGATTCTGAACCCTTTGAGATCTCAGAGTAAGAAGCAAACAAAAAAGTGAATTTACATCTCATCCCTCCGGGGCTGAAGGCAGTGCTGGTAAAGACAGGCTGAGTGTCACAGCTTGACTGTGAGCTGACTTAGGGACAGGGAGGGGACCAAAGGCATCGATTCCATAACCAAAATCCAGAGCAGAATCCGTGGGGATGGCACCTGGAAACATTTCCTTTGCAACCTAAGCCAGGAGCCAGCTCCTTTTAAAGAGGAAAACCCTGAGTGAACCAAGTCACTCCTAACCAAGAGCAAACCCTGGCCCAGAGAAAAAGGCTTTAAATAATTTGGAGAGTTGTGTTGTTTTTGTTTTTTTTTTCTTACAGAGAATAAAACCTCTCTGTGATTTCGGATGTCAAGCAGACTTTCCTTGACTCCCAGCACTAATTTATAGATTAAACATTTAAGCCTTGACTTGAGGATGGTTGAGAGTTCCCTGTTACTGAGAGCTGAGTAATAAACTAAATATAAAAACTGATATAATATTACTAATATTGCATTTATAATATTACACATTATAACCCTTATTTCCCCATATAACCCATGTTATATATTATTATATATTATTAATATAAAAATAAATATATTTCTGAGCATATATGTCTTCTTTTCTAAAACCTCCAAGGAGCCCTGATTCAGCAGCCTCACTGCACCTTTACTAACATGGAATGCACTGGACACTGATTGTATTTTTTCCATTAACACCTCCCCTGGTTAACTCCTCATTCAATAATTATTCTCGTATGCAAATGAAGGCAACCACGTGACTGAAACACTCTCAGGGCTCTTACAAAATCAGCTCCTTTCCCACTTCAGAAGGGAAGGGCACTCTCTAAAATCAGCTGGAGATCTGCAGCAGAGAGAAGTGGAGTCTTCTCTTCTTCCCTCCCATTTTCCCTCCTGTTTTCCCTTCTTCCCTCCCAATTTCCCTTCTGTTTCCCCCTCTTCTCTTCCATTTTCCCTCCTGTTTTCCCTTCTTCCCTTCCAAATTCCCTCCTGTTTTCTTCCCTCCCAATTTCCTTTTCTTCCCCTTCTTCCCTCCCAATTTCCTTCCTGTTTTCCCTTCTTCCCTTCCAAATTCTCTCCTGTTTTCTTCCCTCCCAATTTCCTTTCTGTTTCCCCTTCTTCCCTCCCAATTTCCTTTCTGTTTCCCCTTCTTCCCTCCCAATTTCCTGTTTCTCCTTCTTCCCTCCCAATTTCCTGTTTCTCCTCTTCCCTCCCAATTTCCCTCCTGTTTCCCCTTCTCTTCCTCATTCTTTTTTTTTTTAAACCCCATCCTGCGCCTCCTTTGTGAAGGGGAATGCAAAGCCCAGGGGAAGCTGAGGCACCTGCCAGGCTGCAGACACCACTCCCAGCCACTCTGGGCTGCCACGACTGCTGTTTGTTGTCAGAGGAGATGAGAGGCCACTTCAAACAGCAGCAAAACAAACTCCTCACTAAAGCCACATCAGGGCCATTAATCCGGGAATGGGTTTGACCCGCTGCTGGCAGCAATTCCTTAAATCTCACTTAAGCTGAGGAGCACAAAGGGGTTGTCTGCACTGGCCAGGGGCTGTGGTGATCCCAAATCTCACACCAACCCGAGCTGCTGCACCACAAATCTCCAGCCAGGATGGCTTGGGAGTGACCTCACACTGAAAAGAGGGTGGGAAAGCAGAGCCAGGTGTGATCCCCACTGCTTCTGAAACTTCTGTGACTTCTGGGAATGCCAGGCTTACATGAAATTCATTTCTTGAGGAGGAAAAAGGCCACAGCCCACGTTTTCACAACCCAATAACGAGATAACATATTACTTTTACTTTTAACCCAATAACCAACCACCCATGGACCATAATGCTGATTTTTCTCTCCAATTACAAAACACCACCCAGACCATGGAGAAGAAGGTGAAAAAACCTCTGCCCTAAATCCTCCACCTTGCTTTATATCCATATTACTGTATTTTAAACCCTGAAACTCTGAGGTTTGCACCCTGTGCTGTCACACACTGCTATCCAAACCCCACACCCACAATCCCAGTGCTGTCACTCGATTTTGGGAGCCTTCTCCACGGCCTCAGGTGGAATGCAGGGTTTGCTTGGGGCTCAGTGCCTGTCAGCACAGAGAGCCTGGAATCCTCAGTGCCCAGGGCTCCATCCATGTTCAGGTGCACATCTGTGGCCTGACTGACCTGGATTTTGCTCCCAGCCCTCCAGTGATGCTCTGCCTGGCCTTGGATGTCACTCCCCTTCCTCTGCTCTCAGTTGCACTGGATAGGAATTACTCAGTGCCACACATTTGAAGAATTACCATGAGCACTCCAGCCTGTGAGCCCAAGAGAAGGGCAAACATCCATTCCCACTTCACTTTTATTTGCCAGTGGGAAATTCTGCGCTCAGTCCTTTGGAGGAGCCATCCACAGACTGGGCCACACTCCAGATTCCCCAACATTTTCCCCCAACAGTGACCAGAATTAGCAGCTTTGGACAGCCCAAATCTGCCCTTCCCACTGGATTTTCCCTGCTCTTGACTTGCTGCTTTTCATCCCAAACCCAATGGAGTCCAAGCTCAGTTCCAAAGTTATTACAATGAACGCCCATAATTCTGTGTATGGTTATTAAAACCATAAGTATCTAATCTGCTCTAGACTTGCAAAGTTCCCATTAGCTTCTAAAAGCAATTAGGTTCCCTTTTTAAATTAAATACTGGTGGAAAAAGAGTTGCTTTATAAAACAGTTTCAACTTGCCACTATTTAATTTCACTACTCATCTCCTTGCACTCACTTGGTGGAACTGAGAGATTCCCTCCTCATCCTTCCTTTTCCTCTGAACATCCCCTTGGTTTTTTTCCTTTCTGATGGGAATGGTTCAGTGCATCCATTTCAGATTTATCTCTGCTTTTTGCTGGCACCTTTCTAGCCACTTTTTGTCCTCTCAGATTTGGTGGAGCAGCTCCTGTGCCCTGTTAAGTTTCTTCAGACCCCCAAATTTTCCCTTTAGTGTCGAGCAGGGGTTTATCCACTCCCATTTTATGAGAGGAACGAGGCCTAAAATGTTCATAAAAAATTAAAATTCATGGCTTGAGTTATAAATCTACTGGATATAAGAACAACAAGCAGCAAAGTCTGGTTGCCCATCAAGAATTCAATGAGTCTTAAAGAGGAATGGAGGTGATGGGAAGGAGGAGCCACTGCTTGTAAGACAGAAGGAAGAATTTCAATTTCTTTCCACGTCTGCCCCAGAAACCTGATTCTTGAACTTATTTCACCAGGAAACAGGGCCATGACATTGCACAAAGAGGCCAATTTCACCCTATAGCATGAACAGACTATTTGCTCGGGGAGAACACATTTTATATTTCGAATGTATAAATCTAAATATATGCAAGTGGGACTGCCTGGAGCACCAGCAGAGTCAGGGCAAGCAGGAGTTCTGTCTTATTTAAAAAGCAAATTAAAAGGAAGAGGGGATGCATTCCCAAATATTTTGGATTTTCCTCTGCTGTGGGAAATTTCCAGACATGAGATTTCTGTTCCAGTTTGCTCTTGGTCCAACACCACATTTAAGAGTTTGTCCTTGACTGAAGCCTGAGTGGACATAGAACTTATCCCAAAAAAATCACACTGGGAAGGCTGAATTTGGTTTCACACCTAAATCCCCAAGCTATGAAGAGGGAAAAGTGGGACTGAGAAGGAAAAAGTTGGTTAAAAGAGAGAGATGTGTGTTCCCATCTCTGCTGTGGCCTCAGAGTGTTCATCTCCAAATACTGAGCTGCTCCACATCCACACCAGCCCATCCTTCCACTGAGGACTGCAGTTGGTGTCCCCATCTCACTGAAAGGACATCTGTGTCCCTTACAGATTAAAATTTTATGTTTTTAAAATTTTACACAGATAGAGAACTTCCCTCTCCTGGCATTCCCAAAGGCGTGAGGAGCAGCATTGCTGAGCTCTGGCCTCTGAGTTCTGGGGAATGAAATTCTCTTATTTTTAACTGTCTGATCAGGCAGGAGCGTGTCAGAGTCCAGATCAATTCATGCAGAACCCCAACATCATCATCATCATCATCATCACCATCATCATCATCCTCCTCCTCCTTTAGCTCCTAAGGTTGCTGTGCTTGGGATTCCAGCTATGGCAGGAATTCTGTACATGTTACACAGAGTTAGAAATGGCATCAATGGAACACTTGGGGCCTTATTCACCCAACAATGAGTCATTCTGGCATTCCACTCCATCTCGTCCCAGTCCTTACAGAACTTCTGTGCACAAATTTGACTCCGTGCATCTGACTGAGGAGGGTGGCAGCAGAGTTTCAGCTGGGTGTGGAAATAGAGGGAACTCACTGGTTTAAAAGAAAATAAAAAGAAAAAAGAAGAAGGAAAAAAAATCTCTCTAATGATGGAAGTTTCATCTTCCACAAGCACCAGTGCCATGAGAAGAGAGAAGCAAAAGAAAATCTGCCCATGAGCACTACTGTGAGGATTTTCTTGCTGCCCAGCAAGCCAGAAGAATAAAATATTTCAAAATACAACACTTGAATAGCAATTCTGGGCAGATAATTTCAGTGGTGCTCTACAAGAGGCTTAAAAGCTTCCCTTAATATGCACTTTACAACTGTGGCAAACTAATGATGGTGCAAGACCACGAAATGTTTCCCAAATCATTTCCCTAATGACCTAAAGCTTTCAGACGGGCTGGTTGTATTTTCTGTGTGTGATTTAAATGAGGAGTTGAGTTGAAAATTAAAGATTAAGCCAGAGCAAGAGCTGTCAGCTGTCTCTCAGGAAGGCACCTGTATTACAAACGGTGCAGGATGCCTACACAGCAAATACAGGATGACTTTGGGTCAATACTGACTTTATCTAGGCAGAGCACATCCAAATATTGGGTTTTTCCATGTTCTAGCAGCTGGAATAGAAGGTTTTCAGGGACACAGTGGCTCCCAGCCTGTGGGAGTTTGAACTGTTGTCATTCAATCCAGGTAAAATGGGATTTCCTACAAAACACTGTTTTTTGTTTTTTTTGGGTTTTTTTTAACTGAGAGATCTCAGCACAAAAGACTATTTTACCTTCTCTTTGTCCTTTCAACCTCCTCCCTGACTGCTGGATGCATGGCTGGGACTTCTGGGTGCATGGCTGGGATTTCAGGATGCATGGCTGTGATTTCTGCAATTCCTGCAAAGCTGGAGCAGAACACCCTTGGAAGTCACTGCTCTTCTCTCAGGTCTGATTGGGATTAGAAAAGAGTCTCAGTTGTTGGAAAGAAGGAAGGCACAGTCACAATTGTATGTGAGGCAAACGAGCTGTCCTTCCATTGGAAACCATTCCAAGACCTCGTAATTCCTTGGATGCTCACAGTTTCCTTCATTACACGTGTAAGCATCAGTGCCTATTTTGGGTCTTTACCCCTACTAAGCCCCAGTAAATTTGGAATCCATCTCACCACACTTCCTTGGGCATTATCTCCCCAGCCCTGCCCATGGCAAGGACAGTGCAATGCCCTCCATTGTCGCCCTGTTTTTCTAAAGTTTTTCTGAAGTTCATTTCAGCCTTCTGATGTTTTACTTTTTGAGATGGACTTTCTCAGGCACTTTTCATGTCAACAATGATTGTTTTGCATTCCTTTCTGGAGGAGGAGAGAACTGATGGACTGTTGGGTTGCCCAGTGTGGTTGGAGAGGACAATTTTCTTCCTCCAATCCATGGTCACTGCTGGAATTCTATAAATGTCGGGGTCTGTAAATGAACTGCCCCCTTTTTGCCTTGGACATCTCAGTGTGTGAGTGTCGTTCCATTGTGACACTTCATGTCTGTGGTCCATGAGGGAGGACAGGGATGGAAGTGGAGTCTCCACTTGGAGTGCCATCTCCTCTCCCTGAATTCCCTCCCCAGGCTGTTTCTGCTCCTTCACTTCACGTCCAGGGACCCAAAGCAAGGGCCAAGTTGACATTTCCCTATCGCAGGACAAACACGTTTCTGGGAGGTGGACTGTTTCTTTTGCATTTCACATTCCAGTGGAAACATTCCCTGAAAAACAGTCGCTATCTCCCTGGCTATCCACAGGCTGAACTGAATAAAAAACCGGGAACGGAACCCAAGGAAAACAGGACACTTTTGTGCCTTTCAGCGCTCAAGCTGAGCGAAACAAAACCGGCAATTAAAGGCGGCGCTCGGGGCGAGCCACCTTCCTTTCTGCTTCCTCCTCTCCCTCGTTTGCAGCTCCTGGGTTGTTCCTCTCCTCGTTGCAGAAGGTCCATAACTGTAACACTGCCACGTTCTCCTGGAAATCTACTTAAATGGCACATGATGGAAGCCATATGATGGGAGCTTAATTACGCAGGGGGCATATGGAAGGCATATGACATAAGGACATATGGAAGGCATACGATGGAAGGGCATCCGAGGACATATGATGGGAGTCTAATTAATTGACAATACATTCCTCTCATCAGGGGGAGAGCTGGAATGCTGCTTTGTTCAGAGGAAAAATATGCACATTGAAATTGTGCTCACCACTGGCCATTCTCCTTTTTAATTATGGTTCCTCCGGTTTTGGAGCGGGACGGGTCTTTTCATTTACGTCTCGTGGCGTGAATGTAAAGCCGTGTTTGACGGGGTTGTTATAAATAATCGTTCGTTCTGGAACCTCCTGAAGTTCTGAGTGTGCAGAGCAAATCTGAAATGTTGCCACCAAAATAAAAAAAAGAAAAAAAAAGAGGAGCCTGTTCTTGTTTGGGATTATTCACAAAGCTGCTCCTAGAGAAGTCCCAAACAGGTTAAAAACCACAAAAAAAAAAAAAAAAGAAGAAGAAGAAGAGCCTGTTCTTATTTGAAACTAATCACAAAGCTGCTCCTAAAGAAGATCCAAGCAGGTTAAGAAAACTGAAAAAAAAAAAATAAGAAAAGAGCCTGTTCCTGTTTGGAATTAATCACAAAGCTGCTCCTAGAGAAGTCCCAAACAGGTTAAAAACCACAAAAAAAAAAAAAAAAAAAGAAGAAGAAAAAAAAAGAAGAAGAAGAGCCTGTTCTTATTTGAAACTAATCACAAAGCTGCTCCTAAAGAAGATCCAAGCAGGTTAAGAAAACTGAAAAAAAAAAAAAGAAAAGAGCCTGTTCCTATTTGGAATTAATCACAAAGCTGCTCCTAGAGAAGTCCCAAACAGGTTAAAAAATCACCAAAAAAATAAAAAAAAAGAAGAAGAGCCTGTTCTTATTTGAAATTAATCACAAAGCTGTTCCTAAAGAAGTCCCAAACAGGTCAAAAATCACCAAAAAAAAAAAAAAAAGAATAACCTGTTTTTATTTGAGATTATCCACAAAGCTGCTCCTAAAGAAGTCCCAAACAAATTAAAAAACACCAAAAAAATAATAAAAAAGAAAAGCCTGTTCTTATTTGGGATTATTCATATAGCTGCTCCTAGAGAAGTCCCAAACAGGTTAAAAAACCCAACCCTCATGGAAAAAAAAAAAACCACCTCTGCCTTGGATGGGAATCAATGCAGCTGAAAATTTGCACTTCCATCTGCAAAAAGATTTATGGGGGGGAAATAAGGTAGTGCCTAGAACGTGCCAAGAAGATTCCTCATTTTTTAACTACCTGCATGTGTTTGGGGCATGTGCCTTCCTGAAGCACAGAGGCAGCGTTGTGTTATCCCAGATCCTTCCCTTGTCCCCAGGAGCTGCAGAGCTACAAACCATGGCAGGGATACCTGGCGCCTCTCTGGAAGCAAGATGGGATAAAATCCCATTAATGCACTCTTGGAATAACTCGTAAGGGAGCCCTGAGTAACCCTCACAGCTTCTCTCTGCATTCAGCAAACAGGGATTTGCAGATAGTCAAGTTTTTAAGGGCCATTTTACCAGAAAAAAACCCAATTTTCTGGATGATTTGAAATATCATGGTCATGTTCACACTTTCAGATTAACCCAGTGCAATTAACCCAGAGCCTGCTCTTTATGTATTTTATTTTATTTTTTTTTTTTCACTAACTGAACAAGTTTAGGAAGAGACAGAGCCTCTTATTTCTGGGAACTCAGAGAACCTTGCCAGAATTACTCATGTAGAGAGTGAAAAGAGCTAAGTTCAGGTCCTGGGCCCTGACCAAGGGTTGCAGCCACCACCTTCACCCAGGCCCCCAGAGGACCTGAACCCTGAGTGCTGCCAACATCGAAATGTTCACTTTTCTCTTCCAACTTTAGGAGAGTTTCAAGGGTTTTTCAGGTCTCCAGTGCTCAGGCAAATCAAACCATGGATTTCAGGAGCAGTTGGGTAAATGGGATGTTCCCAACTACCCTGCAGTTTAGACCCATAAAACACATCAGAAATGTGGGGTTTTTTTGGTCCCACAGCTTCTCCACAACATTTGGGGTGTTCCCAGCTCCTCCATCCAAACTGCTGTGAGGGAGCAGCAAACCAGCTCTGCTGGATGCATCAACCTTTGAAACACCCAACTCCTACAAAACCCCCTAAAAATCCCCCTTTTTAGCTGAGTGCATTCCCCACTGGATATTCCCAAGGAACAGCTCCTCCTGAGGGCTCTGTAGATTTTAGGTACTTTCACCAAAACCCTCCAAGGCTTTATGTGGAAGGAGATTTAATTCCCAGTGTAACATTAAATGAGGCAAAGACTAATGGAAAGGGAAAAAAAAAAAAAAAACAAATAAAAAATACAGGATATTTTTACCTTTGGAGACTTCTGCTTGCTGACCACAAAGGCAAGAGCACTGAGAGGTTGCCATGGTGCTTTTTTGGGGGAATGTTAACACCACGCTGCTCCAGGGCTAATGAAGGAAGACAAACATCACTGGGTTTGCTAAAAACTCGGCACCAACGAGCAGAAAGACGTTGATGAAATGAACATTTTGATAAAAATCCCAGAGAGGCAGGAGGAAATAAAGAAGGTTTTCCAGCTCGTCTTACCTGCTCCTTCCTGTTCCACGTGTCCAGAGCAAGGAGTGCTGAGGATTTATGGTCGCTCCTCACGCCGGTGTGTGCAAGACCCAAGGAAAGCTAGGAGGTTGTACAGTTATCTCCCTTGGTGTAATTCTAAACTATACAACCTACTACCTCAACCTGGATGCATGCAGTCAAAAATTGATAACCTCAGGGGCTTCTAGTTACCAAAAAAAAAAAAAAAAAAAAAAAAAAAGGCCTCCAAATCCTCTAATTTAGAGGGGAAAAAAAAATTGCTGGGGGGAAAGACACCAACCCCAAATTCAGTTCTCCACAATGGAAATGGGATAAGACACAACAAGCCAGGGTTATTCCTGCTGGATTTGGGGAAGATCACGGAGGTTTTCACACGAGATGGGATTTTTTTTCCCTGGCCAAAATACTGGTGTTCCCCTTCCGCAGCAGATTCAGAACATACACAGATTTTTTTTTTTTTTAAGAAGCATTTAAAGAAGGCGTAGGGTGAAATTTGTCTTTTCCTTTCTGGACACACCAAGCTGACCTCGACCACATGCCTTGGCTCCTGGATGTTTGCAGGATGTGCAGGGATGGGGTTGGGAGAGAGCTGCAGAAGGGGCAGAAATCCTGAGGTGAATTTGACCCTTGCACCAAAGGGCTCATTCTGGAAAATCACCAGCCAGCCTCCCCCAGCAGCCAGCCACGTTCCCTGCACAGGACACACGTCTTTAACTTGTACCCATTCCCAGGCAAACAAGCAGGATGTTATCCTTGTGACTCACTCCAGCACCCACTTAAAGCAGCAGGCTGCCTGTTATTATTATTATTATTATTATTATTATTATTATTATTATTATTACTGCTAAGCCCCAAGTGTGCTGGTGGGGCTGGAGCAGGGCTGGGCTGCTGCCCCTCCGGTGAATCCAGCCCCTGGCACAGCAGCTCCGTGCTGGAAGGGGATTCCAAGGGAATCCAAGCTCAGGGATGAAGGCTGAGCTCTGCTGAATGCAGGTGCTGCTCTGTTGTCCCAGGATAAAGCAGAATGTTGGTGATGGGAAAGGCTCTGCCCTGCCTTTCCACCCCAGTAAAGGAGGAAGGTGGGAAACAGCTTCACTGCTCAGAATTCAGCCTGCAACAGCAGCTGGGAAAAAATGCAGAATAATCTTTCTGTGATGTCTGAGTGCCCGTGGTGTTGATGGTATCCCAATTTCTCCTGACTCCATATTCGGTAAAGTTTACTTTGACCAAAGAGTTGGAAATCCAGCATATTTCAGTTAACAGCACAGAGCACAGCCACTGTTAACTCTTTGATTAGTTAGAGCAGTGACCAAGGCACAGCTCTGCATGAGCAAACCAGGGATTTCTGGGCCTTGACTCTTGCCTAAAAGCATCCTGGAGCCAACTCCTCCGTGCAACATCATCACTTCCGTGCACTGCACAGCTTATCTCCAGCACAAAATCCAATTATTTAACTCAAGTAGTTTTATGGCAGGGAGTGCACCCGTGTGCTGAGTTAGGCTGATGGAAAATCCCCAATCCTACCCAATCTCTGGGTGACAGAGCAGAGAAGTTCCCCCTCAGACCTCCCCAAAAACAACCTGCTTCACATTTTGCAGCTGCAAACTGAAGCGTTTCAGTGTCACACAGCTAAACCACTCGTTCTCTGCAACTCACCCCTGCAAGCATTTTTCTGCATCTCCATAATTGAAAATTTATGAATTATTGCCTATCTCTGATCAGTTTAATCAGAAGGTGCTGCTGACACTGAGACTGACACAGGCATCCCTTGCACTGCATTTAAAACAGGGCTGAGCAAAACCCCCAAAATTTGCTCGAAAATGGAAGGGAGAGGTAGAGAGGTTTTTTTTTTTCATTTGTATTTTCAACTCAGCAAAGGTCTTTTCATGGATAAATTACAATAATTAACTCCTTGCATTAGATTTAGGCAAAAATAACCTGAATTTTTCTCAGGTTGGCCAATGCTAATGACTCCCTACCTCTACTTGCTGCTCTTCCATCTTCACAAAGAAACTCCAAGAACTTTCTAAATACCAGAAATATTTCTGTCCCAGGGTTTGACACCTAACTCACCCTCTGGGGTCAACTTAAGGCTCCTCCCCATCCTGCTGCACAAATTATCCTGGCAACTTTGCCCCATTTATGGCTTCAGCACTCACTACAGGTGTTTTGTTCCCTCAAAGCTTGGGCAGCTGGAGGTGTTTTTACATCCCAGAGGAAATTTCCAGCAGGAAAAAGAGTGCCAGGCATCCCAGCCACGCTGTCACTTAGAATATCTGCTGGTGATAATGGCAGGAGGCACAGAGTTAGGAATTGGGATAAAATATTAAAGCAGGAGCAGTCTCACTGCCATTATTGGTGTCCCCTGGTGTCCCCTCTCCGTGCCTGGGGAGCTCCCTGGGAGCGGAGCAGAGGCAGGCACAGCCCTTGTGACACTTCCTCCTGGTGGCACCCAGCTCCCTGTTTGTTTTCTGGTGATTTTCCTTTTTTTTTTTGTCAATTACGCCTTTACCCAATTAGCACGATCGCACCTAATTACGCAATTAGGGCCAATCTGTGATCTGATGACGGCGCTCACTCGCGATGCGTTATCGATGTCGGGAGGTTCCTGGGGAACACGGGCAGCTCTGTGCTCCTCAGTCAGCTCCTGGGGCCCCAGTGCCTCCTGCCTGGGACCCCTTTTAGGCCTCTTGCTGCTTCAGAGTCCCAGGAATGATTTCACACTTCTGGGGACAAAAGGGAATCTCTGGCCCAGCCCAGCCTTGTTTTAAAGCTGCAGCGTAATTAAAAAATCCTGTCTTCCCTCTCGGTGTAACTCTCTGAGTCCTGAAGGAAACCTGACTCCAGCTGCTGTCCCAGCACAGGAACGCTGGCATTCACATCCAGGGAATGTTTGTGTTCAAGAAGAGAGAGAATGCCACTGGAGCAGCTCTCCTCAGGCTTCCCAGCTCTGCAGTCACCACCTGCCCTCGCCACCGACCTCAGGAGCCACCAGGGCCCAGCTTTAGTCTGGACTGGGAAGCTTTCCCTCATCACTGAGTTCCCTTCCCAAACCTGCTTCCCCTACCCACATTTCCTGTTACTGGATTTCCCCAAGAGTGAGGTGAGAATCCCATCCCAGAGATGATTTTTGGGGATTGCCTGCTTGGAATATCCCATTCCTTTCCAACGCCCTTCGGTGTAAAGCAGCAATTCGGTCACACAGAAAAGCAGGGGGGTGCAGAGGGCAGGATATTCCCAAATAATGACACAGAGCTGTGCCTGATGCATTAACCCCCTGCACTAAATCACACTTCACAGCATTTACAGACCTGCTGACTTCAAACAGGATTCCAGCAATGGACACTCTCTACAGATGCTCAGGGAAGCTGAATTTTGTCTCATTGTAATCAGGAAAACCATCAGCTGAGGTCTGGCTCTGAACCTTTCAGGCTGTGAATGATGCAGAAGAAGGAGGAACCCACCTTCCCTCTCAGATCCCAGGCAGGGCTTGCCAAGGAGGGGGTGGGAATGCAGAAAACATTCCCAAAGCAAATGCATTTCCTTAAGTCACTGAGCAAAAAATAAACACAAAACCCCAAAATGCCATGGGGTTCCAGTTGGAGAGCTGAGATCCTGTTTGCCAAATTTCAGCCTGAAGTGATCTTTTCTTTTTTTAATCTGATTTTCATAAACCTCAGACAGGAGGGGCTTTCACACTGGAAATGCTGCCCTGATTCCTGCTGGTCACCTCACTCCTTCTTAATTTGGTGAAACTTCATCAGAAGTTGGCTGTAATGAGGAACCTCAAGAGGTTCAAAGGTTTTCCCCAGCTCAGAGAGCTCTCCTACAACTCTGGCAAACACTAAAAAGGGCTGGAAGTCCAAGAGGCTGCAAAGTAGGGAAAGAAGCCTCATCTGAGCTCAGCTGAAATCCACAGCAAGTAAATATTTTGAAAGCTCTCCAAAATTTTTCAGCGCATGACAAAAAAAAAACCGTGCCTCAACTTTTATTTAGCCAGGGTTGCAGCAATCTGGAGGTTTGCTCAATGTTGCATTTCAATCTCTGGGCCTTTCTAGGGGAGAGGTGGCCAGGCTCTCACTCCTGCACCAAATGTGGCTTTTGAGAGGAGCTGGAGCATCAGCTCTGGGTGACACCCAGAAACAAAACCCAACACAACCCAACCAAACAAAAACCTGAACACCCCATGCTGGATCTCAGCGGGAAGGTGGCACAAATATTAAATGCTGATGACTCTAAATCACCCCAAAACTTTTTGGGGGATTTTTTTTGGCTTATCCCAGGCCTGCACTGTGACTGAAAGCCTGCAGAGCATGATCTGGACCTGCAGCCAAGGCTGCTTTCACCTGCACGCTGAAAAATGAAGGAACTGACGGGAAGCTGAACCAAAACCTGGTGCCACTGCCAGGGGGGATTGCTGGGGCTGGATTTCACCAGGAACCTGCAAAAATGCAACCAGAGGGTCCCCAGCCCAGCTGGAGCAATTCCAGCTCAGGGAATGCCACTCCTGCAATGCTCCTAAGCCATTCCTGGCTCAAGGGCAGGTGTCCAAGCCTTGGATCCCTCCCCTAAAAAATCCTCCCCTTATTTTCTCCCTTATTTCCTCCCTTACTGATTAGAAGCAAATAAACAAAAAGAGAGGGAGGGGTGGGGAGGGAGAAAAAAAAAAAAATCAGATTACTGAAATAACCAGAATACTGAAATTTATCTGCCTTTTAAGAGTTTAACCAGATTTGATTATCTGAATAAGAGTATTTGGATCGGGTTCAAATTCCAGGGAACACAATTCCATTCTGCTTATCACGAATCCCATTTGCCACTGCATATGGTTATTCTAATTACCCGAGTGCTATTGTGTGCTCCTCTGCTGACAAGGGCTCGCTGTGCTCCTCACCAGGCTGGGGAAGGAGGGGACACACACACAAAAATTCCCTTTTCATCCCTCAGTGGGCACCACCAGACAGCCCCGTCTGCAGAAAACCTCACAGGTGCTCTCAGGCAGCCAACGGGAGTGAGAAATGGTGGCGGCGCTTTGAGGGAGAAAAAGGTGATCTGCCAAATATTAAAATTACAACAGCAACAAAATTTGGGGAAGCTTTGCTTTTTAAGAGAAGAATTTCTGCTGCTTTCAAAGGAAACGAGCACAGCAAAACCTCCCCAGATGCAGCCACACGGGAGGGTTTGGTTTTGGGGGTTTTTTTGAGTTTTTTTTGTTTTTTTTAATCTCTACAGCAGCCACTCTGCCCATTTCCAGAGAAAGGAGCTGCACTAATTAAGGGGCTGATTTCTGGAGAGGATGTTGGGACATTTTGGGGGTAATTCCCAGGTCCAGGTGCTCTGGTTTGATTCCAGCAGTGCCTTCTGTGCCTTTCAGCTCCTCTGCAACCTGCAGGTGGGTGAAGGCTCTGAGCCTCAGCAGCTCCCTGGGCATCAGGGACAGATGAAGGGAGCTCTGTGCACTCTGGATGGCACCTGGATCAAAGCTGCTCCTTCCCCACAACGTGAGGGGAAAATAATAATAATAATAATAATAATAATAATAATAATAATAATAATAATTATTATTATTAATAAGAATAAGAATAAGAATAAGAAGAATAATTAATATATTTATATCTATTTTATATATAATAAATATAATTATTAATGATAATTGTATTAATAACATTGCTATTGCTATTGCTATTGCTAATAATAATAATAATAATAATAATAATAATAATAATAATAATAAATCCCTTGTAAGAAATGCACAGGTAGGAGAGGAGCTGCTCCAATTATTCTCCTCCAGCCTAAAAGGGAGACAGATTTCAAGGTTCTTCACATCACTTTGTCAGACTCCAATCTCACTCTAGAACTCAATGAAGTGCAGTGGAACCCAAGCAGCAGCAAAGAAACACAAATTAAGGCTGGAAACACAAAGCAGGGCTTTTCAAAAGGCTGGAAAACAAAGGGGCAGGGGCAGGATATGGGAGGCTGCAGCTGAAAACGAACGGGGGGGCAGTTTAACAAGAGACAAACACTGCAATGCATTTTAAGGCTGAGGAAGAAGAGGTTTTGTTGGGTTTATGGGATAACCTGAGCTCAGAGAAGCTGTGCTGCCAGAGCTGCCCTCCTTGGCATCCTCCCTGCACAAGTCAGAGGCTGCCTCGAACCTGTCCCACAGAGCTGGGGGCACAGCATCCCCAGAGTCACCCCAGAAAAGCTTTCAGCAAACATGCTCAGCCTCAGAAAGAGCTCCCTGCTCCTCCTCCCAGCAGCACGGGGCCTGCAGCTCACCCCACTTCTGCTGCCACTTCTCTGGAGTTTCCTTTCTGAGCTTCCAGCTGTGTTTAGACCAAGCCTCTCACACCAAAAGGAGATTAAAAAAAAAACAAAACCATGGATATTGATTAGCAGGTTCCAGCATATCCAGAGAGAAATTGCTCTAAAATATTTTACAGAGAAGAAAACAAAAATCTATTTCTTCTTTCCTGTTTTATGATTCAATTATTGATTTCCTCATTAAAAAAAAAAAACACCATACCAAATGGTGGTGCCTCATTTTGGGACATACCTGACCCAATTCCCCTGCCAGGGCACTCTCCAAGCAATGTCACAGAACACCCATGACAAATTCCAGGTTTTTCTCACCCCAGTCTACCACAAATGGCTTTGCAGAGGAGAGGCCACCCTACAGAAATATGGATTTCATTGGGTTTTACCCGTTCATTTCTCCTTGGAGCTCAGACTGAACCAGCACGTGGGAATCCAACACCAAGAACACTCACAGCATTTAAAAACCCAACCCCAAACCAGCACAGATTATTCACTGATCTTCTGGAAAACCCCGATTTTTTACTGTCACAATCTCCTCCTGCTCCCATGGCGAGCCCCTGCTCATCCCCCCCTCAAAATCCCAAAGGAGAGCTTGACTCCAGGTCCCTGTTCTGGGTAAAATCCCACCACAGAACAGTCCAGGAGCAGAAGTTCTTCTGGAAACGACTCAGCAGCTTTTATTCCTTGATTTCCCACCCAAACATTTGGGGAATATTGAGGACCAGCTTTCATACCCAACTTTAAAGCACACAGGATGCCCAAACACAATTTTTCCCCTTTTATTTTGAAACCTAGTTTCAGCTCACAGGGAGAAAGAAGAGTGGTTGGACTTCTCTGACTAAACTTTAATATAACAAATAGAAAACTTCTATAATAAATAGAAAACACATAGAAAACCCTGGAAATTCAGCAAAGAGGGGAAAAAAATTTGGCCTAGAGCAGCGTGTGTCGAAGCAGCCAAGTTCAAACCCAGAGAAATTTAAAAGTGGAAATGCAGAGCAACTCTTTGGTGGAATGAACACTGAAAGCTGCTGGAAAGAAATAGTCAGACTTTATTTTGAGTTTACAGCCTAATTATTTTCATATAGAATCTGTACATGGGGGTTTTTTAAAAAAATTACTTCTTCAAAAAGAATTGTTCCACTCTCCCAACTTTAAAGGTTCCTTTTCCACAGCAGGCATTGCACTGCCTGCTTCCATGGGTTGTTTTTTTTTCCTGCCCTACCACTTCTTTTGGACTTTCCAGCATGATTGTTTTCTCTTAAAAACTATTTGAAAAGACACAAACACCACGAAACTGGGAGGAATGGGATTCTGTAATAAACTGATTTTTGAGAGAGGAGTTTTCTCCCATGTCAGAGAAGCGATTCCAAGTTCCTGAGTATGAAGGAGGAGAAGTGATTGTTCCTCTCACAAATTGCTGGACTAAGCAAGGAAAGAATAGCACCATGTTTCTTTATAAATGACAAAATGCAATGATTTTATCTGTTTCAGAATTGACACAAGAATGCTCCCTCACACCTCCCCATCAGCAGAGCAGGGCAGGACATGGGTGGGATTGAAATTTCTCCAGCCTGCTGCCAAACAAACTCCCCCCATCCCCTTCTCCTCAGCACCAACCAAGCACACCACCCTTGGCACCAGGGGATTTGAGCCCTGCCCAGAGCTGAGAACTGCAGGGAGAGATCTGCAGCTCCACTTTTACATCCCTTTAAATAAAAATAATTAAAAATAAATAAATAAAAGAGGGAGGAGGGGGAAAAAAAAAAGGAGGAAAGAGTGAAGAATATTTGGAGGTGAGGTGCAGCAGCACCCCAGTGTGCACTTGCCAGCCAGCCACAGACCTATAGATACAAGCTTGTGTGGAATATGAGCACAAGTTCGGATCTACGGGTTTGTGGCAGCAGGCAGGGATTCCTGCTGTCACTGCCAGGCTCTGGGGGTCACTTTTTTGGGGGTGTGGAAGAGGAAAAGCCTTTCTGCAAACGGAACTGCCAAGTTTTAGCCTTGGTTCTCTCAGCAGCTTAAAGCCCCTCCTTGGAGGGCGGGGGGCAGAGTGGGTTGTTGGTTTTTGTTATGACATAAAGACACAGGTTCCTGCACTCCCATGCCAGCCTTAAAAAAAAAAAAAAAATCAGCAAAATAAAATAAAATAAAAATTTGAAACCAACCAAAATAAAGCTGAGCTGTGTTTCTTCCTCACAAGCACTTTGCTGGACAGAATTTCTGGTGATTGCACAGCACTGAGGTTAACAGGAATTGAATTAGCACAGCAGCATTGGAGGTATAGCACTAGAACAGGCTAGGAAATTACCCAACAGCAAAATTTTGGGATAGAAACAGAATCCCAATACACAGCCATCCCCCCCTAACCCTGCAAAAAAAGTTGTTTCCATTCTGGCAGCCTGGCTGAAGCAGGCAGCACTGCCTGAGAGTTGTTTTAACTTTAAGAGAAGTCATTACTGGGCTGAGGTTCTACTTTAACTCTATTTTTAAAGGCAAAAAAACAAAACCCCTGTCACTCGGCTAAACAAGCTGGAAATTCCCTCTAACCCCAACTCTGCATTTCTTCCACACAGACAAATACAAAAGTTCTTTAGGATTTTTCTAACAAAGCTTGAAAAGCAAAGTTTTGCCACCACAAGCATGAGGCATCCCCTGATTCCCTGAGGTTTCCAAGTTTTCTTTCCTGCAGCAGTAATTATTTCCCATTTTACTGGTGGGGTGTCAGGCTGGAGAGCAGCCTGACTGTGAGCTGGTGGAGAAAATCACTGAGATCAGCTCTTGCTCAAAGTGTCCCCAATTTCTCACTTCCCTTCCTTCAGGAGACAAACCAGATTAATGCAAGTTAATATTATCCCCTGTAAAATCAAACAGGCACCACTTGGAAAAGAATTTTGCTATTTGGATGCTGTTAGAAAATTCTCCCTCTACTTTTTTTTAATTTTTTTGGTGCAGGTTCTTAAAATAAATCACTTCAACCTTTCCAGCCTGGTAAATATGCAATTATAAACCACAATTTTCCTTTATTTGGAATTGCTGGGTGGCAAGAAACTCCTGTTATAGATGTTAAACTTTCACCATCTGCCCAAAGGTTATCTAAATTCATCCTCCAAGTGTCGATTCCCACGCTGACACTCACCTTAAAAGAGTCCAGCTTCTCCCCAAAGTTTTCAGCAGCCAAAATTTGTGCTGCAGCATCTTTGGAAAATCCAGTTCCAGTTGGAATTTTGGGGTGGAGGAAGCTCTGTCCCTGCAGTGGTCAAGGCTGGAGCGGGGCAGGGAGCACACACAGATCGTGCCCTCCTTGGGAACAGAGCTGCAAATGGAACACAACAAATGTTACCCGGCCAAAAATAACCCCAGCCCTCCACCACAAAGCTCATTTATTGCAGGGGACCTGAGGGTAAAATCCAGGTTGTCCAGCAGGGCCTAAAGGTACAACAGCAGGGCTCAGTTGTTGCTGGGATTTCCTCCCCTGGCAGGGAATTTTGCCCTCAGCCTCACTTTGTTATGCAAAACTGCATCAGGCAGGATGTTTGCTTTACATTCAGTATATTAATTTTCACCCTAATATTCTTTACATTCAGTTGTGGGTATGAAGGGAGCTAATTCCAATGGCTCTGGCAGAGAAACACCTGGTTTTTTTTCGTATGAGATGATCTCACTGAAATACCCAAGGCAGGGGGGGAGGTTACATTTTCCTCACTTTATCTATTTCTAAAACATTTTTTTTTAATATTGTTATTTTTCTTTCCCATTAATTCCTGGGCTAACCTCCTTTCCCTGGGATAGGTTACTTTTTCCTCACTTTATCTATTTCCAAAACATTATTATTATTATTATTACTATTATTACTATTACTATTTTTATTCTTTTTTTTCTTTCCCATTAATTCCTGGGCTAACCTCCTTTCCCTGGGATAGGTTACATTTTCCTCTCTTTATCTACTTCCAAAACATTTGTTTTATTATTGTTATTTTTCTTTCCCGTTAATTCCTGGGATAGGTTACATTTTCCTCACTTTATCTACTTCCAAAACTTTATTATTATTATTTTTCTTTTCCATTAATTCCTGGGCTAACCTCCTTTCCCTGGGATAGGTTAAATCCACGAAGGACACCAAGCAGTAAAATTTGGGTGGCTTTTGCAGGGGACACGCGTCCCCAGGTCTGCCTGGAGGGAACACCCAGAGCCAGGGCTGAGCCAGACCTTAGAGGAGCCTGGAATATCCTCCAGGAACCTGGGATTTGTTGGGAAAAGCCACCCTGTTCTTCCCTGCCTAAAGCAGGGCTGATCCCTGCTGCACCTCCCACTCCCCCACCTGATTGGCTTTTCCAGCACAAAAGGGAAGAGGGAGATTTGGGATCCGTCGCCAGAAAAAACGGGAGAAAAAAGGGGAAAAGCAGCAAGAGCTGTCCCTGGAGAAGCTGCAGAGAAATCCCCACTACAAATGTGATCGTGCCCCTCTGCACTCCTGAGAGCCCTGGGGGAATGAATGGGGCACAGGGATGGCATTCCATGGCACCTGGAAATGACAAACACCCAGGAACCAACCTGCTCCTTTTGGAAAACAAACTCGTGGACAAGCTTTAAGGCAGCAGATTGATAAATGCAGCAGCAAACCGACAGTTTTGTTTGTTGAAAAAGGCAGATTTTTAATTAATATATATTTTTTTTTCAATGAGCACTGCTTTTTAAACAGGAATTTCACTCATACCCAATATATTCAGGGGGGTTGAAAGAGAGTCATGGATTTGCCAAGATGTGGGGCTGGAAACGTTTCCCCCACTGATTAATCACAGAGCTATTGTACCTTGTGAAAACCTGCTGAACATACACACAGTGGCAGAAAATCCATCAGAGGCAAACAAATCAATCAGCATCAGCCTGTATTTGCCTCGACTGCTAAGACTGCAAATAAAAAGTTTCAACCTGTGGATGAAGGTATTTGTATTTAGGTTTCTGATCTCCTTACACTGAGCCTGCTTCGCTTCATTATTAATTTTACAACATCAGTGATCACAGGATCAACAGGGCTTTGGTACGTGGGACAGCCAAAAAATACAGAATATTTTTGTCAGTAACAACCCAGCATTAAGCTGGTTATTTTAGAGATTTACAGCCAAAGGGATATGGAGGGAAATATGGAGAAATAAAGTCTCTAAAGACCTAACATTGGGGTTTGATCTGTGGGTGGCTTTCTTGCAAACCACAAAGCAGAAATGCCCTGTCCAGGAAAATCGATCATTACAGAATGCATTGTGTGCCTGAGCAAAGAAGCTGTTTGCAGCCATTTCGTCCTTCTGCCCCGAAATTCAGGCAAATAAGAAACACAACTCTGAAATAATTCCTATTTTTTCCCCTCCCCAGTTGTAACCCCAATGTAATCAGGCCTATAAATATATATATAGATACACACACACACACTCTATCCTTAAAGAGCCACTCTTTAAGGATTTCTGTGCTTAAAAAATAAAATGATTGAAGGGATTTGAAGGAAAAGGGAGACACTGACTGGGAATCCAAATTACCTCAGCAGCAGCAGCAGCAGCATTCTGCAGGATTTCCTATGGAACGTGCGCTGCCATATTGCTAGGCCCAACTCCTCGGGAAGGCGTCCTGGAAGACAAAATATTTATGGATATTTTCATGGCAGATTTTCAAGGCACGGATGCTGTTTCCCTACAGCCAGAGGCTACAGCTTCAGGAGCAACAGGAACAGCCAAGCTCCTAGGAGAGAAATTACCCTCCCCCCCATCCCAATATCCTCGCTTTTAAATTTGGGGTTTTGGACGATTATTTTCTGTGTTTCCACCTTGGGTTGAGCCACTCACGCTCTCCCCCATGCAAGGAGCAGAACCCGTGGAAAGAATAAACCCTTCCTTGTAACACCACCACTCCAGGAGTCTGCCAGTCCCATTCCCACCAAAGCCATCCAGGAAAATAAAGGAACGGGGAGGCGAACGCCTCCTCCCCCGGCAGTTAGTAACGCGCACCAACTCCTGAGAGTGATTAGTTCTCATCTCCAGATCCTCATCCCCCCCAAAGTCCAGCTGGAGAAAGCAGAATCGAAGAGGAGCATCGTTACCTGCTCTGGAGGAGGTTCACCAAGCAAGCTTTTTTTGAAGCTTGTTGACTCTTTTAACACTGATACAAGGAATAATTATTCCTCGGTGCCGGCGCGATTGTTAAGAGAGGAGAAGCCCCGGATTGTGGTGGCTCCGCGGATGCTATTCTTTTTGCACCACAGCAGGATTCTTGGCTGCCAGTCCAAGCTGCTTTCACTTGCCAAGTTTTAAGATGCCGGTTTTGCCTTTCATTTTATTGTTCCTTTCGCAACGTTAAAGAGCGACTTGCAAAAAAAACCAAAAAACCACCCCAAAAAAAAACCCCAAAAAAACCAAAACCCAACTCAAAAAAAAAAAAAAACAACCCCAAAAAAACCCCAACCCATGCACAGCTGCTGTCGGGGAGGGGGGGAATTATTTGAATTTTGCACAAGAATGGGGATGAGGAAGGAGCGGGCTGTGATGTAACCACAACGACACCCACAGAAATATTCCCAATACTGGGGGGGACAGGCCAGCTCCCGATCCTGGCGTTTCCCCAGGGAAGAACAAAACCTAAAACCAGCCAGACCCACGAGCAACCACGGCAGAGCTGGAGGTTGATGCTTCTCCCTCCTCTCCCAGCACCACCACCTCGATTTTTTTAATCCACTTAAGGCTGTGAGGATTTCACCCAGGGGGTGCAGGGATGCTGAGCTTGGGGAGCAGCCTCCTGACAAAAAGGGTTCCCCCCCTGCACACGCCCTCCCAGCCCACCCCACCCTCTTTCCGTGATGGGATTCACCCATTCCCAAACATCCCCGGCCTTTCTTGGACGCGATGCCACCGGGAAGGAGCTCCAGGGAAAAACCTCCCGTCCCAACTCCCTGCAGGGTCCTCCTCCAAACACATTCCTGCAGCGTAAGCCACTGAATTTCATTTTTAAACATCGTTTCTAATTGGTCAATAGACCAATTTAATATTTTTTTAAATTTTTTTCCCCTTTTTTAAAATTTTTAAAAAATTTATTTAGATTTTTCTAATTTCTTTTTTTTTTTTAAATCACTATTATTTTTTAAATCCCCAACTTCGCCACCGAGGAGTGGATTTCTTTCATTTTCCTTGACGTAGCAACAAAACTCCCGGGACCGGTGCCAAGGCTCGAGCGCATTTAAATGAACAAACAGCAACAAAAAGAAAAAAAAAAAAAAAAAGTAATTTGTGATCCTTCTCGGGCCGGAATATTAAAAGCAATGATGGGGGTTATGCTCTGTGTACACTACAAAGTGCAGCAAAATGGAGCTCTGAGCTTGGTGCTTGCAGATGTTGCAGGGAAACTCCAGATGTGGGCAGGGAAAACCCCGGCTCAGCTCCCTGTGCAGCCAGACCTCCTTCTCCCAGCCCAGAGGTGCCTGTTTATCCCGAAATTGGGAGCTGTTCCCAGCTGACAGCAACCGAGGTGCAAACAGCCCTGCCACCAGCTGCTGGGTGTGCAGAGCTCCGCAGGAGCAGGAGATGAAGCCACCCCTCGGTTTTGTGCTTGAAGGGAAAACCCAGCCCGACTCCAGAGCGAGTTTCTGTGCAGAGCCACCGAGCCTCGAACAAAAGCAGCGTGGATTAATAAAAAGGGGGGAAAAGGAAAACAGGAGCTTTGTGCTAAAGTGGAAGCAGAAGATGTGAAATTTCAAAATCAGATGGCTCGGGCTGTGATTTCTTTCATTTAAATGAATTGATCTGTTGCTAAACTGCTGCTCTGGTGCCAAGAAACTTTTAACTCCTTCGGCTCAGAGCCTGCTGCGTTTTGCTGCTCCCTCTCTCCTCCCAACCAGGGCAGCGATTGAATCAGAGGGGAGAAGTGGAAAAAAGGAGTGGGGAAGGAAAAAAAATCTGAGAGCAGAAAAGGGATTGGGGGGCATGAAACCCACATGCAGAGCACAGCAGAGCCCCTGGTGCTTCGGGAGAGCTTCTGCTGGACAAACCAGCAGGTCCTGGCTCCTAAAGCTTGGAGAGGAGACAGAAAGGCCTTGGAGCTCCACAGCTGCACCTCCAGCAAGAACTCTGGGGAAAAGCCACCAGGAGCAGCAAGGAAAACCCCGAAATCCCTGAAATCCCTGACCTGATCCATGGCACAGGTTCACTTACCAAAGCATGGCCAACAGAAGCCCCTTCCCTACACGTGTGAAAGAGAACAACAAAACAAAAGATCTCAAAACCAGCCCTGAAAAATAGCTGCTGTGGTAAAATTTGGGGTGAGAGTTCCTACTGCTTTTCCATTTCGTTTTGGGGTTGCTTTGCCCACTTCAAAAAAAAAAAAAAAATTGAATTAAAAAAAAAAATTGAAGAGAGACGTGATGTAATTAGAGGTAATTCCAGGGGAAAAATATTTATGTGTAGAATAAAAACAAAACAACAACAACGAAAAAAGGGAAAACAATAAAAGAAAAATATATTTCTATATCTCTGTATCTCCCACTTTCCAGTTCTGCTGCAGTTCCCCCTAAACTGCTTCTGCTTGCTCCAATCTGCTGCCTGCTTAACAACGGAATGACAGGCAACATCTGTTTGTATAGAAGCCAAGATCAAGCCTTCAAAATGTTTTTTGGCTCAGTTTCTTTTTTTTTTTTTTCTTTTTCTACCCCCTCCCCTCTGAAGAAAAAAAAAAATTAGAAGGAAAAGAAAAAGCAAAAGCTCCCAGGAAGATTTTGAAACAACTCAAGTGAGGCTGCAACTCTTTTCCCCTTGAGTTATTTCAAGGTGCAGGACTTGGAGGAGAACTCTTTGCTTCTCTCCACCCTCCTCCCCTGCTCTCCCCACCCTTCAGCCTCTCTCCTGCCCCACGCTATTAATAAAGTATCACACAAACTGGGGAAAAAAAAATAATAATCCAACGTACCTTGATCCCTAAAAGGCCACTCCCTCCTCTGGGGAGGGAGGGGGTTCTTCAGAGGCAACTAAAAAAAATTGCACAAGGGAGGGGAATATGGGATTCAGGGACAGGCTTGCCACAGTCCTCTCACCCTGGTGGGGATTTTTTTTTTCCTCCTCTCCTCCATTTTACAGACTGTTAAATATATTGTTTGCAAAATCAAAGGGGCTGTTATGAAATTAAAAAAAAAAAAAAGACGCGGGTGATTAAAATAAATAAGTTAAAAAAGAAAAAGAAATTAAAAAAAAATAAAAAAATCAGCCCAGCTCCAAATACAATTCCAGTGAGTAACAATGTCAGGCTACTGCCAATTCTGTGGCAAATCGGGAGAAAGCACAATAATTCCACATGCTGAGATGTGAGCAACTGGAAAGGAACCAACTCTGGGGAAGTCACAATGAAAACTATCCCAGTGCCCCCACCCCCAGCCCCTCTGCCATCCTTTTCGGAGGGTACGGGGGGGGGACTCTCTCCAGGGGAGGGAAAAAAAATTAAAATAAAACGAAGGCACTAATTTAACAAAAGGAAAAGGCAAAACAACACCCAGACCATCAAGCGAAGGGGCGGTTTAAAAACTCGGGGAATGTTTTATTCGCTGGAGATTTGGGACAACGCTGCTGCACGCACATGTATGAGAAAAAAAAAATAATAAAAAAGGGGGGAAAAAAAAGAGAAAAAAAAAAAGAAAATAACCAGACAAGTTGCTAAGGAGACTTGTGTAAACTGGGAATCCAGGCACATTTCTGGCCTTTCCCCCCATATTCCATCTCGCATTCCGATCACGCACCACTGCGGCACGATTGCACCAATGCACTGCATTAATCTTGGCCTTAAACGGGGCTGCCTGGCAGAGCAGAGCCTGCCTATGGATCATCTTTCAAACTTAACAAGTTAAAGGCAGCCGGGGTGGCGGTGGGTGGGGAGGGCTGGGGGGGCGGGGACCTCGCTGCCGAATATAAAATACAGGAGCCCGGCTTAGTGAGGGAATTTTAAAGAGGAAGTGTTATCCGGGCAGATATAGAACGCTGCGAGGCTCTCGCCGCGTCTCTCCCTCTCTCTCTCCCTCTCCCACTTCTCCCGACAAAATCCCCGTTCCCTGGCAGATGTCTGAATCCCTGCCAGATCTAACAATGTCCGACCCACTGGCTGCCACCAGACACTCGGGCTGGCTCTCCCAGCACGCTGGGGTCAGATATCCACATTAACCCACCTCCTTCTCCTCCCCCCTTCAGTGCCCGCTCCCAAAGCAGACACTTGGATGCAATATTGTCACCTTCCCCTTTTAGGAAGGGGGGCAGATCAAATCAAAGCCTGAGCTATTTGTGCGTGGTGCCTGCTGACCTTGTCTGGGACGGGATTAAATTTGGTGGGGTTTTCTTTTTTTTTTTTCTTTTTTTTTGCTGTTCCTTGCTTTGGGTGCAGGAAATCCGTCCTTCCCTCTCCTCCTCACCTCAAATCCTCTCCTGCTGGTGGACAGCTCAGTGGGATCATTCAACACCTGCTTTTCCTTTTGCATTGGGGGGGATGAGGATTTCCCTCCTCACGTGAAGAATCCAGGAATCGACAAAACCAACAGCAGCACACACGGGAAAAGCCAATTCCATGGGCTGTGCCCTGCATGGAGCATTACCCCACTTCCCAAGGAAAAGCCTTCCCATGGCAGGGTGGGCTTTGAAGTCCCACCAAAGCCAAGACCACTCTGGGATTCTCTGAGTGAGGGGTTGTCCTGAAGGCAGCACGTTCCACAAGAGGAACCCACAGTTCCCTGAGGGGAATCATCTTTGCTTTCTGCCAGGAAAAGCCAATTCCATGGGCTGTGCCCTGCATGGAGCATTACCCCACTTCCAGCTCCCAAGGAAAAGCCTTCCCATGGCAGGGTGGGATTTGAAGTCCCACCAAAGCCATGACCACTCTGGGATTCTCTGAGCGAGGGGTTGTCCTGAAGGCAGCACATTCCACAAGAGGAACCCACAGTTCCCTGAGGGGAATCATCTTTGCTTTCTGCCAGGACAAACGCACAGGAGAGGGAAATTAAATTTCACTTTCCTGGTGCTCAGCCTCAGAGGCCCCTGTGGACGTCACCCCAGCCAGGAGAAGTGTTCCATGAGTTGGGAATCAACGTTTGACTCACCTGACTGCTCGTCTTGCTTTGGGAGAAGCCACCTAAAAGAAAAACAGCAAACCAGCAAGTTAAAACTGTTCATTTGAGATTTGGCTTTTGCCCTAGCAGTGAAGGAAAAAAGCAGAAATCGTCACAAAAACAGGATTTCTGAGTGTTTCTCTGAGTTAAACAAAAGCACACAAAATAAGCATTCCTCTTTCCTCAGCTTGCTCAGTTCCTTTGTACAGGCTGGTGTTTCTGTCCCAAACCCAAAAATGTTGGGGTTGAGGCACCTGCCTTGAGGTCCACACACTGAGAAACAGCTGGAATGAGGTTTCAGGGGTTGTTGAAGGAGGTTTTCACTTCCACAGCACAGCCAGGAGAAGGAATCAAGCCACAGCCCCTCATGCCCATGAAAAACCAGTGATTTTAACTTAAAATCAGTGAAATTGGTACCTAAGCAGACACTGAGCTGGACTGGGGCTGCCCACACACCTCTGTCCCCTGGGGGAGCTGCCTGCAGAACCTCAACCAGCCCAGGTGAGCAGGGAAAACATTCCCTGCCTTTGCCTCTAGCCAGCCACCTGCAGCTCTCCTTTGAAAGCCTCCCCTGCAAAGCAGAACCCTGCAGCTCTGCTGGGGCTGGCTCAGCCCTTCCTCCCCCTAGAAAAGCACCAAGCCCTGAGCAGCCCCAAAAAGGAACCCTGGGCAAAGCTCCCGACTGCACAGAGCACCTGAAAGGCACCACCACGGAGAGAAAGCTGAGCAGCAGCAAGAAGAATCCCTTTGAAATGACAGGGAGGAGGTTTAGTTGGGATTTTGGGCAGGAATTGTTCCCTGGGAGGGTGGGCAGGGTGGCACAGGGTGCCCAGAGCAGCTGTGGCTGCCCCTGGATCCCTGGCAGTGCCCAAGGCCAGGTTGGACACTGGGGCTGGGAGCAGCCTGGGACAGTGGGAGGTGTCCCTGCCATGGCAGGGGTGGGATGGGATGAGCTTTAAGATCCCTTCCAACCCCAACCTGTTGTATTCCTGTGGGGAAATGGTTTCTCCCCAGAGACCCCTGAGACCTGTAACTATTTAGTTTGACCCTACCTTCCCTTATCTCTGACCTATGGCTTGGTGCCAGCTATCTATTCCGAGACAGAGACTAGATAAAAACCCATGTGCTTCCTCTTTTGTCCTCTCTTTGCCTCTGGAACCCCTTCAGGAATAAAGCCTTGGAATATCACCTGAGGTAGGAGCCTCTTTTGAATCTTTTACCCTATCCCCTGACGTTTTACCCCCAAAGCTCCCCAGAAACTGAGCTGGCACAGCAGCCCTGGGGGGCAGGCAGGGGGGTAGCTCCTCACCAACCATCCCACGATTCTCTGATGAAAAGCAGAAGAGGCAACAAAGATGCTAAACCCCACTGCAGGTGCAGCACCAGGTGCTTCTTGCACCTTCCCACTTCGGGCCCTGAGGTTTTCAGAGGAATTTCTGCTGCCTGAGGTTGACTGAGTGGGGCTGCAGTTTTGTTTTGGTTGCCAATTGGAAGCCACTATTTTTATCCACAAGTCCCCCAAAGCATCTGTTTCCCTGGAGCTGTTTGAGATTTCCTTTTATAAGACCTACTTCGAGGTGTATCATTATTTTTAAGCGTTACTCCACGCAGCCACACTCCCATTTTATCATCATTACAAGTGTCATTACCCCTGCATCTGAACTGGGTAATTTAAAGGAGAGGAGAGAATCCTTGCAGAGGGGCTGAGAGTTGCTTCCCCTCCAGCAAATATTTTGGGGATAATACCTGCCACTTGGAAAGAAGCTGGTGCATCCCAGTGACAGGAAAAGAAATACCAAGTTATCTAGGAAAAAAAACAAAAAAAAAAACAAAAAAACACCCACCCACAAACAACAAAAAAAAATCCCCCACAAACAAAAAAAAAAAAAAAACAAACCAAAAAAACCCCAAAAAACAAAAAACACCAAGCCACCCCAAAAAAAACCAAACCAAACCAAACACAAACCCAAAACAAAACCCCCAAAAAACCAAATAAACAAACAATCCCCTCCTCAAAAAACCCCAAAAAACCAACCAACCAAACAACAAAAAAACCCAAAACACACACACACAAAAATTTCTCTTTGGAAGCATCCACAGAGTGGACAAATCCCCAGAAAGAAAACCCCAAACCCCCACCCAGGTGTTCCTGTAATGTGATATAAATGCAGCTCAGGTCATTGACTTTAGGGAGCCATTCCCCTTCTGCAGTTTCCCTCACGGATCCACCCTGCTGCTGCTGCTGCTGCTGCTGCCATGGGAGGTTTTTATTGCCTCATCACCAAGAAAAGGAGATTTTCTCCAGCAGAAAAACACACCTTTTTTTTGTCACAGGTCCCACAAATTGGGCAAAGAAGCACAAGACTCAAATCCTCCAGCTCTGAGGCAGAGCAGGAGTGATGCCTGGAACTGCAAACACCCAGATGTGCCATGAAACACCACCAGGATCTGCAGAATTCCCATTCCTGGCAAGCAACAGCCCAAATTTGACCGAAGAGTGCAGATATTTGCAATACAAGCTGACTCAGTGTCCCGGAGCAGGTTAAATGCATCAAGTGGTGAAGAGAATCACTTGTTACGAATGGTCTGGATTGAATTTTTCACACCTGTCAAGGCTTTCTAGCAAGAAATTTTGACCTCTACGTGCCCTGTTCTAGAAACCCCATAGAGAAAAGAAAATTTACCTTCTTCCAGCTTGAAATTAAAGCTGTGATAAAGAAACCCAAAGCAAATTTTAACACCGAAAGAGGGCAGCTGATCCTGTAAACTCTTCTAGACACAGAGACCTTCAAGCACAAATTCATTTGGCAGAAAATAGATGTTGACACACCTAAAGAAAGCGTGCAGAAATTGTCCTTCCTTCCCCCCTGACATGTCAGGTACCAGGAGGACCAACCTTCATCCATCAGATTGTGACACTGGCAAGGAGCTCCTTCAAGTGAGTGAATTTCAGAGACCAGAGCTTATTAAATACAGCTTTGGAGGTACAAAATTACTTCTTCTTTACACTGATCCTTTCAGCATTGCTCGTGGACACCCGTTCTTTGGGAATCTAACCAAAGCCAGGGAAAAATGTGCCCTGACTTCATTTCCTGGCATTGCCACCCCTCAGTCACTGATCCAGGCTGCTCCTCACCATCACCAGGCTGAGGAAAGGGCGTTAATTCATCTCCTTCAAACTTTCTGAGCTTTGTGTCCTTGATTTCCAACTTTAAACTGTTCCCACCTTGTAGGCACATGGGGATGGAACGCTATTTGAACCCTGAATTTAAGGATTTCAGAAAATTGCCTGGATTATCAGCTCAATTCCCTACTGAGATGGTCACAGGCAGAGGATGGGAGCCAGGGGAGCAGCAGAGATCTCCAGGAGCTGACAGAGGAAGTGAACAGCACAGCCTGGAATTTATCTCACATCTCTTGGTTCCAGTCCAAATGCTTAAACCACAACATCATCCTTCAGGCCTGGGACACCAACAGAACCTTTAACCCTTGTGCTGGAACCTTCTGAAGCATTTTCCATCACTCTTACAGCAGAGGTGGCCTCCAGGCTGGGGCAGGATCCTGCTCTGGCTGCTCAGGGTTGGAGGAACCCAGCCCAGTTTGGGGTCTCAGCCCATGCTGGGTTTGATCTCAGATTTGGGCATTTCATGGCAGAGCCCTCCACCTATTTCTGCCTCAGCTGGCTAGGGCAGTTTGCTGGGAGCTGTGAATGGGGAAGGAGAATTGTTTAGATACAATTTCTCATTGGGAGAGTGTCCTCTGCCATTCTTTTCCCATTGGGGAAAAAAAAATTGAATGGGAACTTTACAAAAAACTCGATAGTAGTGAGAATCATTTTAAAATAATCTTTAAGCACAAACTGACAAGTTTTCATGGAGATCTTTGGGGAGGAAAGAGGGAGGTCTTCTACTGCCCAGAACATTGCAGTAGAAGATGCAATGTGCCAGACCAGTGCCCTTCAACACAGACCCAGCCACAAAATTAAATTAAAGAGATGTTGATTATCACAGCAAGAGTGATGGCTGGGGAGGGAAGGGAGGAGGAGGAAGAGAGTGTCCATTTCCTCAAGCCAGGTCACATCAATCCACGGCTGTGCTGCCAGGGAAACCTCCATGATCTCCCACGGTTTGAACTGAGCCAGCAGCAATTTGGGGAATGTTAAAGAGCTGACAGCACCCCATGGATGAATGGAGGGGGCTTCTCACAGCCCAGTGACCAAAGGAGAGGGATCACCCACCTCAGGGATGATTCACTCACAACCAAAAGCCAAATACACCCTGCATCTCCTGGGCTGCTGGGCACAGCAGTGCATCGTCCCTTCCCACCATCCTGCTGCAGGCTGGCTACAAAACTCTGTGCTGAGAGGGGTGGAACAGGCTGAGGGAGTGCTTCACACACTGCTGGAAAACCTTCTGGAGGTACCCTTGTCTTGGGTTGCAATGCAGGATGTACCCAGCAGTGTGTGTTCTGTCCCCAGCTGTTAAACCAGCTGGGGCAGTGTTCTTTATCCCTGCCAGGACCCACCCTCCCTCCAGGGGTATCTGCTGTCCATGGGCAGCTGTTAAACCAGCTGGGGCAGTGTTCTTTATCCCTGCCAGGACCCACCCTCCCTCCAGGGGTATCTGCTGCTCATGGGCCATCCAGGCTCACTGCAGGGCTGATCCAATTCCATCAGCCCATGGGGAGAGGCTCCACCCAGGGGAGGAGCCCAGCATTCCCAGCTGGATCCCAGCTGAGCTGTGGAGCCCCAGGGCAGCCTGTGTGCACGGCATTCCCAGAGGGAGCCCGGACCCAGCTCAGCACCCCTGGAGCTTCAGAGGGAACTGCACCTGCTCCAGGATCATTGCTGCACCAGAGCCACACCTGGCACTGCAGGAGGGCCTGGCTGGGCTGCTCCCAGCACCCTGACCAACAGGCTGGCAGCTGTGTGCTGACCTTGTCAGGGGTTTTTTGGTACTACTGCATTTTTATTTTAATTTTACTAGTAAAGAACTGCTCTTCCTATTCCCATATCTTTGCTTGAGAGCCCCTTAATTCCAAAATTATAATAATTCAGAGGGAGAGGGTTTGCATTCTCCATTCCAAGGAGGCTCCTGCCTTCCTCAGCAGACACCTGTCTTTCCAAACCAGGACAACCCTGATGTGTCTCTTTGCAGATCTAAGACCAGCACAACTGAATTGAAAACATAAAAGCTGAAACCAGCCCTCACAGTGGAAAATGAAGTTTTTTTCCTCTTTCCTTGCTCTTGTGGGATTGTCCCTTAAAGGCCTGAAAGGCTGAACACGTACAATGTTTGTCAGAACAACATCCCCTGCTGCAAACTGGGAGAGGGAGAAGTGCTCCAGCACTGCTTTGGATTAGGAAGAGACAGGAGAAATAAAAAGAGCATCTGACACCAAAATAAAACTGTTTTGGTCACTGCCATCTCTCTTATTCTAAATGAAGCAATTGTGGGCTCCGTTTGTTTTGCATTCTTAATTAGCAGACGGAACAGATGGCAAAGGCGTCACTTAAAGCCACACGTCGGACAAAATAACCCCGGCTGCCAGTGCTGGTTTTCACTGGGAACAAGGAATACTTTCCCCTCTTCTTCCCATTGAAAGGCATCCCGAAGAGAGGAGCCAGCAAATGTCTGCGTGGAGCAGGGGATTCACCGCAGAAAGGAACCCATTGTGTCGGGGGAGGGAGGGAGGGAGGGAGGGAGGGAGGGACGGGGCGGCGGCAAATGGGTTGCAGAGGGAACAGAAAATAGGGATGGAAAGGAGCAGAGCACTGCCAGGAACACAACGAGGGGCTCAGTGAGGCCCTCCTGCCTTCAGTTCTGGGCTTTAGGCAGAGGCCGGAAGGTCTGTGCTACGTTTCAGTGCAGCTGGAGAGGAGATGTTGTCCCTGAAGGTGTTGTCCCACAGCCATACCTGACTCATCCTCTCCAGACCTGTAAGGACACTGGAAGACTCACTGAGGAACTCCTCAGAGCACAGCTCCCCATCCCTGGATGTCCTCAAGGCCACGCTGGGCCAGGCTTGGAGCAATCTGGGATAGTGGAAGGTGCCAGGGTGGATACTGGATGAGCTTGAAGGTCCCTTCCCACCCAAACCATTCTGGGATTCTCTCGAACAAGCGAAGCACAGTTTAAAGCACCACCCACTGCAGGAGGAGAGCTCAGAGCTACAACCAGGACAGAGTACTTTGCCAAAAATCATAAACCACGTGTGGTACTCACATCCTACCTCCTCTGCCTCAAGCACAGGGAAGGATAAAGAAAAAAAACCCAAACCAAACCACATACAACATGCTGAAGACAGGGAGGTCTTGGTCCCTTGGGAAGTGCTGCACTTGTGACCCAGGACACAGGTACCTGACATCTCAGAGGAAGAACTTCCCTGGGGAATCTCTCCTGGCAGCTCAAAGTCCCTTCATTCCTCCACCTCCTACAAAGCCCCAACAGTTTAATCCCTGCAAGCATCCCCTGCTTCTTGGAAAGGAGAGGGAGCCACAGACCCTGATGGGGTTTTGTTCCTTTTACAGCCTCGTGAGGTGCTCTGACAGCCCTGCTGATGGGCTACAAGAGGATTTTGGCACAGCATTCCCCCAGCACCATGGATAAGCTGTTCCCAGCATGGATGAGTGAGCAGGATCAGGGCACAGCCTGATGGGCCACAGAACAAACATCAGGAGCCCAGCCTCGCTCCTGCAGGAACGTGCCAGCAATCCCCAGCTTCCAAAGCCACTGCAGCCTCCAGACCTCCTCTCTGATGCCATTAAAATGCTAATAATGGTGGGTCCTGTCCAGCTCCTGCAGCCACAGGCCTGGCTCAGATGCTCCAAAGAGTGTGGTGCCTCCACGGCTGGTGCTGCTGCAGCGTGGAGCTCTGCCCCTCTGATGCTGGAAAGAGACCAGCTGTGATGCTCAGGACCTGCTCAGCTGAGCCTCAGCCATGGAACAGTGCCTGGGGAAAGAGCTTGGGTCTCCAGGGAATGGCACAGGCTGAGGGGAAAAGGAGAGGGGCCCTGGGAAGAGCACAGAGCTGGAGAAAGAGGTAAATCCCCACAGAAGGAGGGAGGGGCAGGACCCAGAGCTGCTGTTTCCACCTCTCCCTCCTGGTCAAAGCCCCCTCTGAAAAGCTAAAACCTCTCTGGGGAGGGACACACTGACTAAACCCCATCTATCTGTGGGACATCATCTTCCCCCACCAGCTGCTTCCAAACTTTTTGGCCACTTTACTCCTCGTTCCTCTCTGTTTTCACTTCACTCCTTGCTTTGCTTTCACATCTCTCTGCAGCTCCCTGACCCTCCATGAGCTGAGGGCACTGTGCTCTCCCCCAGCATCCCTGTGGCTTCCCCCCAGCCTCAGCCTCAAATGACATTTGCTTTTTTGTTACCTCCACTGGCTCTGCTCTCCCTGCTTTTCCCAGCTGCTCCACAATCCAGGAGAAATCCCACGCCAAGGCAGCAGGACACGGAGCCCAGGGCTGGAGCTTAATGCCCTCCAAATTTAGAGCTGGACATTGTTCCACTGGCACAACATTTCAACATCCAGCAACTGCTCTAAATTAGGAAACTGCTCCACAAACGCTCTTTTGCCTCGGCTAGGAATTCCCTTTGGATGTGTGAGAGAGAGAATTGCTGTCAGTGCACTGCCCTCACCTTCTCTGCAGCTCACCAGGTCCACAAAAACCCCACAGGGGCTGCAGCTCCTGCAGGTAAAACTCACACAAGTGAGAAATCTGCTCCACAAAATGCTTCAGGATTCCTTACACAGGAATTTGGGGGTCTGAGGTGCCCAGGAGGGTAATCCCCAAAGTGTCAGACTCAATGCAGCCCCCAGTGCATAAAATGCAGTGACCATGGCAAATCACACAGGAAATCCTAGAAAAAAATGCATTTCTGCAGCAGAGCAGTGGGAAAAGACCAAGAAAGTAGAGAGGGATGTGCTGCCCATCCAGTGCCCCAAACACCCAGCTGCTTCCTCCTGCCCTGACTCACCACAGCTCCTGCTGAAGCTGTGGGGAAAAAAAAAAAAAGATGGAATTTTCACATTTTCAGTGGGAAAAAAAAAAATGGATTTAGTGCGCTGGAAATTGCTCACTGATGTGCTGCCTTTGGCACTCACCTGGCAAAGGGGAAACCTGGGCTCTGCTCCCTGCTCCTGCATTAAAGAATCAGCAATTAAAATGCCCCATCAGCCCTCAAAGCTATAATCTCATTAAAAAGAAGGACTGAAATTAAACAATTCACCACTCCAAGCCTTCCTCGGGCCACTGGAGGAAGCAGGAAGGGGAATGCCTGCAGCCAGGCCCTGCCTCTGTCAATAGCTGGTTATTCATGCAAAGCAGAGCAGCATTAATGCAGGCTGGAGCTCAGCACACATTCCTGCAGGCTGGACGGGGTTCAGATTTCCTGGAGGAAGGGAGGGAAGCCGAGCAGGCTGTCCCACATCTGAGGTGACCACACGGAATGCTGAGGCACACCAGGGGAAGGAGCTGCTCCCGCTGCCTCCCACTCCTCCCTCACCCTGCCAAACCCAGCCCTGAGAGCTGCATTTCCATAAAATTTCCATAAAATCCCAGAATGGCTGGGCTTGGGAGGCAGCTTAAAGCTCCTCTAATTCCATGCCATGGGCAGAGACACCTCTCACTGTCCCAGGCTGCTCCAAGCCCCATCCAACCTGGCCTTGGGCACTTCCAGGGATCCAGGGGCAGCCACAACTTCTCTGGGAAATCTACTCCATCCATTCACCACCCTCCCAGGGAAGAATTTCTTCCCAATATCCAATCTAAACCCCCTGTCAGTTTGAAGCCATTCCCCCTTGCTCTATCACTGTCTTCTCTTGCTTTAGGAAGGCTCGAGGCAAAGATTTTATGTTAAGCCTGAAGGGAAAAAAAAAATAAAATTGTGTGAGGGGAAAAGATTCCCTTTTGGGGCAGAATTTTGTGTCTTAACTTCCCAATTCTCCCACTGATCCCTCCTCCTTAAAACAGCCCATTATTCACACCCCCAGGAACAGATTAACCCCACTGAAGTCGAGTTTTAAGAGTTCTGAAAACTGGTGCACTTCTAATTTAGGCTCTAATTAACAGGTGGCAACACATCCATGCCCAGGGCTTAATCAAGGCCAAAAAAAAAAAAAAAAAAGGTTTTGGACCTGGATTTCAGCAGGACAAAGCTGGGATGGGAATTCCAGGAGCTCACAGGCCACACTATCACAGTGTCTTCCACCCACAGGTGTTACTCACTGTGTTCCATGTGGAATATTTAACTTGCTCTTGGGGACACCTGTGCCACCTCTTTCAGGGCATCCAGGAGTGGGGAAGGAGGGACAGAGCTGGATCTCAGTGCTCACACAGGACAGAAGATCTTTGCCTGGAGCCTTCCCAAGGCAAAACAGGACAGTGAGATGGTCCAGGGGGGAACAGCTTCAAAGTGGCAGTGGCCTAGATTGGGTGTTAGGAAGAAATTCTCCCCTCACAGCTTCAAACCCCCAAAAGTCAAGCCCTTTACAAAGGGTGGTTCACCTTTGTGCACAGAGCTCTGGAATCCTCCAGCTCTTCCTGCTGGGAATGTTCCCTGGGATGTGCAGCACCTCTCCCGTGCACGGCATTAATTGCTGCCCACAGGCAGGGTTCTCACAGGTGCCATAAAATATGCACTTACCTCATTCCTCATCATGATTTCAGCAGAATGAGGTAACCAAGCTCACCCACCAATAAATTCATCATCATTGTCCAACCTGAGCTTCCCCCTTTTTTTTTATCATTATTAAATTAAACTCGCTCACATCCCTGCTCCTGTGTTGATGCATTTATGGCACTTGGAATAACGATCCCTTTGGTCTGAACTCCATCCTGAACTCCAAAAATCCCACTGGAAAGACTCTGACTTGGGAGGAGATGTCTGCAGCCTCTTCCCAGCTCACCCAAAAAAAGGGATGTGCACCAGAACCAAGCTCCTGGAAACTTCCACACTGGAAGTGCCCCAGGTGTGTTTTTCCCACAACTTTTCCAAGCTCAGGCAAGTAGGCTGAGCTTAGGAATAGCTGAGCCACTCCCACAGCCTCTGGAAAATCAAGCTTTTATTGAGTTTTGCATCTCTGAGGATGCTGGAAAGGCTCAGAACTCCACATTTCCAGTGATTTTGACAATGAGACTCTGATACTGCTTGGGGTTTGCAAAATATAGATTAAAAAAGTACCCTGATCTCAACATTAACACATATTTTCTGATAACAATTCGAAGGTTCCTTTGGCCTTCTTTCATCCTGTTCCTGTAAATTCCTGCCCAAATTTCTCAGGAGGGCAGAATTCAAATCCCTTCAAAACCTACCCAATGCAGCAATAAATAAAATAATAACTAATAGGTGGCTCAGATAAAAGCTTTCCATCTCAGGGCAGAGGAAAGTATTAGCCAATTAATCATCAAGCTGGCATTAACTTCTATTTTGGCACCTCCAAGAAAATGTAAATCTGAAACGAGTTGGGGGTGGTGGTGTGTGGAAACAAAGGAGTAAGAAGCCAACAATAGTTTTGGAAATGAATGACAAAATCCAAATGTTCTGCCTGACTGCTGCTAAATTAAGCTCCGTGTTATCAGGGCAAAGATTAGGAAAAGAGAGATTTTCCCTCTGAACCTCGAGTCACACTTTGGAGCTGCACAGGACACGAGAGCAGGAGCGGAGACAAGAGGATTCACTCACCCTGAAAATGAGTGGAAATAAAAAAGGATCTGCTCAGCTCTTGGTTTCCCCCCAAACACGGCTCTGTGGAGGAAAGGAAGAAAGGAGGGTGTGAGTTTATTGTGCAGGAGGTGAAGAAGTGATGCCCACCCTCCCTCCCATCCCAGGGTCCATCCCACCCACCTTCACCTTCAGCCCTTTTTGCTCTTTTTGCCCAAACTGCCCTTTCCCCCCACTCTGAAGTGGAAAGGGCTCCAGTGAGATCCCGCCTTGAGCCAGAGCCTGCACTGGGAATTATTTCAGTGCTAAAACGATGAGGAAAATTCATTTTCCCACCTTCCATCAGAGGCTCCCAGCTGCTGACCAGAGATGGAAGATCATCAGATGGAATTGTGTTTTTTCTCCAATTGCTTTTTTTTTTCTTTTTTGGCTTCCTTTGAGCAAAACTTCCCTTTTCAGGGAGAGGTCAGCTCCACAAACACAGCACAACCCTGGATGTATGCACCAATTAATGCTCTGTCAAATTCTGCTGGAATTAAAACCATCCCAGCTGGCACTTTTTACCCCAAATCCAAGGGAGAAGCAGCGAGGGAAACGACTCCAACACGTCCCTGCCTAAACCCCAATTAATAAACATTCAGCTCAGCTCCATGAGGAACGTTTTGCAACCACCTGTGGGTGTTTGTGGGATCAAAGGAGCTGCACTCCTTCCTGCCCAGGCACAGATCCCGTCCCTGCCTGCTGGAGGAGGCAGTGGGATGGATGGGCACGTTGCTCCTCCAAAAAGCTATTTTATTTATTATATATTATTGGGAAGAAGGGAAGGTAGAAAGGTTCCCTCAAAGTATTTTTGCCTTTAATTCAATATATTCTAACCAGCATTGGCCTCTAACAACGTCCCAGGAGTCACCCAAGTCTATAAACCAGAAGGGATGAAGGCACCTGGCACAGGGCCGCTCCAGGAAATCATATTCCACAAATCCAGCTTCAATACCCCCCCAAAAATCAATATATTCCCAATCAATGAGGCTGCTCAGGCCCAGAACAGAGCCCACAGAGCCTTTGCAATCCATCCAAATCAAAACTTATTCCCTCCCAATACCCTCTTCCCTTCTATTCGCTTTTTGCCCCCAACGATGACGCGAAATCCAACAACTGAAATCCAACAGCTCAGCGTGTTCTAATCAAATGCACAAAAAGTCACCAGGACCTGGCTTTAGCTGCATTTTCTCCCCCAACTCGTCCAGCCACGAAGAGTTACAAATACAGCAAAGGGAGGTGAAAGGTTTTTTGATCCCTACAGAAAAAGAAGACGCAGCTTTAGGTGTTGCAGGATATTTTTTTTCCCCACTAAATCCCGCATCCATTAATTTCAAGAATGAAGTCAAGGGGGGGTTTTTCTCTTTTTTTTTCTTTTTCTTCTTTTTTTCTTTTTATTTCTTTGGGGGGTTTTTTTGGTGTGGTTTTTTTTTGGGTTTTTTTTTTTTGGTGAACGTGGCTGGGCTATTTGACGAGCGAAGGCATTAGATCCGCGGAGTTGTTCTGCAAGCCAAAACACGCTCCCTTTCCATTCATAACACCGAGCTGCTCGGCGTTAAACAGCCGATTATCATGAATGAAGTGGGTGTAACTTCCTTGAAATCCTCCAAAGACCTGTCAAAGCACAGCTACCGCGGCTCGCTTTTCTCCTTCAAGCACACACATCATTGCTTTAATTGTTCCCCGATCCCCCAAATGTGCTCCCTTCAAAGCGAGAGGTTTGGGGGTTTGGGTGGTTTTTTTTTTGGTTTTTGGTTTTTTTTTGGGGAAGGAGAGAAAAAGGGGAAGGGTGGGGAATGATGCCTCGGGATAAGAGAGGGAAAGTGGGGCTGTCTCTACCGTCGAGTTTTGATTTTTCTGCTGGGGATCTAAATTAAGCTTCATCCCTTTCAAAGTGTGGCAGACAAAACCTTACAAATCAAAGCCCCGGCTTGTTTTGCATGGATAATCAAGAGCCTCTGGCTCTTCTTCTAAGAGGAAACGTTTAACCCTGAAGAGAAGAGAGGACTCGTGGTTAAAGTGCTGGCCAAGGACTTGGAAAATTTAAATTTGACTCCAGGTCTGCCATTCTCCTCCTCCTCCACAAGACTTTTTTTTTTTTTTTAATTATTATTATTTATTTTTTTATTTTTTTTTCCCCCAGTGTTGTCACTTTGCTGATATTTGCAAACTGGGACGGTCTTTGAGCCACGAGGCTGAAAATCTGCACTGATAAACAGACATCCCATCGAGGAACTGGTTTCATTACACATCTTCCCGAGGATGAAAGATCTCAGCCGTTCCTCTTACCCCACTTCAGGATACCGATCCTGGCCAGCAATAAATTGTGATCTCACCACTGACCCACCAAATATTTCACCCTCTTGCCTAAACATTTTTACAGCCTGGAAAGCTCCAGAAAACCCACTAAAACAACCCCAAACCCACAAGGACTAACACACTTAGCAAGGTTTAGTCTTGGGAAAGTGGCAGCAGGGAAAACTATTAAAATTTTCATATTTCAGCTCAGATTCTCAGCTAAACCTCATTATCTCGCCCACAACCAAAACATCAACAACAAATCTTGACGGTGCCTTCACGACAACAGCTTTTGCACATCCCTTAACAGCTCTAACACTAACACAGGCTGGTGCTTGGGGGGAAAAAAAGATAAATATTTGTCCAGCATTTTGGAGAACTCCAAACTTTCTAATGCATTGCAGCCAACTCTGGAGACAGCAGCACTTCCCGATTTTTATCACAAATGGGGTGAAGACCATCACCCTTTTTTAAATCACAAATGGGGTGATGCCCGCCTGGGAGCATCCACATTTGACTGGGTCCCACTGAAAATTCCAGTGAAAAAAACCGGATCCTCCACCAACTCCATCTTACAAAAAAATCCACATCTCTCCCTCCTCAGCAAATGGAAATCACAAGTCCCGAGGGATTTCCCCGCTCCCGCGGGAGCCAGAGGGAATTTTGACACTGGTTTCAAATGCAGCAAGAGCTGACAGGTTGCATTTTCATTCTCCTGGCTGTAAACGAGCACCAGGATTCACTCCTGTTTGCCTTCAGCTGCCGTTCAGTGCTGGCTGCAGCTGCATCTCTGCCTGCATTGCTGCGAAATGCATCACTGGCTCTGACTCACCCTGCAAAGGACACGTTTGTAAACTGACCCACCAGTGACAAAATCCTCTCCTTCTTCACTTGGAGGAGGCGAGATGAGCCATAGGTTCCTCGTCTGATTCATTTCCTGGGGAAATTTTTACTCCCTGCGTCTTTTTTTTTTCAGTCCTTATTCAGCCAGCGAGTAGTGGAGTGATTAATACAAAATCCATGCTTGACACAGAGTGGAAGGATTCATTCAAATTCTTTTAAAATCAGCGCTTAATTAATTGCTTAGAAAAACAACCCATCGCCAAAAAATGGGGGGGTTGGTTTTTCTTTTTCTTTTTTTTTTTTTTTTCTTTTTTTCCAGTTGAGAAAGCTTTTTTTTCAGTTGAGAAACTAATTACAGGCAACGACATACAGCAAAATGCATGGACAAAACCTGGCACCTTTTTTTTTTTGATATTCAGCCCCTCGGAAGGAAGAAACAGGAACCTGGACAGAGCTCCAGGGCAGCTCCAGCTCTGCTGCTTCTTCACTTCCATCCAGCCCTGATCCTTTCTCCCAGCCCTGCAGGAATCCTGTCAGGATCAGGCACGACACACAGTGAGCAGGAAATTCAAAACTGCCAGCAATAAAAGCTAAGGCAAAGAGAGCCCCAGTGGGAAGTGCTGTAAGTTTCTTGACAATTTCTATCTCCCTGATTATTCATACCAAGGCAGTACTAACCAAGTCCAGATCGGGATGGGGCTGGGAACAATCCCTGGGGCTCGCAGGGCTCTGCAGGGCTTGGCACTCGGTTTCAGCCTTTTTTCCTCCATCCTGCCAGGGCGGACAAGCTCAGCCTACAAGATTCAGGAGGAAAACGAGCTTGTCCTTTCCCTTCCTTTCTTCTCCCTGCCTCTCTCCCTCTCTCCACATTCTTCTCCTCTCGCCTTTTCCACGGCGAGCACTGAATGATGGGATTTTTGACATCAGAGGAAAGCCATCCCTTCTCCACTCCCCCAGCTCCTGGCTGTTTCCTCCTCAGCCACTCTGCTGGGTATTTTTTTTTTTTTTTTTTTTTGCCTGCTCCATCCGCACTCCCAGCCCGGGATCAGCTGATCCCAGCCCGGCAGCATCTCTGCGAGCATCCCAAACCCTGCCCCGAGCACGACTGATCCACCCTCCGCTCCCAAAAAGCATTTAAAGCTGGTCCTGGCCGCTCCCGAGCTGGCACCCACTATAGCAAAGTCATTGTGCAGGCAAGGTAGAAGTGACCTCTGTTTACTCGGGCAGCTCAGCCGCCCGCAGGGAGGGACTGGGCTGGAGAGAAGTGAAAATGTGGCTGGGAAAGCTCCGCGCTGGCTGCCACAATGAGCCGAATGTTCGGGCAGTTCATGCCCTCTCTCCTGCAGTTTCTCCAGCCCTTTGATTTATTATCTGCAGCCAGACAGCCAATGACCCCATCCCGCTGCAGCGAGCCAAGGACAGATGAGAGACTTGTTCAGCTCAGCGTATTTTCTGATCCCAATAAATACCCCGTTAATTATCATAAGCTGCCAGGCACCTGCCAGAAGTTGTTTATTACAGAATAGCGTTAACCAAATCGGGCCCTTTTTTTTTTTTTTTTTTTTTTTTTTTTTTTTTTCTTTTTACCACGCATTTCCTCCTCCAGTCAGGCCGGTGGAATCCAGCTGGACTCGGGGGATGGCGAGCGGGGCTCGGCGGGGTCAGGAGCGCAGGAGCCGCGGCTGCGGGGACCCGGGAGCGGCTCTGAGTCACGGCGCTGCCCCGGCTTCCTCCGTGCTCCGGGGGGGCGGAGGTCGGAATTTCCTGCTGGCCCTTGGCCTTGTAAATCACCACGTCCTGCCGGAGCAGCGCTGCCGGGAGCTCGGGGAGCGGGGGAGCTGCGCCTGCTGCCCGAAACACCTGCTCGGGAGAAGGAGGGATGGGAAACGCTGTCCCCGTCCCACGGCAGCGCCCTGGGTGTTCTTGCTGCACACATAATTCAGTAATTCGTGATTCAGTGAATCATGAATTAGTGAATCCATTGCTGACACTTTCAGATTCCTGACAACCTCACTGGGACCACACTTTGTCCATCCAGCAACCCACAGACCCAAATCTCCTCTCACATGCACAACACTGATAAAAAACCCCAGAGGATTTCTCTGCCTTCCTTCGAGACAGCCCCATAAATGAGAAGCCCTAAACACCTGCATGGCATCAATGATGGCATCACCTGCATGGATTTGAAGGTGAAAACCAAAATGTTGTGTGGAGGTCCTGGGACAAACCCAAGCCTGTGAAAATCTTCCCAGTTGAACTTTATTTCAGTTGTAGCCAGAACGATTTCATTGTCCCAGAGAACTCAGACACAGTTCAATAATTAATGATTGAGAGTGCCCTGATACCATCAGATTCCTGACAACCTCACTGGAACCCCACGTTGCCCATCCAGCAACCCATGGACCCAAATCTCCTCTCACATGGGTGACACTGATGTAACCCCAGGGGATTTCTCTGCCTTCCTTCATGACAGCCCCGTAAATGAGAAGCCCTGGACACCTGCATGGCATCAATTACACCCATGGATCTGAAAGTGAAAATCCTGACATTCAGGATGTGCAGGTTTGAAACCAAAAGTCTCCAAATCCAGCTGCTCACCTGGTACCAGGTGTTCCTGCTGCCACCAAGCAAGGGGTTTTTACATGAGAAGAACCCTCCTGTGAAAATCGTCCCAGTTGAATTTAATTTCAGTTGTGGCGAGAAAGATTTCACCATCCCAGAGAACTCACACATAATTCAATAATTCATGATTCAGTGTGCCCTGACACCTTCAGATTCCTGACAACCTCACTGGAACCCCACGTTGCCCATCCAGCAACCCACGGACCCAAATCTCCTCTCACATGGACGACACTGATGTAACCCCAGGGGATTTCTCTGCCTTCCTTCGAGACAGCCCCGTAAATGAGAAGCCCTGAACACCAGCATAGCATCAGTTACACCCATGGATTTGAAGGTGAAAACCAAAATGTTGGGTGGAGGTCCTGGGACAAACCCAAGCCCCTGAAAGTCTTCCCAGCTGAATTTAATTTCAGTTGTGGCCAGAAAGATTTCACTGCCCCAAAGAACTCATGGATGAGCTGTGCCTCGATGACCCTGAGAAAAGCCAATGGGCACCTGTGAGACAATGGACCGCGGATAATCAGGAAGGGAAGGAAGCTTTTTAGCCATGTGAAGATCACCTTCCAAAGCAGACCCAGCTGGCCAAAATCAGTGCTTGAGGTAGGAAACTGAATGGTGGAAAGGAAAAGGAGGATGCTGATGGTGCTCAGCAGAATTCCTGGTCATCCCCCAGGGATGGTGACACAGGACCACGTTTATCTTACACCAAAAGCACGTCCAGGAGGGAAAATGAGCCCAGCACACCTTGGCAGTTGTTCCTTCAGACTCCACACTGACAGATTTACTCCCAGGCTCACCTGGTACCTGCCCATGTACAGCTTTAATCACTGCACTCAGAGAAACTGTTCAATATTACACAGTGACAAAGAATCTCACACAGCAACCTCACAGCCCCTCCACAGTGGGGTTATAATCCCTTGCCAACAAGTGGGTGGGACTTTTCAGCCTTTCTCTTCAGTCCTGCACTTTTGCACTGCTTTCATTTCATCCCTTCTAGCTGAATTTGCTTTAATTATTGCAAGGAAAATCAGCCCAGTGTCCGGCCAACGGAGACACAGAGATCCCCACTCCAGCCCAGGACTGCTAAAAGCATTTCTGACACTGATGCTGCCTGGGGAGTTTGTGGATGGTCAGACCTGAATGGATTTTCACACATCCTAAAAATATTACGGTTTTTGAGAGAGATCAGTTGGTTCCCATCAGACTTTCACATCTTATCTGGGAGATGATGGCTCTTGGAGCATCTTTGGGAGCCTATCATTATCTAATGGCATCAAAGACTTGTAAAAAAAAAAAAGAAAATTCCAAGAGAAATACAGACAGGTAGAACCACAAGGAGATTAAACCTAAGTAGGTTTTGACCAAAATCGAGACACTCATTTTTATCAGCCAAAGGCCATTCCCCCCCCCCGCCTTCAGGCCCTCCTGAAGGACAGTGGGTGCATTTCCATCACTCAAGATTTCAAAATCAAGGCTGGGTATTTGTCATCCAGACAGGGAAGTCTTTTGGCCAGCAGTGCCCAGAAGGTCGGAGCAGCCTGTGCTGAAGATCCTGGCTGGCTCCAGCACCTCCCCAGCGTTCACCTACAGCAGCACTTGTTGTTCACAGCCAGCCTGTTTCCCCACGGATGACCAGACCTGACCCTGCTTAGATTACAAAAGTTAAAGGGTCCAGAAGTGAGGAAAACAGGAAATCCAAACAGTGAAAATCTCAGCAATAACGTTTCCTAACAAAGACCTTCAGATCTCTCTCCGGGCCAGCAGCTGTCTTGGTGACGTCCAGAGAGGGCCATGTTCAGTGTGGTCTTTCTGCCATTTATTTTTACCCTGTTTATTTTTCTATACTGTGACATTTTCCTCCTTTTTTTTAAAGGCTTGGCCATAAATGAGGGCGCCAATCCAGACCTAAGAAAACAGACACGAGTGCACGTACCCCGTGTGCTTCCATGGCGTGGAATTTCCCCTACAGAAAACCAAACCTGGGCACCACTTAAATCCCCTTCTGGGGCCACAAAACTGGGATTGAATCCTGCAGGGATCTGAAATGAGATGATCCACAGCCTAATTTCTTGCACCACAACCTCTGGGGCTGCAAAGCAACTCCAAACATGATCCTGGTGGGGAATTACGAGCTTCGTTTTGAAGAAAAATATCGTGTTTGTTTGTTTTGGTGCTTCAGCATTTTAGACCTCACCCAAATCTCCTGACCAAATAGTCTGTGCAAGTTTGGCTGTGCTGCTGCTGTGGGCCAAATCTGTGGGTGGCATCAGTTGGCATCCCTCCTGTGCCACTGGGTCATCAGTGAAAACCCTTTCCTGGTTCTTCCCTGAGCCCGTCATGGGAATTTAAGGGGCTTGGAGAGGCATTTTTAAGGTCTGGTTGTTCTGTGTTCAAATTTTAAATTTCACCCCGGGTGGTTTTGGGGGCGAAATTGGCGTTTTCCTGCCCGGCAGGGCAGGTTTTTGCCATCACACTGCCATCTAGTGCTGCAAGGGAAAAGAGCCCAGGCCTGGAGGGGCCACCACCAGCAAGAGCCAAGCTCGGGAAGGGGGGCCCAGGAGAAAATGAAATCCAATTAAATAAATGGAATCACCAAGGGCACAGCCAGTTGGTGGCCCTCAACCAGGGGAAAAGAACAAAACACTTCCAAACAGAAGGAACTGCGTGGAAGCTCATCCATTATCCAGCTCTTCTCCATGGTGGGGGACATTCGGGATGTGCAGCTTTGAAACCAAAAGTCTCCAAATCCAGCTGCTCACCTGGTACCAGGTGTTACTGCTGCCACCAAGCAAGGGGTTTTTTTTTTTCACGAGAAGAACTCTCCTGCAAGCCCCTGAATGCCTTTGGCCGTGTCCTTCCCAGCTTTCCTGGATCTCCTCCTCAGCCCAACTCCCTTCAGCTCAGTTGTATCACAACAGCTGGGCCAAATTTATTCTCTTTGTAATTGATTTCAGTGGTTTCCACCATGGGCTTTTTGGAGTCCCTCTCCACAGCCCTCACTGTGATCAGCATCCAAACAGGATTTTCTAAGCCAGCACGTCAGAGCGCTGACAGAAACCCTCCCCACGCTCAAGGACTGGGCAGCAAAGCTCAAACTCCACATCTGAACGCTCACAAAGTGACCTTTACCAGTTAAAAAAAAAAAAAAAACAACAAAAAACCACCCAGCCCTGAGGTTTTACTCATGCAGAGGATATTTGTCCTCGGTGGAATGTGTGTCAGAGGGCGTGAAAGTGAGAGTGTCTTGAGGTTACTGATTGTTCAGCCCCGTAGTGGGTGAATCATGTGATAACAGCACAGCAACATCCTGCAGCATTGTCGGGAGCCTCTATTTCTGGCACCCTGTCCCTGCTCTGCCTCATGAGCAAATGTGGGGTTTTTTTGGTGGTTTTTTTTGGTTGTTTTTTTTTTTTTTTTGTGCTCTGCTACAGAAAAAGCCAAACCAAGCGCGCTGGATGCTTCTCCTGCCAAAATCCTGAGCGCCTCACTGAGCCTGGGACACCCACTTGGGTGATGGGTGGTGCTCGTGGGGCTGAGATGGGTGGCTGGTGGGGACCTGAGCAGCTCTCCACGTGTCAGGGACAATATTTGCATTTCCTTGGCCACAGCTGAGCTCAGTGGGAGTATCAGGGATCTGGGATGAGGCTTGGGAGGCACTGGGTGCTGAGGGAATGAGCTTAGAAGTGTGGGTCAGATTTATCTTTGCCTGTTTTCCTTCTGGGTGACCACAGGAAAATCATTTTGCCTTTTCTCCCTCCTTTTTCTCCAGACCCCACAATCCGTGGCTCAGCTGCTCTTTGAGCTGCACCAGGAGCACACTCAACCTCCTTTGCCAACCTAAACAACCTAAAATGAGGATCTTTAAGGTCTTTTCCAGCCCAAACCATTCCACAGTTCCACCTGTGGGAAGCCAAATGTGGCCAAACGTGGCCCAGCAAAGCAGATTTGGGGATTGCAGGAAAAAAACCACCAAGGATCTGCATGAAAATCCAGCTGGGATCCCCGTTTGGAATTTCAAGCCCACATTTCTAACCCCTGAAGGCCCCAGGTGGGGCTCCAGGGGTACAGACGTGAGATCTGGCTGCTTTGGGGTGCAGATCCAGCTGCTCCATGCATCCCTTCCTTGGGAAAGGTTTGCTGTAGGAGCTCTTGGAACAGCCACACTTAGGGCAGAGGCCCTTCCCGAGGTGATGGAAGGATTTTGGCCTCTGGTTTGGGACTCTGGTTCCAAACCATCAACAAATGGAGCTCACATTTCAGCCATAATCCCACAAGGTTCCAGGGAACCGTGGTGGAAACACCCTGGGAAAAATTAGGATAATGAGGCAACAACATTTTTGCAGGGAATAACACCAGGAAAAACCTTTAGGTCCTGTAAAACTCCATTCAAAAACTTCCAAACGAGTGTTTTATCTCTCAATGGAAATTACTTTTTGTGGCTTACCTCTACATAGTTTTGACTGTAGCTTTACTTTTATTTTTTCATATGTTCAAGAAAAACCCAATGTCAACGTAGACCCCTTTGAATCCAGCCCTGGTGAATACATGTTTTTTTAAATATGTATTTTTAAAATAGTCAATGGTCTTTTTAAAATAGTCAATATTTTGATAGAATAGCAAATTCTGATCAAATGTAATTTTTAAGGAAGAAAAGAGGAAAACCTTCCTTCAGACCAAGTCTGGGCCTGTTTCTGAAAACAGCTAATTTTGAAATATTTTGCAGGAATTCTCTTCTGTTTAACTCTAAACCCAACAGATTTCTCAAACACCAGTAAATCATCACCATTACTATTCTCCCATCTCCGCTGGAAACACTTGCAGTGCTCCAAGCCCTGCTTGCAGCAGGAATTTCCAGGATGCTCCCACTAATAAGAAGGAGATTTTTTAAAACAATCTAGGGGATTAGCCACACATCTTCCATTAAAAGTAAAGCACCCTTGACTGCTTTACAACCTCGTGAGATTAATTTGAAGGAAGTCTATTTAAAATGAATGCAAAAGTGGGCCAGTATTAAAATGTGGGAGCTGAATCCCTTCTCAGTGCAGTGGGATCAGGGAATTTCCACACGTGCAGCATTCAAAAGGTGCTGCTCTGGATGCTGAACACAATTAAAATGATTACATTTTAATCAAAACCGTTTAATTCCACGTCAAAACAACTGCTGAAATCAAAACCAACTCAAAAGAAAAAAAAAAAAAATTGGTTTAAAGTCAAGCAAGCAAACGAGGACGTCAGCAAGGGAAAGCAGAGACACTTTATGAGGTCATGTTTACTATTCTGCCTTCCAATCCTTGCATCATTCGATCCCATTTCTCTGCTCTCAAATCCCAGACCTTAACCTGGCTCTGACACAACCCCCAAATCCAACGTGACCCCAAAATCTGACCCCACCACAAATTTTCCAGCACCCCCCCTGCTGCAGGCCCAGCCAGGCTGAGCATTCCTTGCTCCGAAGCGAGGGAAAAAAAAAAAAATCCTGTCAAATTCAAAAAATATCTCCAGTGCTGCCTCCTCCTCATTTCCTGACTGCAAGCAGAGCGGAAATAGCTACATTTCCTGAGCAGGGCTGTTCTCCAGGGCATGGCAGGCTGTCTGTCTGTCTGTCTGTCTGCAGCAGCAGGGGCTGCAGGCTCAGGAGAGTCCCTGGGTTTCCAGCAGGAGCTGGGATAACAGCACTGAGGTGCAAGGGTGCTGAGGAGACAGGGGAGGGAGATGGGAGTGAAAAAAAAATGTGTTTGAAAGGGGAAAATAGGGAAAAGAGAGGGAGACAGAGGAGAGTTATCCACAGCCAGGTATTGTGCAGTGAAAGCAGATGGACCTTCAGTCCCTCAGATTTTGTCTGTGGTCTGGCATATCCCTTTATTCCAGATAAAGGGAATCTGTTTGCACCTCACTCCTGTGAAGGAGGGGTTTATATATCCTTACTCCATATTCTACATTTGGGGAATCTGTTTGGTCCCAATCCCTCTGAAAGGGCTGTTTCTATATCCTTATTCTGCACCTTTATCCCATATCCTGGATGTAGGGAATCCATTTAGTCCCAACTCCTCTGAATGGGGTGTCCATATATCCTTTTTCTCCATCCTTAGTCTGTATTCTTTATATAGGAAATCTCTGTGGTCCCAATTCTTCTGAAGGGGGTATAGGTATATCCATATTCTATGCCTTTATCCCATATTCTGGATATAGGGAATCCATTGGGTCCCAATTTCTTTGAAAAGCCTGTTTCTATATCCTTATTCTACATCTTTATTCCATATTCTGGATATAGGGAATCCATTTGGTCCCAATTCCTTTGAGGGGGGTGTTTATATATCATTATTCTACATCTTTATCCCATATTCTGGATATGGAGAATCTATTTGGCTCCAATTCCTTTGAGGGGGGTGTTTATATATCCTTATTTTATATCTTTAGTCTATATTCCATATATAGGGAATCCATTTGGCCCCAATTCCTTTGAAAAGGCTGTTTCTATATCATTATTCTACATCTTTATCCCATATTCTGGATATGGAGAATCAATTTGGCCCCAATTCCTTTGATAGGGGTGTTTATATATCCTTATTTTATATCTTCAGTCTATATTCCATATACAGGGACCCATTTGGTCCCAATTCCTTTGAGGGGGGTGTTTTTGTATCCTTATTTTATATCTTCAGTCTATATTCCATATACAGGGGTCCATTTGGCCCAAATTCCTTTGAAAAGGGTGCTTCTATATCCTTATTTTATATCCTTATTCTAAATTCTTTATATAGGGAATCTTTTTGATCCCAATTCCTCTGGAGGGGGTGTTTCCATACCCTTATTCCAATTTTGTATTTAGGGAATCCATTTGGTCCCAACTCCTTTGAAGGGGGGATGGGTTTTCCTGCAAACCTCAGTCACACTCAACAACAACAAAAAAAAAGCAATTTATAAAGACAACATAAAGGCTTGGTTGTAGCAGGGTGGGAAAAGATTTAATAGCCCAGAGGGAGAGGGGAAGATGGATGAACCCAGAAAACTCCTGAGAAACTCTGCAAGGAGGTGGAGCAACACAATCCAATCAAGCCCACAGGGAATTCTTCCCTCCCCTCACTGGAAATCTGTCCTGCCTCGGCTCCTCGTGACCAGAGGAGTCTCTGATCACCCAGGGAAGTGTCCAAAAGAGCCCAAACACCTTTCAGGGAGTGATCCTGCACTGCTCTGCTCAACAGCATTTCGGGGTTGTTTTTTTTTCCCTATATTATTGTTGCAATGTCTACAGAAAAAAGAGGCTGAGAGCTTGAACCTTATTCACCTTTCAGCTGTCATCTCCTAAAAGTTGGGTCCTAAAAGTTGGGTTTCCCAAAAGTTTGGTTTCCTAAAAGCTGAGTCCTAAAAGTTGGGTTTCCTAAAAGTTGGGTTTCCTAAAAGCTGTGTTTCCATTCTCAACTCAGCTGTAATTTCCTAAAAGTTGGGTTTCCCAAAGGTTGGGTTTCCCAAAGGTTGGGTTTCCCAGAAGCTGGGTTTCCCAAAGGTTGGGTTTCCCAAAAGTTGGGTTTCCCAAAGGTTGGGTTTCCCAGAAGCTGGGTTTCCCAAAAGTTGGGTTTCCCAAAGGTTGGGTTTCCCAAAAGTTTGGTTTCCCAAAAGCTGGGTTTCCCAGAAGCTGGGTTTCCCAGAAGCTGGGTTTCCCAAAGGTTGGGTTTCCCAAAAGTTGGGTTTCCCAAAAGTTGAGTTGCCTAAAAGTTGGGTTTCCCAAAAGCTGGGTTTCCCAAAAGTTGGGTTTCCTAAAAGCTAAAGGGCCCTAAAAGTTGACTTTCCATCCTCAACTCCTTGTTTCAGTGCTTTAAATCCTTAATTAAGAGATTTAGGCAGCTCTGGGGGTAAATCAACCAACCCTAAAGTAGAGGAAATAATGGACACTGCCAGTCTCAGCTCTGGATTTTAAATGATTGAAATTAGTCAAGAAAAATCTCATTCACGGAGGCAGTTTGAGGGAAAACAATCAAAAATTACAGGTGTAAGGGCCTGGCTCCTATTCTAATTAACAAATAATCTCCAAAAATGGCCCTCAGGGACCTGAGGTCACCCCATGGCTCTGCCTGGTGGGAGGCTGGCTTGGACTTGACCCCTGCATCATCTCCCAAAGAGGATGCCAGCTGATGGAACTGATTAAAAAAATAAAAAATAAAAAGTTTACTTGCTGAAAACATCACCTCAACCTGACCAGCATCAAACCCAATCAATCTGCTGAGCTGCCCCATTTTTCACCCACAAAACATCTTTGCTTTGGTAATTATCAATCACCCTTCTGCAGAAAGGTTCTTCCATTTTTTATCTTTTTTTTTTAACTACTCAATCCTTGGAGAGACAGATGAATTTTAATGATTTAGATTATTAACCTAAAGGTTGATCCAGACTGGGAGGAACAGAATAATTTGTTTAATCATTATTATTATTTATAATTATTTAACATAGGGGAGAAAAATATCACCTTAAATGTCATCATGATGCTTTTTTAATTGCCTCGGATGAAATTCAGAATAATCACTACTCCGTAAATGTATACAGATCTAATTTTAAATACCCTAAGATGCTGGATATTTCTCTGGAAAATGCAGAGGATGCATGTTCATTACTGGATAGGGAATTGCAAAGACAGAAAAGAATTGATCAACCAGTTATTGAAAATTAATTCTTTTCCCCCAAATCACAGCTGGGCTGTTATTTGACATGAGGCAGAAGAAGAAGCTGAGCCAGGTAATTTTTTATTTTTTATTTTTTAATTCTCTCATTCCAGAACTTTAGGATGTGCCCTTTAGGAGGAGGGATGATTTGTGGATGCCTAAAAAAATGTGCTTTTAATTTGTTATATTTGTATTGTGGAGTTATCTGCACTAAGAATGGTCACCCCGAGGGACACCCAGCACAAGGAAAACTTCCCTCTGTCAGGAATATCAGAGCCCAGCCCCACACAGGGTGTGCAAAACCACAGGAAATACACAGAACTCATTAATTTCAAAGGAATTGTTGCCGGTTTTGTTTGGTTTGGGGATTTCTGGGGTTCATGCAGCTTCTTTTTGGAGATGAACAGCATAGAAAGAATAAGTTTTTGGGATGGAATTGGATGCCCAGAGCAGCTGTGGCTGCCCCTGGAACCCTGGAAGTGTCCAAGGCCAGGTTGGAGCAGCCTGGGGTGGTGGGAGGTGTCCCTGCCCATGGCAGGGGTGGGAGGAGAAGATGTTTAAGGTCCTGTCCAACCCAAACTGTTCTGGGGTTCAGTGAAGGACAATCCTGTGCAGGACCAGCATCTCCGGGGAATGAACAGCACAAAAATGGGATATGAGGCTGCAATCCTGACCTGTCCCTACAAACACACCCTGAACCAGGGACAGCTGCTATCCGGGGGAGTGAAATGGGATCTGGGCTCATCCCAGAGCCCACCCTGCCCATCCCTGCAGCTCCTGGGAGCCTGGGATCACTGTAAGAGCTCACTTTTCCAAGGACACCCACCAGCACCATCCCCAGGGGCTGCAGGGATGCCCCAGGACACGTTCCTGACAGGAAACTACACAGATAAACCAACAGGTGGAAAAGAGAGAAGTAAAGGATCCCCCCAGCCCAGTGCCAGGCAACACAAAGCTCCTGAATTCCCTGGATTTCCAGCAGGTAAGCCTGGATTTCCAAAGCCCTTGGGCTTCCAGCAGGCAACTCTGCATTTTTCCCTGCTCACACTGGATTTTCCAAAAACCTTGGACATCCAGCAGGTAACCCTGGATTTCTCCCTGTCCACATTTGATTTTCCAAAGCCCCTGGACATCCAGCAGGTAACCCTGGATTTCTCCCTGTCCACATTTGATTTTCCAAAGGCCCTGGACATCCAGCAGGCAACCCTGGATTTTTCCCTGCTCCCACTATGTTTCCCAAAGCCCAGCAGGTAACTGCACTTTTCCCTGCTCACACTGGATTTTCCAAAGCCCTTGTGTTGGGGAAGATGAAAAAGGAAAGCTTTATGAACATGACTGTTTAGGTTTTGAGAATATGAAACTCATAAGTGAAATAGAATTGAAAGCAAGTTTTGATGTCTAAAGCCTCAGTTACTGGACAACTGGAGAACAACAGTGTGGCTGGCTGAAGGTAGTTCTTTTTTGATTAAATAATGCCTTTCTCCCACACCTTGGACATCCAGCAGGTAAACCTGGATTTCTCCCTGCTCACATTTGATTTTCCAAAGCCTTTGGACATCCAGGAGGTAACTGCACTTTTTCCTGCTCACACTGGATTTTCCAAAGCTTTTGGACATCGAGGAGGTAACCCTGGATTGCTCCTTGCTCACATTTGATTTTCCAAAGCCCTTGAGCTTCCAGCAGCTAACCTTGGACTTCCCCCTGCTCACATTAGGTTTTCCAAAGCCTTTGGACATCCAGCAGGTAACCCTGGATTTCCCCCTGCCCACACTTGATTTTCCAAAGCCCTTTGTCCTCCAGAGCTGAGTTAGGGCCAGCCCTGCCCGTTTCCCAGCCCGTCCCTGTGTCCGTGCTGGGGCCAGGCCCTGGGCTCAGGGAAACATTTGCATTTTCCTTGGCACAGGTACAGCATTCAGAATTCTTTCAGGCCAGGCCAATTAAAACAAGCTGAAAACTGCTGAGTGAAGCAGTTTCAGGCAGGATCTGCTTACATTCCCCCTCAGAGAAAAGCGGGGGGCCCACTTGCTGTAACTCTCTCCCTCTCTGCACAGCGTGGGTTTTGCGCTGGTTTTTTTTTTTATTTTTTTCCCCCTTTTTTCTTTTTTTTTCTTTTTTCTTTTCTTTTTAAGGTGGAATAACTTGTGCCCTTTACACAGGGGCTCTAAGAGATGGGTGGCCAGGACTTGAGAATGTGGCTTCGTTTTCAAACCAGGCTGTAAATCCAAATTGAGGCATGGGAATTTAAAAAAATAAAATAAAAGGGGAAAAATAAAGAAAAACCCACCAACCCCAAAACTGGTAACTGCACAGATTAATACACTTTACCTCCTTCACAAACCTTGCATGGTATTTTCTTAAAAAGGAATAAAGCCACATAATTAGCAATCAGTTGGAGCCTAAGGCTTTTCTGCCACCACAGGGACTATTCAATGCCTACTGGCTCTCCTAACACACTCCTGTTACTCTTGGGTTTCATTTTGGACAGCTTCTTTCAAACCTCAGCTGTGTTGTAAATGCAGGCTGACAGGTTAAAAGATACCACTTTTATACCCCTGAGCAAATAAAGGAAAATAAAATTAAAAAGCCCATCCTACCCAGGCTGCTTTATTTTGTAGTGGTAACCCTCGAGTGCTGCAAGAAGGTTGGAGGGATGATGAAGGCTCCCAGGGATGGAAGGATGTGTGGTCCAAAGGGTCAGGATTCTGCATCCACCCCTTTATCCTGAAAAAAAATCCCTTTTATGGGCAGTGCCCTTCCCAGAGCCCACCGCTCTTCCAAAGCCCTGCATGCCAGGACTGCCACGGAGAAAACACCTGCAAATGGCCCTGCATCAATCTGGGGGGGAAAATGGGCTAATCCAGCAGAACAAACCGCAGCACAGGGATTTGCATTTGTTTTCATGGCTCTGAATGAGGCTGTGTCACTCCTGGGCTGGGGCTGAATGGAGGGGAAGTGTGTATTGCATGTGAAATTTGGGTCCGTTTGGGGTCGAGCTGGGTTTCAAGCAGCCACAGAGGGGTCTGAACCCAAATTTCTTTTCACCTTGATGAAGCAGCACTGGGCTCACACAAAGACCAACAGCTCCCATTAATGCCTGAGCACTCAGAGCAACCAGAAGCTAAATCACAACCAGAAACTAAATCACAACCAGAAACTAAATCATCAACCTGCCACGTTCATCCCTCACCTAATTGTCACCAAGATGTTAATGAGAGGCACAGGAGGAACAAAACAGGTGACAGCTGGAGTGAACAGAAAGGATTGGAGACAGCAGAAACACCAGATTCCTTAGATCAGCCCTGAGAGGAGACAATTCTCTTCTCTTTGCTTTCAGAGCCCTGCTCTAGGAACAAGCTGGCCCAAGGGACGGGGAAAGTAGGACATGAGGACTGTTCTGGATCAGAATCCTTTTCTTTTTCAAAGGCTGCCGGGTGCCCTCCTCAGCGACCTCGCCCGTCACCTGCCACACAGGTGCCTACAAAGGCATTTATTGATTTCAGCAGAGCAGACAAAGAACAGGCACCATCAATCCCTGGAGTGCAGGGAACGTGCCACGAGCAGCCTGTGATCCCAGCTCTGCCTGCACAGAGCGTGGGGTTATTGATCTCTGACAGGGAGAGCGGATCCCCAATTTCGTAACAGAGGGCAGTGTGTGACATTCACCTGGGGGCTTTGATGCTGGAGTGTGAAGCACTTGAAAGGACACAGCTGATCGGCTCCACAGCCCCACCTCTCCTCTCAAACAACACCTCCCATCCCTCTCATCCACGAGCAAGAATGGCTTTTATCTGTTAGAAATCCTTCCTCCTCACGGAGGGACCTCATCCAGTCTCCACCTGGATTCCCCTCTCCACAGCAAAAAGCAAACAATGAACAAACAATCCTCCAGGCAGGGATCTCCTCTCCAGGTGTAGGCAAGGATTGCACAGAGCAGGTGATGGCCAATGGAAATCCAGGTAAAAAGGGAAAGAATACAAAGAAAATCTTTGCAACTGAGCTACCTTGAGGGGGATCAAGGTTCCACCTACCTGGGACACTTTCTAGTGACATTTGCTAAGGTCCCAATCCCCCAAGCTGGGATTCCCTCAGCCAGGCCCTACTAGGCAGCTTTTCCTCCTGGTCTTCAACAGGGAGAAAAAAAAAGAGGCAAAAAAGAAAAGAGGGGATCAGGAAACACCCACTTGGCCACGTCCTGAGCAATTCCCAAGAGGCGAGCGAGCCCAGCTTTCCTGCTGTCCCCTCAAAGATGGGAATTTCCACTCCCACCTTTCCCCCTCCTCCTTATCTCCCTCCCCCTGGCCCCCTGAGCCTGCCTGAGCCCAGCAGTGCAGATTAGATGCCGAGCAATGTACAGAGCCCTGACTCCCCCAGACAGCCTGGAGAGATAAAAGCAGCCAAACACTGTCCAGAGACAGCCAGGGCAGAGCTGGGCTCCCTCTGGGTGATGCCTGGAACTGGGAATGCCCCAGCAGCTGCCCTGTGAGCCCTAGAGGCAGAAACACTTCTTTCTGCTTCCCGGGCTTCAATATAAATCAAATTTTCCAAAATAACCGATGGAAACCTTCTTTGAGCACCAAAGAGCTGCTGCTCAGGGATGCAGCCTGCAGGAGCACAGCTCTGGGTGGTGCCTGGAACTGGGGATGCCCCAGCAGCTGCCCTGCGAGCCCTAGAGGCAGAAACACTTCTTTCTGCTACCCAGGCTTCAATATAAATCAGATTTTCCAAAATATCTAATAGAAACCTTCTTTGAGCACCAAAGAGCTGCTGCTCAGGGGTGCAGAGGAACAGCCACTGCCAACCTGCAGGGTCAGAGGAGTACAGAGGAGTACAGCTCTGGGTGATGCCTGGAACTGGGAATGCCCCAGCAGCTGCCCTGTGAGCCCTAGAGGCAGAAACACTTCTTTCTGCTCCCTGAGCTTCAACATAAATCAGATTTTCCAAAATATCTGATAGAAACCTTCTTTGAGCACCAAAGAGCTGCTGCTCAGGGGTGCAGCCTGCAGGAGCACAGCTCTGGGTGATGCCTGGAACTGGGGGCACTCCAGAAGCTGCCCTGCGAGCCCTAGAGGCAGAAACACTTCTTTCTGCTCCCCAGGCTTCAATATAAATCAAATTTTCCAAAATATCTGATAGAAACCTTCTTTGAGCACCAAAGAGCTGCTGCTCAGGGGTGCAGAGGAACAGCCACTGCCAACCTGCAGGGTCAGAGGAGTACAGAGGAGTACAGCTCTGGGTGATGCCTGGAACTGGGAATGCCCCAGCAGCTGCCCTGTGAGTCCTGGAGGCAGAAACACTTCTTTCTGCTCCCCGGGCTTCAATATAAATCAAATTTTCCAAAATATCCGATGGAAACCTTCTTTGAGCACCAAAGAGCTGCTGCTCAGGGGTGCAGCCTGCAGGAGCACAGCTCTGGGTGATGCCTGGAACTGGGGATGCCCCAGCAGCTGCCCTGTGAGTCCTAGAGGCAGAAACACTTCTTTCTGCTCCCTGGGCTTCAATATAAATCAAATTTTCCAAAATATCTGATAGAAACCTTCTTTGAGCATCCAGGAGCTGCTGCTCAGGGGTGCAGAGGAACAACCACTGCCAACCTGCAGGAGTACAGCTCTGGGTGATGCCTGGAACTGGGGATGCCCCAGCAGCTGCCCTGTGAGTCCTGGAGGCAGAAACACTTCTTTCTGCTCCCCGGGCTTCAATATAAATCAGATTTTCCAAAATATCTGATAGAAACCTTCTTTGAGCATCCAGGAGCTGCTGCTCAGGGGTGCAGCCTGCAGGAGCACAGCTCTGCTCTCGTTCCACACGCCTCTGCCCCTCAGACGAGCCAGCAGCACATGGTGGCACTGATCAGGGACAGCTCAGTGACAAGGGGCTGCTCCCACCTGTGTCCCCCAGGGCTGGCCCCCAGAGCAGAGCCCAGCAAAGGTGTCCCCTCTCCCTGGGTCCCTCTGGTGACACGATGAGAGCCGGGGTTGGCACAGCAGCACAAACACGGGAGTGACACGGGCAGGGCGCGGCGGTGCCCGGGGGAGCAGGAGCTGTCACCTTTCTCTGGGGCTCCTCCAGGGCCATGGAGCCGGCGGGCAGAGCACACAAAAGGACCATTCAGGGCAGCCCAGCCGCAGAAACAAAGCAGATGCTTGGGGGAAGTTTGCAAAGGCCCCGGCACAGAAGGTTGGCAGAGCTCCTCTCCCAGAGCAGGGCCCATCTCCTTGGCAGCACCGGGAGCCCTGCAGCAGCCCCAGTGGCACTCCTTGGAGGAAGGGCAGCCTGGAGGACAAAGCTTGGCAGGGAGCAGGGATGCAGAACTAAACCAAAGCTCAGAGGCCATCAGAGCTTTTAAACTCTGCCACCGAGTTTGGCTGGTGAGGTCTATTGGGTGCTTTTTTTTTCCCCCCCTCACTGTTTTGGCAAATTAAGGAGTGGAATGGGAAAGCAAAACCTCCCATCTGACCTGCTGGGAGCTTTACTCTTTGTGAAACACCCGGGAGGTCAAGGTGCAGAGAGTGTGTGTGAGAGGTGAGGTTTCAGAGGCTGCAGAGGGACACTGAGCGATTCTGAAGCTCTCCTAAGAGAGGATGCAATAAATCAGGTCTGAAACCAGGGACTGGGCCAAGCAAGGGCAGTTTTCTATCTGGAAAGCATAAGGGAAGATTCAAATGCTTTAAGTGAGGGGAAAAAAAACCAAAAAACCAACCCACAAAAAACAAAACCAGTTTGAAATGAACTTCCTACTTATTTAAAGACCAATCCAAACTGCTTTTTTGCTCCCAGCTGGTATTTCAGGAATGAGCCCGACCCAAGGCACCTGGTCTGGTTTTACAGACTGAACCGCTTTTGGAAAGGAGTCAGATGGGATTTGGACAAAAACAACGGAGGCCCAGACACAGAGGCTGCCCTGGGAGAGCGTACCAGCTGTCTGCTCAGCCTCAAACCTCTCATCATGTGCTTGCAGGGGAGGCAGGGGGACCTGTTAGGGGTGGCTCAGCTCCCTGCTCGGGGCTCCTTGGCCTGGGAGGAAAGCTCTGGCTGCAGGGAAACTGCAAACCCTGAGCAGGCAGGACACAGGCACTGCACACAGCAGCACTAAAGCATCCAAAAATGGATGTTGGAACTCGGGAGAGCAGCAGGGGGAAGCTTGGCAGGGCCCTGGATGGCCAAAGCACCTGCTGGCCCTGAGCTGGGATGTTTGCAGTGGGTCCCAGTGGTGCCCAGTATAAACCAGCCCTGCCCGCACCAGCAGCCTCGCACAGCCCCTTCCCAGCCCTGGGCAACACTGCTGTGCCAGCATGGGCAGCACAGGGATCCAGCACTGCCTCAAAGCAAAACAAACCTTGGAAAGAAACGTGTGAAAAACCTACTGCAGGGCCCTCCTTGGGCTCTTGAAATCCTCAGCCCTGCTCACAGACAGCCCAGCAGGGTTTAGGAGCTGGCAGGCTGCAAGGCCTGCTCTCTGTGCATCAGTTCTGAGGGCCTGGGGTTCTCAGGGCTGTCCCTCATTGAACCCCAGGATGGTTTAGGTTGGAAGGAACATTAAAGCCCATCCAGTGCCACCTCTGGGACACCTCCACTGTCCCAGGTTGCTCCAAGCCCCATCCAACCTGGCCTTGGGCACTTCCAGGGATCCAGGGGCAGCCACAGCTGCTCTGGGCACCCTGTGCCAGGGCCTGCCCACCCTCTGCCCCCCTTCCTAACATCTCATCTAAATCTCTCCTCCTGCAGCTCAAAACTAAAGAACATTTAGTCCTAAGACCAGCAGCCTCTCCAGTGCAGCTGACCCCACTGCTCTGGGAGCTCTGTGCATTAACTCAGAGTGAATTCACTCAGGCTCATGCACGGGGGGCTCTGAGCTCCACACGGGGCCTCTCCTTGCTGCCACGAAGCAGGAAAACGCCAAACATGGCTCATACCAATCCCACCTCTCACTAATCTGTTTTGTCAGCTCATCAGAATCTTGAAAGCAACCTTTAAGTGCTGGGAGGCATCCTGGTTTCTAATTAGGCTCAGTCAGGTTTTGTGGTTTAGTTCAAGCCAGCCTGGCTCACGGCTGCAGCCTCCAACGTGTGCACTTGAAATCAGTTTTTCCACTCAGAAAAAGATAAGGTCCCCAGTTTCCTCCCCTCAGATAAGCTGAAGGAGAAAGGAACATGAAGGCTTGGCCCTGCCACCCCAAATCCCTGTGGTTCTGCATCCCATCTCCACAGCCCCAGCTGTGCTCAACTGGCATCCAAAGCCAGAATTTGAAGCACAGGATACTCCAAGGGGTGGAGAATAAAGGAATCCAGGGGTTTCTAAGCCATCAGAAAAGGTTTGATAAGCTACTGCTCACTGCCACTGTTATTTGTATTTTCAGAAGTGTCTTGGTGTTCTTTGCAAAACAAGTCAGAACTCACAGACTTTTCCAGCCAACTACAAAAAGGAAAAAAAAAAAAAAGCAGAAAATTCAAAACTGACTCACTCTGCCTGATTATAAAGCACTTTCTGAAACTTTTCATCAGCCATTTGCTTCCTGTAAGAAAAAAAAGAATTGATCTAATACAATTTATTGAGTCATTTCAGCCTTGCAACTCCGTAATTCCTGACACCGGGGGATTTCCACTGTGGCATTTTCATCACCCTCAAAAGCATCGGCAGGGCCTGAGTGATCAGGGATGCTCCTCAGAGCTCTGGCAGCGAGTGCAGGCAGGAGGCACTGACCTGGTGCAGAGGTGACACACAGAGCTGGTGTCCCCTTGGAATCCAGCTGGAACCTTGGTAATCCCTCCTTGGCAATCCCTCCTTGGCCGTGGCGTTCCCTGCTCACCCAGCTGCCAAAAGGAGATCTGAAATGAAAAAAATTAACATCAATCACTCATGGGTTTGTTGGTTTTGTTTTTGTTTTTGTTTTGTTTTTGTTTTGTTTTTTTCCCTGCTAAGCCTCCAAACCTGTATCTTAGATAAATAAAACAAAGCATTTGGCCCCAACCAAGCCCTGGCTCTGAACAAATCTGGATGAGGTACTGGTGGCTGGGCTCTGTCACGTGGAATCCTGTGAATTCTTTCCCCTCAGATGTGTTCATTATCCTGGTGTTCTGACCCCAAACCCAGACTGTTCCCGTGGACATGCCCCGAGGCTTGGACACATCTCACTTACCTTTAGGGGCTGCCTGAGGAAGCTGAGGGTGAGGAGGGTCCCCAAGGCACTCCCACAATGACAGGGGCTCCTCTGGAGGCTCCATCTCTCAGCATTAGCCACAGTGCCTCAGGGCAAGGCAAACCAACTGCTGGGAGCCAGCCAGAGCCTCAGACCCAGCCTCTCCCTGTGCTCCTCATCCTGGCTGCTCCTTGGCTCCCACCCAAGAACCTGGGGAAGGCTCCAGCCCAGCTCAGCCTCCCCAGACAGCCCCAGCTGAGGGGGCACGGGGGCTGCCACCCTCACACAGCCCCACCTGCCCTTCCCACAGCTCCCAGGAGACACGAGGGGGTTGCTGTCCGCCTGGGGCTTAAGGGCAAGGCAGCACTCCAGTCTAACAGGGGGAGAAGCTGCAGAGCTCTGCCTCGTCCTTGCAGCTCGGGTTTTGCCGAAAAGGGATTAATTAACGAGCAGTGGGCAAGCCCCCAGTGAGTCCCTGGCAGCTGTGGTGCAGGGGAGCTGTCTCTATGGAGATCCAGGACGTTCTCCTGGCAGGAAGGTGCCCACACCCAGCCAGGGTCCCACATCCTGCCCGAGCTGCTTGTAACTCTGGTGGAGCTACTCCAGGGTTACCCCGGTGCCACGGGGAGGAGAGAGCTCCATCCTGGCCTGCAGATGGTTCCCCCTCTCCTCTGGAGGGGCTGAATGACTTTTCAAACCTTTGATTCCTGATGTATTCACTTCAGGAGACACAAAAGTACAAAATCTCAGCATGGAGTGACTCCCTCGCTTGCTTTATTTTTGGGTTTGGGGTTTTTTTTTTCCTTCTCACCCCTCCCACCCCTTGTCTTTTCTTTTCTTCTCTCCCTGGACAGTTTTATAATTTTGGCCTGTGGCCAGAAAGTCTGTCCTGATTAGCCTGGGCTGGCTGTGAAACACCTGCAGCCCATTAGAGCAGGAGGAGGGGAAAAAAAAAAAAATCCCTTGTCATAGGTGAAGTAATGACCACTGCTTCCTTTGTTTTAACACTAAAAGGGCAGTCAGAGGAGAACCAAAAACCCCACAGCTTTTCCACCTCACCTGCCATTGACGGGTCTCAACTGCAGCCACTGGGTCATTTTTGTCTGATAAGTGACTCCAGTAATTTGTTGTCACCTCAGCCCGGTGAGATTTACAGGTTATTAAATATGAAGTGCACTTGCTGCATTTTAACAGTGCCCCCTGCACCTCATTTCATGTCTTTGTGAGGAGCTAACCAGGCATGAGGCAGGAACTTCCCTCTGGGCAGGTTACAACTGCCTTGGCTTCTGGAATATCCTCCCCATGTCCCAGCTGCTCCGGGGCCAGCAGAGCCTCCAGAGTGGCAAAGGGCTCCAGGAGGGGACAGGCACCAGTCCCATGGCCCCAAAAGGGTGACCAGGGCTTGGCAGAGAGGCAGAAGTGGCACTCAAGGTACCACTGAAGCTCTTGGCTCTGGCACAGCACAATTTTTAAATAATAAACACAGAAATTGCTGTGATCTGGGTGCACGGTGACACTGGGGGACAGGAGAGGCAACGACTCTCAGCTCAGCTCAAAGCCCAGCTCAGTGCACCCCTGCAGGACTCTCCACCGGGGCAGGAGCCCCACCTGTGATCCCAAAACCCCTTCCAGAGGTGTGTTTGTACACCAGGATGCCATTCCTCCCAAGAGGGCCCCGGTGCCTGCTGAGATGTGGCAGCAAAGAGATCAAAACCTCCCTCAGATCCCTCCTGTTCAGCAGGGCTGCAACCAAAACACACCTGGGATGGAGGGAAGGCCACAGTCAGACCTCAAAACACACCTGGGCTGGAGGGAAGGCCTCAGTGAGACCTCAAAACACACCTGGGATGGAGGGAAGGCCTCAGTGAGACCTCAAAACACACCTGGGCTGGAGGGAAGGCCACAGTCAGACCTCAAAACACATCTAGGATGAATGGAAGGACACAGTGAGACCTCAAAACACACCTGGGATGGAGGGAAGGCCTCAGTGAGACCTCAAAACACATCTAGGATGGAGGGAAGGCCTCAGTGAGACCTCAAAACACACCTGGGCTGGAGGGAAGGCCACAGTGAGACCTCAAACACATCTGGGCTGGAGGGAAGGCCTCAGTGAGACCTCAAAACACACCTGGGATGGAGGGAAGGCCTCAGTGAGACCTCAAAACACACCTGGGCTGGAGGGAAGGCCACAGTCAGACCTCAAAACACACCTGGGCTGGAGGGAAGGCTACAGTCAGACCTCAAAACACATCTAGGATGAATGGAAGGACACAGTCAGACCTCAAAACACACCTGGGATGGAGGGAAGGCCACAGTGAGACCTCCTGGGGTGGGGACACCTCTCTAACAATCCGTGTGTGTCACAGGGCCTGCTGGGGACAGCAGCTGAGGGGACAGCTAGAGGTAATTCATCCTGCTTCACACCTGGAGCCACGACAACAAAGTGGGAGCTGAAAGGCAGCTCCGAGGGTTCTGCTGCTGGCAGCATCTCCAAGGACTGGATGGTATTTCAATCCAGCCCATCCAGCCAAAATGCCAAAAAACCCCAGAGTTCCTCCCCAAACTTGCTGTGTTTTAATCAAACTTCTTTGTGTAGCTGCAAGGCACTGGAGACATTTACACCCCAGCTGCTGAATGTTTTAGTTCTGCAGCCAGTGGAGTTCAGCCATCAATAAAAAGGAAAAGGGAAAAGAAAAAACTTGTGACCACAAGGGACTCTGGCAAATATTCCCGTTGCTGTCCTGGAGCATGGAAAAGCAAGCCTGCCTCTGCACACAGGTCTGACTATTTGCATTTTTAATAATTCAAGAGTGTAATTAGTATCATGCCCTTAATCAGAGGCTGAAAATACAGCTGAAGTCATCAGAGCTTAATTAGTTTAAAAAAAAAAGAAAGAAAGATTTTGCAGTGAAAATGTCTCGATTAATATGGAGCTCTGTCCTCAGCTTTGGGCTTCAGATGAGCTTTTACCTGTTGCTTCTGATTTTCAGTGCCAGCCCACCTCAGAATAACTTAAAATCCTCAAACAAATCAAATCATTTCCCTGTTTATCCCAATGAACTCTTCCACAGCTTTCTTGAACTGGACTCAGGAAAAAAATAACAAACCTATCAGTTTGAAGATAACAAATTAAATTAAACCAGGTGTATCCCATAAGCTGCATGTGAAATTCCCCTCTGCAGGAAATAAAACTGGTTTTAAAACATCCATAAGTGTCTCTGGATCTTCAGCCAAGTCAGCAGGAACATATTACTTGGGGGGGATCACTGTGTGGCCAGAAAAATCCCCTTTCAGCAGCAGGAGTGGGAGCTCAGACTGGTCCCAGTTGGTCACTGGGTGGGGAAGCTGGGGAGGTTTGGTCCTGCCTCCCTCCCCGAGGGTCTCAGGGGATTTATCCCAGGTTGGGATGAGCAAATCCAAAGGCCAGGATTGGCAGGAGCCATCCCTTCCCTCCCTGGCAGGTTGATGGTGTTGTACAGGACATCCTGGATGGGCTTTCCCAACAGCATTGCATTGCATTGCATTGCTTTTCATTGCATTGCATTGCATTTCACGCTGGAATTCATCACCACCCAAGGCCGTGGGGACTGAAAACATAACCAGGTTCCAGAATGGATCAGTGAAATTCATGGCAATTAGGCCAATCCCAGACAATTAAATATGCTAATCCGGATGCAACTTCCAGTTCAGGAAGTCAGGCGGCCTCATGCCCTCCCACCTCTGATTTATTTGGAAAAAGGAAGCCAGAAAGAGTCCTCACCGTGCCAAAACTGTCCCCTGGCTCCGAGCACTAGTGAGAATTGCAGTAAATCCTTTTTTTTATTATTTGGCAGGGGGAGGGGGATACATTTTCCTTCAGTAATGATATCACAGCCTGCTGTTCCTTCCCCTCTGCAGCTCCTGAACCTCTGGGTAACCTCCCAGCTCGCTGTCCCCTCAGGAATATCCCAAATAAATGAGTGAGACCTACTGGATGGTGATAGCAATCACAGACAGCACTAAATTCCATTTAGCAGGGAGTTAGGAATCCAGTCACTTCTGTACCTAGGAAAGGTCTGCCTGGCTCAGACTGAAAATAAAAAAAAAAAAAAAAAAAATTTGGGGAGCTCTGGGCCAGAGGAAGATGCTGGAAATTCAAGATGGAAAAATGGAAGCTGGTTTGTCCACAAGGAAAAGTTTCCTGTAGCCCCAGGAGAGTTTGATTTATTCCTGACACTCCTGTGGGGGTTTTTATATATATATAAATAAATATAAAATGGGTTTATACATATAAATAAATTTAAAATAAATACATTTTATTCCGTGTCCTCATCCCCTCTGAACCCTGCTCAGCTCCTGACCCAGGGAGCAGCTTTTGGCATGGATGCTGGGCTGGAGCCTTCCCTTACCTGCCACAGGAAATTCCCCCCTCTTTGCCTGCTCCTGAAGGTGTTCAGGGGCTTTGCTGCAGAGCAGAGGACAAGATGACAAATGAGCCAGCACACAGCCCAGGAATGTAAGTGAGTCTCAGCTATTTTTAATTAAGGAGCGATGACAGCTGACTGAATTCCCTGACACTGCAGTGAAAGGCTCCCTGACCCAGACATTATTGGCCACCCTCCGAAGGCCGGCGCACGTCGGTCCCGACGGTGCTGCTATTCTTGTCCCCGCCGTCTGGGCAGGGGCAGGGCTCAGCGAGCTGCCAGCAGCATGCAAAAACCCCGGCAGAAACGTGGGGATGCTGAGCAGCAGGAGGAGGCAGCAGGTGAGGAGGGGAGGACGGCCAAGGTCACCGTGCTGGAAGCGCCGGCGCTCGCCTCTGATAAATTCTCCGAAAAATGGCTGGAGAAGTTCAGCTGCTTTCCTTGTTTTGGGTGGTTAAAGCAGTGAGAGAGTGAGCAGGGGAGAGGCAGAGAGGCAGAAAGAGCAGTCCCCGCTGTAAGGCAGAGAAGGGGCGAGGCAGGATGGGCTTTTCTCAGCCCACAGGTCGCAGGGAGGGTTTGGCTGAGAAAGATCTGGATTTTGGAGGGTGGGGATTCACCTGGCTTTGTGGAAGGACTCTTTAGCAGAGATGGAACACAGGCCAGGTGTCCAGCTCTGGCTGGCACAAGAGACTGGCACAGAAGTGGCTGTTTGAGCACCAGACAGCCCTGGAAAGGTGTCAAGAGGGTGACACCAACCCCAAAGAGAGAACACAAACCCCCCTTTTGTTCTCAGGACTCACACAGCACCGAACCCAGCAGCTGATCTCTGTACCTTGAGCTCACTTGCTGGTGTTAGCAGGAGAGAGAAAGAAAAGATTCCCTCCTGGCCTTTTCCAGAGGGCCACAGGGAAGAGGGATGAACCAGCAAAGTCACCCAGATCACGTAGGAACTTGGCATGAGCGAGACAAATACATTAAGGGACATCATCAGGAACTTTCCAGCCTGGTGGCAGGCTGGGAGGGGGCAGAGCTGCTCTCTGCTGTTGCTAAGACAGCCCCCCCAGCGCTGCTCTCCCCAGCCCAATCCACAGATTTCTCCTCCCATTGGCTCGGCAGCCGCATCGAACGATCGTGACAGGTTTTCCTCCTCCTCCTCCTCCTCCTCCTCCTCCTCCTCCTCCTCCTCACCCTGCTGCCTTCTGCCTATGGCCTATTACCAGGGGAGAGCCAGGCAGAGAGGGAATCGATCGTTTCTGAGAGGGAACGGGGCTGTGCAGGGCTGCATCTGCATTCCAGCCCTGTCCGCCCGTGTCTGGGGATGAGCCGTGCCCAGGCAGGAGATGAGGGGTGGCAGATGGGCACCTGTAGTGCCCTCAAGGACCATCAGCGTCCTGCCTGGGCACTGAGCAGAGCCAGCTCCTTCCCAGCAGCCTGGCTGAACTGGTGTCCCCAGCTCGGAGCTCCTGGGAAATCAGGGGGAGTGTGACAGCACCGTAAGTGATGCCCTCTCCAGTGAGATTTTAGGAGGTTTTTAGGGACCTGGAAGCCTTCTGGGGCAGGCAGAGAGTGTGGGAACACACCCCAAAGGCAGGGAAAGCTTGGAGCAGGATGGCTGGTGACCGTCAGTGCTGCTTGGGCACAGCCAGGCTGCAGGAATTTGGGAACAGTGGCTCCTTCATCCAGTGAAACCCTGGTGGTGGGCAGTGAAACACAGCAGCACTGGACAACTCAGCACTCCCACCCCAGAGCAGGGCAGGATTTGGGAGCAGGCACAGGGGAGGGACAGAGGAGCTGGGAGAGGTTTCCAGCTCCCAGCAAAACAGGCTGGAATTGACACTGGGCACCAATGAAACACCAAACACCCAAATATTGCCCCTGGCTTTGGAACAAGCTGGGAGAAAGAACTTACTCAGCGGTGACAGAGACCTGGGGCACCAAGAGAGGGCTGAGTAACTCCAAAAGCAAAGGCCAGCAGCTGCTGAGCTGTCCCCAGGCACACTGGGACAGCAGAGGAACACCAGCCCTGTGGCTGTTTTCCTTCCCCGCTCAGGTGAGTCAGCATCCGGACTAAGGAAGAAAAACCAGAGTTTCCTTTTCTGTCCAGGACAGCAAGAGGTCAATGAACCCAGCAGAGCCATCCATTGGATGGACACTGTCCCCTAAACACCAGATTTTCCCATCCTGGACCTTCCCCTTGCACTCTGTCCTTTGTATTACACAGTTGGGCAGAGCTCTAACCCAAACTGTTGTAAAATGACACAAACTGTTGATCAAGACAGGAACATTTCTTCAGGAAATTTCCACTGCTAAACCTATTTATTTGTTTCTGGGGGTGGGGGTGGCTGGACACAAAACACCAGGTCAGTTAAAAAAAAATGTCTGACCTGAATAAAGCATTTTTATGAAATCCCCTGGGATGGTTTCTTTAATATAAGATGTAACTTGGAGTTGAAAGGAGGAGAGAGAAGAAAAGAGCGCGCACAAAAATCAGGTTCAAACCCCTGCTTGGCCTCACTCAGCAAAGAGCTCTGAATTGGGTCTACAGTTACTGAAACAGCTTCAAATATTTTGGGGATCTCTCTGCAGTTCCTGTGATCTAAGTTCCATCCTGAGGCAGAGCAGCAAGAACGTTCTGAGCTCCCCAAAGCGGCCACGGCTTTGGACAAACACATCAAACCCGGCTCCAAAACAAACCCGCTCCTTTCTGGAGCCTCTGCAGAATGGAGGTGCCTGTGCTGTGATTCCTCCCAGGTGTGTGCTCAGGCTGCTGCAGAGCTCCATGGAAGAGGATTAATGGGCTGGAAGGAAAGCTACACTTATGTTTCTGTCTCTGTACCATGGGAGGCTTTCCCTGGTACCTTTAAGAATTAAGCAAAACCCAGGATGAGCAAACGGACTCTAAGAACTTCCACCATGAGTTAAACCTGTTGTAGCTACTCAAGACAGAGCCTCTGAATGAAGCTTTTTTGATCAATGAAAGCCTTTTAAACAAAATGAGAGCTCTCAGAGTAATTCTAGGATGGAAAAGATTCCATCCCTGGCTCCAAATTTTTCTCCTTTCTGTTACTTCCTACAGGAACATTTACCTGGACATGTCAAATTTGCCATAGTTGGAAAAAAATAATCAGATTCTTAGAAGGAATATGGAAATATCCAGCAGAAGTCAGAGCTGGGATGGAGCACCTGGAGTAACAGCAAGAAGATAAATATGAATAAAAGGAATATATGATGGATATTGACAATATCCATCCCACATGATGGATACCTGACAGGAAACCCCAATCCAGCAGAGGGAAAATTGTGCCCATGGCTCTGTTTCCCTTATCAGGATGGATCTGCCTCTAGCCCAGGATTCCAGGATTCCACTCCCCACCTGCCTGGCACAGCTGATGGAGAACAAGGAGCCAAGAAACCTGAGAGCCATTCCTGAGCCAAGGACTGTTCCCAGATCCCTTCTGCTTTCAGACTCCCAGTTCAAAAGAAAAAAATCCCCAAGGTATTCCTTTTCAGATCTCCCTTGCCTTAAAAGCCATTGAAATATCAGCTGTCTTGTCTTTTTGGGTTTTTTTTTGTTTTGTTTGTTTGTTGGTTTGGTTTTTTGGGGGGTTTTGGGGGGTTTTGGTTTGGTTTTTTTGCGGGTTTTTTTTGTGGTTTTTTTTTTTTTTTTGGTTGGTTTTTTGTTTGTTTGTTTTTGTTTTGTTTTTGGAGGGTTGGTGGTTTGTTTTTGTTGTTTTGTTGTTGTTGTCGGTTTGGTTTTTTGGGGGTTTTTTTGTTGTAAGAAATGGTTTTCCATGTGCATTTTGGAATTTTTGACAGGAAAAACTCAACCCAGGGCTGCAGCCCTCCTTGCTTTGTTGTGCAGCTGCCCGTGAAGGGATTTGATCCCTGCCTCTCTGCTCCTGCTTTGCTTCCCAGCCCCATTCCATGGGTACAATTCCTCCAGAAGCTGGGATGGTTAATAAAGCCAAACCACAGGAATACTTCTCATAACTGCTCCGCTCCTCTGATGCCAAAAGCTCTCCAAAGTTCAATTTCATCCTGGAACAGTTCAGGGCGAGGTAGCTGGCTGTTACAATCCCATTTTGCTGTTAAACAGAGGCGCAGCAAAGCGCTCAGGATTGTCCCAGGCCATAAAAACAGCAGGAAAAAGACAACCAAACCCCCTGATTCCTGATCCAGAGCCACCTGCTCCATCCCAGAGGACAACATTCTTTCCTAGGGTGACTGAAAATATCGGGATCTTCTGCGAAATCGAGTGGGATGCCGGATTTTTGAGGTGAAACAGCCAGCCCAGCATGGGAAACTGTAAAAGGGGATATAATATCCCAACTTCCTGAGCTCTGCTCCCATAAACAGCCTCACAACTCGTTTCCCACACAGGCACCTGTGTTTTGGGGGCAGGCAAGAAGCGACACGTGTTTGTACATGGGCCTGGTTCCCTTTTCTCTGGCTGCACTCCTGTACATCCATATATGACCAGAATATAAAATCCATGTGTATAAATACCCATGTGCATATCAAAGGTATTAAAATTAGAAGGGACTTTTGATGTTGGACTCGAAAAAAAACGCTCCTGACACCACGCAGAGCTGTGGGAATGAGCTGCCTGCTCAGAAATCCGAGGATTTGGAGGACAGACCTTCCCCTCAAGGTGCTTCTTCCCACCCATCACCTGCTCAGGAAAATGAATTTCCCGTGGTTAAGCTGTGAACTCTTCTCCTGGGTTTGTGCCACCCCATAAAAGTGTCCCAATATCACCACAACAGCCCAGAATAATTAGAATTTGGGTGATTAGAGACATATCTGAGTTAGCCAGGCTGGATGCCTTCAGTACCAAACCAATGCTCTCACAAATGACTTTCTTTTGACTTAAAGCAAAAGAAACCAAAAAGGACAAGCAAATTAGCAACTCCCTGCACTCATTTGTTTAGGGTGACAGATCAGCAAACACAGGCAATCTTATTTATTTTATTTTGTTTTTCCTTTTTCACGAGCAGCTTTTTATATCTCCTGACCCAAAATAAGCCCAGCCCCAGCTGCAGTGCCGTGTCAAACAGCAATTACTCTATAAAAGGCTGGCCAGATGGGGAGATTGGTGGGCCAGAGGCAGGGAATTATTTTAGGACTTACACAAACTTTCTCTGGGAGTGGTGAGAGGAGCTGCGGGCACTGTGGTGCACCTAAGAAATGAGCAAACACCAGAGGGTTTGTTGGGGTTTTTTTGGTTTTTTTTTTTTTTCCCTGCTTGTTCCAAACCTCACCACCTGACGTGAAATGACTTTCCCAAATATCAGCTCAAGGGAAAAGAAAAAAAACCAACAAAACAAAACAAAACAAAACAAAACAAAAACCCAAAAACCAAAACAAAACAGCCAAAAAAACACCCAAAAAATCCCAAAACCAAACTCAAAAAAGTAGAAGTGAGATTTGTTTACTCCTCCATAAAGGAGGCTTCGCTCTGTGACAGGTTTGGAGATTCTCCCCCCAGGAATTCCTGCTGAACCACACCAAAACACGTGGCAGCAAGAACAGCAGCAAGACCCTTGCAATATTTCATTATGCTGGGAGGAAACAAACAAACAAAAAAAATGAAAAATAATAGTAAATCAAGCCTCCTAGAACTGCCCAGAATGAGTTGGAGACCTCAAAGCTCATTCAGTTCCAGGGACAGGGACACCTTCCACCAGCCTGGGTTGCTCAGAAATCCATCCAGCTCAAGGATGCACTTCCACTCCTGATTCTTGGTAATATTTTGGCAATATTTTCATTATATTTAGGCTCCCTGAATCCCTCCTGCTGAGCCTAAAGGAGCAGGAGCCCCTAAATCCCAACTCCCTCCTCCTCCCAAACCTTCAGGAAAGGTCACCTGGGGCATGTCCTGCCTTGTGGGAGGGTGGGGAATCTCTGTGGGGAATCCTCGGGGGGTTCAGGGTTTGAGAGTGGCAGTGCTTGGCTCAGAAACCCTGCAGGAAATCAGTGGCACTTTTCCAGCTTCCAAAATATCCCTCCTCCTCCTGCCACGGGGGAAACAGGGCGAAAAAGGAAAGTGGTTTAGCGAGTAGGAACACAGCTAATTCAGAATAGAACCAGAGGGGATTAAAGCAAATACCCAGAGTGTCCTAACCTGTGTTTGCTGCCCAAATCCCCTGGCAGTTCCTGGTGTTTCCAGGGGGTTCTTCCTGTGCTGGAACTTTGGGATTAAACTTGGCCCATGCAACTCAGATCTGACTGCAGGTCCCAGGAGGGAGATGCTTCTCAAAGCCATCCTCAGAGCCCAAGGCACCAAAATGCACATGGATTTTTGCTGGAAGGGCTGGGAGGAAGTGACAGCATCTGCCTGACGTGAAATTCCCATCCTTAATTAGGGACTTCAAAAATAAATCCAGTTTTCCGAGCAGGATGGTGGGTGTCAAATAAAATAAAGGGAGGTTTTAATGATCTCAGTGAGAGTCAAGGCTGTTTTCCACTTAATATGTGTTATTGCACCCAGGAATTTCATAGAATCATGAAAGTATTCAAGTTGGAAGGGTCCTTAAAGATTACCCTTTTCCAACTCCTTAATTTCAAGTTAAAAAATTGTGGCAGCAATGGGTTTGTGTGCTGCATCACAGCACAACTCTTGTACAAATAAATCCCAGTTTAAACGTTCCTGAGCTCTTAATTCTCAGTTCAGTTCCCAGCTGGCACAGGGACCCAAAGGCTCATCCCTGCAGGTGACAGGATGGAACATCTCACCTGTGAACAGCTCCTCCTCAGGCTGCTGGCCACTGGGAAGGAGCAGCTGGAGTTGAGATGGCAGATTTTCTGTGTGCTTCTCAAAAGAGACTTCAGCAGCACTGGCAGACCCTGGAAAAGAAGGGAATTCATGGTGGAATTAGAAATGATCTCCAGATTTCCCTCAGCTGCTAAGTGCTGGAGAACTCTGGTCACGTGCTGGGAGCGCCCTCAACGTGAATATTTTCCTTAATTCCTTCCTCTTTGGATATCCCTGAAACTTTCCTCTGAATACAATCGAGGTAAGCACAGCAGAGGAATTGCAGGATAATTAAAGAAAACCATGGCAAACAAATCCACATACCCTGTGTTCCACGGGGTGCCTTTAGAACGCTGGGGTTCGCTCCTTCTCCCTCAGTCTGCCACCAGCACTCAGCTACATGGGAGAAAAGGGATTGAAATGAAATGAAATTAATTCAAATATTCTGTCTAGTTCATTATTAACTCATCATAAACAGTGTTGAACCTCTCACTTTGTGCCAGAAGCCAGATTTTAGGGACTATAAAGAGCTGGCAGCGGGCTCAGACCTGGGCTAAGCTCTGGATTAAAACCTAAAAACAGCCATCAAAAACCCCAAGTTGTGTAAAAGTCACCCCAAGCCCAAAAAGGCTCCTTGCAGACTTTAAACGTGAGAGATGTGACAGATGGCTGCTCCTGCAGCAGGAGTGATGCAGCACCTCTGTACAAATATTGTACTGTGCAAATATTCATCAGCTCATTCCTGCCACAACCGTGTCAGGTGAGATCATTAACACCACCCCTAATTTCCCTGATAAGTAGGCTGAGACAGGAGGGTGGAGAGCATTGTCTAAACTGAAGCAGTGAGTAACAAAGAGAGCTCTGAGCCATCCTCCCCTCTCAGAGTCCATGCAGGGCTTTCTCATTTTTTGTTTTGTTTTGTTTAATTCAAAAAATGAAATCTTTGGGACAGTTTGACCCCGTGCCAGCTGAAGTTTGATGGCACAAAAAAGCAAACAAACAATGGATTTCAGCTCACACCAGAACTAATGAAGCATTGATGTGACACTGAAATGGGGCTTAGCTTAAGTATCCATTTTTAACTCTCAGCTGAAGTGAAAACATTAATTCATGCAAATCAATGTTCCCTAAACAATAATTTTCTTCTAGAACATTTCTTCTTTTTTAACATAAACTCTTATCTAACAGAACCCATTTAAAGGATTATATCTGCAGAGTTCAGCAATTAGCTCTGTAAATTGTTTTCCTTGAGTGTAGGGAAGGTTCCATTACACAGTGAAATATAAAGTGCACGCTGTAGTCCATGAAAACCTCTCTTGGAACGATGATTATCCTTCAAAAAGGCTGGGATGAGGGCCAGGTTACCAGAAATAACTCAATTTCTATTTGCACACCCAAAGTCCCCCTTTATTTCATGCAAGTATCCACTTTCAGCCCATCTTCAGGGGTTTTGGAAGGTAGTTGTTCCTGTGGAACACCCACAGGTTGAGTTTTCCCTGAAACACAGCCCTAAAGGTCCCCTCTAAGGGAGAAACAAGCCAGTAGGAAAGGAAAGCAAACAGGGGAGGTGTGTGCATCAAACAGCCAAAAAAAGGTGGGAAATGGCACTGAGGGCACTTCAGGTGCTGCTGGAAGTGAGGATGAGCATGGGGAGGCACATCCTCATCTGAATGCAGATCCAGAAAGTCTCAGGAGAGTCGCAGAGGTTTGTAGAACAGAAGAGCAGAGGGTGTAAAAGATGGCTGGAAGTCACTCAAACCATCACTCACATTGTGGCTAACTAAAACTGGAATCTGCTGGTGTCCACACGAGCTCTGGAGATCCTTAGGATTAGAGGTGACACAGCCCCACTGAGCTGCACCTCTCTCTCTGCGGTTCCTCCTCTCCTTAAATCCAACCAGAATTTCTCCTGGAGTGACAGAAGCATTTTCTCCTGTGCTTTGAAGGCAGCTTCAATTCAATCAGGTCACTCAGAGGTGACACCACCACGACACCCTCCCCACTCTGCTCCTGAGCCATGAGATCCTCCATGGCACAAAACAACCTCTCCTTGTTTTCCATGGATGCCTTTGTCAAAGGGTTGTATCCATCCATCCGTCCATCATCCATCATTTATCACCCATCATCCATCATCCATCACCCATCCCTCCGTCCATCATCCATCCATCCTCCAGCCATCATCCATCCATCCATCCATTCATCCATCCATTCATTCCTCCATCCATCCATCCCTCCATCCATCCCTCCATCCATCCATCCATCCATCCATCCATCCATCCATCCATCCATCCATCCATCCATCCATCCATCCCTCCCTCCATCCATCCATCCATCCCTCCATCCATCCATCCATCCATCCATCCATCCATCCATCCATCCCTCCCTCCATCCATCCATCCATCCCTCCATCCATCCATCCATCCATCCATCCATCCATCCATCCATCCATCCATCCATCCATCCATCCATCCCTCCATCCCTCCATCCCCTCCATCCCTCCATCCATCCCTCCATCCATCCATCCATCCATCCATCCATCCATCCATCCATCCATCCATCCATCCATCCCTCCATCCATCCATCCATCCATCCATCTGTCCATCCATCCTTCATCCATCCCTCCATCCATCTCAGCAATCCAGACAGGTGGACACCCTTCCAGCAAACCCTGATCAAAGTCCTTAATCCTGAAACACCCGTGAAATCCAAGTCCTGGAACACACACACAAGGTGGTGCCAAGCACGCAGAGAGGGCAAATTGCCCAGAAGGAAATACAGGAAGCCCAATTCCTCATCTTCCCTGTTACCTGTGAGACCAAACATCTCTTGGTGATGCCCCAGAGGATGAAGGGAGAAGCAAAGCTCCTCATGCAGAGCAGTCCAACGGGGCCTCAGCTCATCTGCTCAAATTTGATGACCCCCAGAGCTTCCACCGTTTCCACCAGTGACTTCCACAGTGAAACCCAGCTGGGAGCAGCTACGAGATACAGCCCTGATTTATTCCAGAACCATTCCATTTAATGCTGTCACTTCTCTTTTCCATGCCAACATGCACACGCTCAGGAGACAGACACATTTCCATGCTCTCAGCTGGGAACCGTGTTCCTGCAAGGCTGGTGGATGATGCACAAACTGTCTCTATTTGTGTCCCCCCTTTCAGATGGCAGGGTGCCCACCAAACAAGCTGATTAGCACTTGCCCTGGGCTATCGAGGCAAGGCAATGGTATGTTTAGATCAGCAAACTGCATAACAATATAAATGTCATCTATTCCACAAGAAGCCTTGGCAGGGTTTTGCATCTTGTTCCTCTTTGCGGGGACGTGCCAAAAAGGAACATGAAGACTTGCAGGAGGAAAGGCTTTGCCACCCCTTCCTGGCTGCCAAAACACGTTGTGCAGCGCTGGGTGCCTTGTTATCATCCCCCAGGACCACCCCAAGGTGTCAGATTATCCACGAACAGCCCCGGGATGGATATAAATATAGAGAGAGAGCTCCTTTTTTTGTTTCAGCCAGGCTGACACGCAGAAATGAGGCACAACCAGCGTGTCTGGCGCAGCTCAGGACATGATCTGTACCCTTGCCCAGAAAGGATGGCACCCAGCCCGAGGAGAACAGCCCTGGGTGGGGGGCACTGCCTGGGCAACACCTCTGCTGCCAGGGCAAGGCTGCAGCAACGCCCAGGAGCTCCAGTGGAGAATGGGCTCAGGGCAATGGGATTGGGACACTGCAGCCCCACTGGAGAATGGGCTGAGGGCAATGGGATTGGGACACTGCAGCCCCACTGGAGAATGGGCTGAGGGCAATGGGATTGGGACACTGCAGCCCCACTGGAGAATGGGCTCAGGGCAATGGGATTGGGACACTGCAGCCCCAGTGGGGAATGGGCTCAGGGCAATGGGATTGGGACACTGCAGCCCCACTGGAGAATGGGCTGAGGGCAATGGGATTGGGACACTGCAGCTCTGGTGGAGAATGGGCTGAGGGCAATGGGATTGGGACACTGCAGCCCCACTGGAGAATGGGCTGAGGGCAATGGGATTGGGACACTGCAGCCCCACTGGAGAATGGGCTGAGGGCAATGGGATTGGGACACTGCAGCCCCACTGGAGAATGGGCTGAGAGCAATGGGATTGGGACACTGCAGCTCCAGTGGAGAAGGGCTGAGGGCAATGGGATTGGGACACTGCAGCTCTGGTGGAGAATGGGCTCAGGGCAATGGGATTGGGACACTGCAGCCCCACTGGAGAATGGGCACTGGGATTGGGACACTGCAGCCAGCCTGGCACTCTTTAGGGTCTGATTCCTACTGGAGACCTGGGAATGAGGGGCTGGGGGCAGCTCCTGATGAGGGAATGTCACCATTCTCACAGAGAGCATCCAGGCCTGTGGGCCTAGGGAAAGAGCTGAAGGGAAAAGAGGCTGATCCATGGCTCATTACCAGCCAAGGGACTTCCCAGGACATGGCTGGGGACGAGCAGGAGGGTTCAGAAGTTTTGTCTGGACAAGTTGTATTTAAATCCTCAGCAGGAAGCACAGAATGGCCTATGTTGGAAGGGACCTTAATGGTGACCTTGTTCCACTCCCCTGCCTTGGCCAGGGACACCTCCCATAGGCCAGGATGCTCAGAGCTGCACCCAGCCTGGCCTTGGACACTCCCAGGGCTGGGGCAGAGAAAAAGGGCAGGAAAGATGCACCAAAAGAGAGAAAAAGTAGCAAAGAGTAACCAGGAAACCATCCTGGCGTGGTGTGCTCAGGGGAGGGACAAACCCAGATCACCAGCCACAGAAACTGTGAGTCCACACCTGAACAGGACACTGCCAAATCCCAGGAGCTCTTAATGGATTTCACAGGTCTTTCCCTCCAATTTATGCTTTGTTCCCACACCAGGAACCAAGAGCAGGTTACAGGTAAACCCCACAATTTTTCTGTGCCAATTAACCCCAGAGGGCAAAGCAAAGCTCTCAGCAATCTTCCAGCACTTCCCTCCTAGAGCAGACCCAAGAGCTTTCAGCACAGTTTATATAAATTCACAACAAAATCCTTTATCCTGGCTACATATTAATGACTATTATTTGCCTGATTGAAGTTGGATTTTCACAGCAGACACTCAAACCCCTTGAATGAACTCTCCCAACACATTTCTGGGCAAGGTTCCTTCTCTGAGATGCTCCTCAGTGCTCTGTACAACCCCACTGCATCTCAACTTCGTGATTCAAGTCTTGGGTCAGTGCTGGAACCACACACAGAAAAACTCCAGAGGGCCTTTCCTAAGGAGATTATGCAAAATGTCACTTAGCATAAATTCCTATTTGAAATTGGAAGGGTTGGTCTGTGGTTTTTTTGATTCTTATTATGCTAATGAAAAAATCAGAAAAGATATTTTGTATTTCTGATATTAAAGAGAAGCTCTGAACTCTTTCTTAGTCATGCCCTTCTGGTATTGCATATTCTTCATAAATTCATATTTACAATACCTTCTGCCACCAATTTCTTTTATTTCTGAGAACAGAAACGGCCCTGAAATGCTTTTGTTTGCTTAGCAATATCCAGATGCATTAAACTTCTCTTACATAAGAGGATTTGTACTTTACATTGAAGTTTTCAGGGGAGAGATATTTAAAAGATTATGAAATATGCTTGCAAAAAGAATTAAAAAAAAAAAAGAAAAAAAAAGAAGAATGTTGGAACATATCCATCAATATTTCAGTATAAATTGTTGAAGCACCAGAATTACACGGTGCAATTATCTCCCAGAATGTATAGCTCCTAGCACTGATCTTTATGCTCAACAGAAAAAAAAATGGTTTAATACATCACAAATGAATGTTCATTAAGTTGTTGGGGAGAATTCTGTCATAATTGAATAATGAAATGACTGCACCTTGAGCATCTGCTGAAAAACTCTGCTGCTCTGCCTGGATCCAGCTCAAGGGCTGTGTTATGGGATATTTCTGCCAACACCAAGCTTTGTGTAAAGTCAGATTTTTTCTGATTATTGACCACAGATCTGATTTGGACTCTCCCCGAGAGCAGCTCAGGATGTTGAACAAGTCAGGGGCACTTCTGATCCTCGGGGGTCCCTTCCAACTCAGGGTGTTCCAGGACACCCCAGATCAGCTGGACAACTGGCTCCAAGAAAATATTGTGTAAAAGGGCTTGGATTTCTCTCAGGTTTGGGGTTTCTTTTTAAGAAATTAGTGGCAATTGTGTTAGAATCTTTTACTACTATTACTACTACTACAACTACTACTACTACTACTACTACTATTATTATTATTATTATTATTATTATTATTATTATTAGTCTCCCAGTGAGCTGTGCCACACTGTACACAGAATGTTGAACAAAACCAGTGGCATTTCTCATCTTTGGGGATCCCTTCCAACTCAATTTTCTGTGGCACCTCAGATGAGCTGGACAGCTGGCTCCAAGAAAGGATTTTGTAAAAGGACTTGGATTTCTCTCAGGTTTGGGGTTTTTTTTAAGAAATTAGTGATAATTGTATTAATATGTCACAGAGTTTTTTTATTATTATTATTATTGTTATTGTTAATGTCCCAGTGATCTGTAAATGGAATATTGAACAAAACCAGTGGCACTTCTGATCCCTGGGGTTGCAGCTCAGGGTATTCCAGGATACCTCAGAGGAGCTGGACAAGTGGCTCCAAGTAAATATTATGTAAAAACACTTGGATTTCTCCCAACTTTTGTGGGTTTTTCTAAAGAAATTAGTGACAAATCTGTTAATACGTCGCAGAGTCTATTTACAGTATTATTATTGTTATTGTGATGATGATGATGATGAATATTATTATCCAACATTTTCCCCAATATTCTGCCATCCAACAGTGGATGGGAGCTGTTGCTGCAAAGGCAGAATATAGGGGAAAATAGTAATAATAATATCATGATGATGACCAATATTATTACTATTATTTTTGCAGCTGTTGCTGCAAAGCAACAAAATAGCAATATCATATTATTGATAATATGACAGTTATTTTATATATACATAAACATATATTTTATATCTTTTATAAATATATATCTGTTTATAATAACATATTATAATTAATGTTAGAATAACATCATATTATCGATTTAATAATTAACATTAATAATTAATAATAAATAGTAATAATATAATAAAATAATATTCATCAGCATGATGCCTTTGCAGCAACAGCTCCCATCCACTGTTGGATGGCAAAATATAGGGGAAAATAATAATAATAGTAGTAATAATAATAATAATAATAATATTCATCATCATCCCCACTCCCCAAAGTGTTTGGTGGCTCAGCTTGGACCATGACAGATAGATATATAGATTTATAGATATAGATATATAGATACATAGGTATATAGATATATAGATACATAGGTATATAGATATATAGATACATAGATATATAGATATATAGATATATAGATATATAGATATAAAGATATATAGATATATAGATATATAGATATATAGATATATAGATATATAGATATATAGATGTATAGATATATAGAGATAGAGATATAGAGATATAGAGATAGATATAGAGATACAGAGATATAGATATGGATATATAGATATATAGATATAGATATAGATATAGATATAGATATAGATATAGATATATAGATACATAGATATAGATATAGATATATAGATATAGATACATAGATATAGATATAGATATATAGATACATAGATATAGATATAGATATAGATATAGATGATATATAGATACATAGATATAGATATAGATATAGATATAGATATAGATATAGATATAGATATAGATATAGATATAGATATAGATATAGATTTTTTTTTTTGCCCTTTACATTTCAGCTGCCGAACAGGGTCAGGTTTTGGGGTAACAAGGCCAACCCCCCCATGGGCAGCCCGTGCTCGTGGCAGTGCAGCAGGGCCGAGGGGCAGCCCGGCTGCTCCCCGGCAGTGGATATGCAAAGTTCCCCCCCGGCACACAATGGGAGCAGTTTTCCGCCGCTGTAGCTCACTGGCCGTGGATAATCAGCCCGCTATTCACTGCCCCGCCGCTGCGGAAGCGCAATCAGGAAAGCATTATGAGCAAAAAAACCTGCCCTGCAGGGATAGACTTGCTTTAATAATGTTTATGACTTGTCCATATTGTATTTATGTCTGGAAGTTGATTCCTTGGGTTTTCCCACCCTTCCCCCCCCCAACACACACAGACCAACAACTGCCAGCCCCCAAAAGACAATTTGCAAGCTGGATGCTCCGCCAGGAGAAAAGGGGGAAGTGCTGATGGACACTCCCCTCCCTCCAGGCTCAAGACCCCAGCCAGAAATAACACTTGATTTTATTTTTTTTTAATTTTTTTACCCCCTAACCTCACCTTTTCCTGGAGTGCCTGGTTCAAAACCAAGCCCACACTTCAAGAATTAACAGGTTTGGCCTCAAAAAGTGTCAGGCTTTGGGCAGGTGCTGCCCTGCTGCCCTGAAAACCAGCCAGGATTGATGCCAGCAGCAGCAATCATGGGGGAAAATGATTGCAGATTTCCCCCAGTATCTCACAGTTTTCACTGAGCTCTTTTAAAACCATCTCAGCCACCCAAACCCATCCCAGAAAACAAATCCCAGAGAGGAGCCAACCTGCAGAGCAATTGCAGGGACACAGGCAGAGATTTGCTCCATCTCCACACTCCCAGGCAGGTTCTGCAGCAGGAACCTGCTGGCTTTGTTCTCCCTGGGTTATTCCACTTGGATTCCACCTCTCCCTCCTGGCAAAATCTGCCCCAAACTTCCCAATCTTCCAAGGTTTTCAAGTCACCAAACGCTGAAGCTTTTTGGCTTAATTGTGGCAGGTAAACGTGATGGCGCAGGCACGCAGGGAAATTGAACCTCCAGGGAGGAAGGCACACCAGAATTCCTGGATTCCAGGGATTTCCTGGGTGTTTTGCTGCATTTCCCTGCTGTCCAAGTGCTCTCACACTGCTGAGAGGCAGGAAAATCCCCAGGCACCTCTGATTTGGAGGATCCAGGGATGGCTCAAATCTTCAGGCACAAAACCTTCCAGGCACATCCCCTGGCTGAGCAGCTCCTGGCCTGGCAAACCATCCCCTCCCGAGAACAAAGCACATTTGGGCACAAACACCCCTAAACGAGGCAAGAGCAGTTGGATTATTTTGGGACCCGAGCAGAAGGAGTGTCTGGGCTCCCCAGCCTCCAGGAACTCCTGGAGCAGGGCTGGGTTGTACAGGAACACCACAGAGAGCAGGCAGAGCTGAGCCTGAGGGAACTCGGAGAGCACAGGGATCACCACCAAAAGGAGAAATACAGATTATTCCAGGGATTTCCTGGGTGTTTTGCTGCATTTCCCTGCTCTCCAAGTGCTCTCACGCTGCTGGGAGGCAGGAAAATCCCCAGGCACCTCTGACTTTCAGGGTGCCTGGATCCAGGGATGGCTCAAATCTTCAGGCACAAAACCTTCCAGGCACATCCCCTGGCTGAGCAGCTCCTGGCCTGGCAAACCATCCCCTCCCGAGAACAAAGCACATTTGGGCACAAACAGCCCCAAAACGAGGCAAGAGCAGTTGGATAATTTTGGGACCCAAGCAGAAGGAGTGTCTGGGGTCCCCAGACTCCAGGAACTCCTGGAGCAGGGCTGGGTGTACAGGAACACGGCAGAGCTGAGCCTGAGGGAGCTCGGAGAGCACAGGGGTCACCACCAAAAGGAGAAATGCAGATTTTATCTCTGCCCTGAGGGCTCTCCCTGCCTCCTGCAGGGAGATGGAGCAGGGGAATCATTTCCAAAGGCTCTGCTGGCCTCCCCCTGGCAGCCTGGGCACGGAGTAAGGGCAGGTGGAGGTGAGCATCTGTGGCTCCTGTGCCTCGCAGCTGCCCCGCACTCAAAGCTTTGTTCTGTTTCACAGCACTAAAAGACAAAATAAACAAGCCAGTCATGATTTCACTCTCCTGCGAGCCCGTATTTGCCTACAAGAAAAGCCCCCGAAAGCCACAAGGTTTCCTTTTTATTTACCTCTTTTATCTTTGCTTATTTTCCCTGGTGAAAAGTAACCCAACCTTGGCTCGGTATAAACCCAGGCAGAGACAAAAAAACCCTCTTGAATTCCTCTTCATTATAAATGGATTGTCAATGTGTTAAATAAATCAGTGAAAATGGAAATCCAAAAATAAATAGCCATCCTGCTGTTGCTATGACAACTCAAATTTTTTTACCTGGACAGAGATTTTCTGTTTCACAGTTCGGAATCGCTGAAAAGGAGGGTCACATTTATTTTATTTTATTTTTTTTTTTTAAATCCTGGCACATTTCACCACCTACCCCCCAACATAGAAAAAAAAAGGGGGGGATTATTTTTGGTTACTTTTTAGTAAATGTGGGGAAGATCAAAGAGAGGAGCTATTTTTCACTGCAGACAGGAGAAAGGAGACACATTCCATTTACAACAACAGAGCTCAGAACATCGACTCAGCCCAGAAAGGACAGAGAGCACGAAAAAAAAATCAGGATTTCAAGGCTTTCATGTGGCCCTGCCAGGCAAAAGGCAGGGCACATATAGAGCAAGATTAACATATCTTAAAAACAGATTTTGGGTTGCTTATTAAGGCAGTTTTGCCATTGGAAAAAGCAACATCACCTCAGAACATCAATAAAGATTTTGCAACTTGTGCCATTGTTGATGTCAGTGAAATGTGTGTTTAAATGAGCCAGACTGCAAAATGAATGCACCTCCTGGTCCTTAAAATGGGGGAAATCAACCCAATTCCCCCCAAATCCGTGTGGGAAAGCTCAAAGCACTGAAAAACCCCATTTTGCAGTGGAATTATCTCCTGATCTGCCCCACATGTGATGGCAAGGAGCATTCTGGGGTGGGAAACTGAGGGGAATTCACCAAGAACTACCCCAGGTGTCAGCTGGGACTCCCTGGCCAAGCCCAGCAAAGTCACATAAAGGTCTTTTATTCCATTTTACCTGCTTTAAATAATCTACTTGGTAGCTGCTTGTCTGGAGCCTGGTGGGTGGATGATTCACAGATCAGAGAACACCTTCATCTCTTGGCTGGCAGACAGGCAAGAAGCCTTTCCTTCACCCCAAGAGGTAACAAAAAAAACCCACCAACCCCAGCCAAAAAAACCCACTTTAAAAGTTCAGAAATTCAAAAAGGCAGCTAAAAAAAAAATACACTGGAAAATAGAATCCCTTTGGTTTGTTTCCATTGGCCAATTTCTTTGTTAAATAAAAATGAATTTTCAAAAAAAAAAAAACCCAAAAAATGGAGTCTTGACCAAAATATTTTCTTCAGGTTGAAACTTAGTGGCTTGTTAAAAAACAAAAACAAAAACAAAAACAAAAACAAACAAACAAAAAAAACCCCAGAAAAACAAAAAACAAAAAACACAAACAAACCAACAAAAAAAACACCCCAAAACAAAACAAAAAAAAAAAACAAAAACCAAATAAACAAAAACCAAAAACAAACAAACTAAAAAAAAAAACAAAAAACCAACCAACCAACCAAAAATACCCAAAAAATCCCCCCCAAATAAACCCACAAAAACAAACTCAAACAAACAACCCCCAAAACATTCAGAGCTGAGGGTAGGGAGGAAGCAGCACAGAAGGAAAATGCTCCCAGTGAAGAATCTCCACAAATTGGCCTTTTCTACAAAAAAAACCCACAACCCACCTTTTGTCACAAAACATCTGGGCTTGCATTCAATGCAATGAATTAATCTCGGTCAAAACCCAGCCTAATGGCAAGAAAATGCTAAATACCCCCCCCAAAAAAATCAGACAATCGAGTGAGAAAGTCACAGCCCAGGATCAAGAGCTTTTGCACCGAGATGTAGTTGTGTTATTAATGTATGTTCCTCCCAGTTGCTGGGATTTTTATGGCTCTCTGCACACACACACATATGCACACACACACAGGGATTGGGGAAAAGTGCTCCAAACAAATCTGGGTGTTTGCATCCTGCCTTGCCCGAAAAGCAAAGCAGACTGTTCAAGCAGCAGCCGCTGAAAGCAAGCATTCAATTCTCCTCAGAGGCTCGTTTTCCTCTAAATGGGCCTCTCAGACTCGGTGACAACTCTTAGCTGCCTGAGAGGAAAAAAAAAAAAAAATGGAATAGAAAAAAAAAAAAAAAAAGGAAAAAAAAAAAAAAAAAAAAAGAACCTATTTTCCAGTGCAAAGTAATCCCTGCTCCATTGCCATGGCACCAGACATCCGTCTCTTTCTTTCATTGACCAGACGAGGTCCTCCTCAGCCTCTAGCTCCCTTTTTCTTTAAAAAAAACCCCAAAAACATAGAAATTTTTTTGTGTTTTGTTCATGCATGTGCGTGTGTGTGTGTGTGTGTGTGTGTGTGTGTGTGTGTGCTCCTGAATTTGTTTCCTCGGTAGGAAAAGGAGTCATTCAGGTATTAGTTGGGGTTGATTGATTCTTCGGGGTTCGTGGGGCTTTGTGGTGGTCTCAAAACAGAGGTGGCAGGGTTGAAATGAGAAAAGGAAAATGCAGCCCCGGCCCTTGGGGAGCCAGAGAGCCCCGTTTGCAGGCTGGGAGTTGAATCCTGTCCAAAACAACTCGGTGATTTCTTCAAGGTACTCTGGGAGCATCCGTGAAATAAAGGAGGAGGACAATGTGATCTCTTTTTTTGCTTTTAACTTCAGAGCAGTGTACACGATGGTGCCATGGCTGAGGAGCTGCCTGCAGACTGCAGCAAAATAGAGAAGGGGGAGAAAAGCAAAACAAAAAGCAGTAACTGAGACAGATTAAAATGGGGGGGGGGGGGGGAATAGAAAAAAAAAACCAACAAAAAAATAGATATATACACATATATATACACTCAAAATCAAAGCAGTGCTGAAAATCACACACAGGTTACCAAAACCACCCTAACTCTGCTCCCTTTTTAATTTTTCCATGCCTTCCTATCCTCTCCTGCTTCCCAGGTTCAGGAAATCCAACCCAACCCCAGCTTTTTGGGGTGAACAGCAGCGCTGGGCCATGACTCAGCATCTGTTGCTTTCTTTTCTTCTGGCACTGGGTGGGTTTAAAAGGCATCCCTGCCTCGGGGAGGCTGGAATTGTCTCCGTGTGGGATGGGGGATGTTGCAGGTGCCTGAGGGGTGTTTTTTTTGGGGGAGAATGATTCAGCACCTTGGCAGGATGTGGCTCTTGGGTGGCTGGGAAACGTGAGCAGCACACGTGCAACTCTGCTTTCTCCGTCAGGGGGAGAGAACCTGGTGGGGTTTGTAGGGAAAACAAAGGAAACGTTCCCCTCACGCAGAGGGAAACATCTTCAGTGCAATTTCTGTGGGGTTTTTTTAACTCATGAACAACCCCAAATACCCAACAGCAGCCCTGAGGAGACAGACAGCTCTGAGCTGCCTAACGCCACGCTTCACCTTTGGATTTCATAAAAAAAAATCAATTTCCAGTGGCATCCACAGGCCAGGGCATGAGGAGGGACAGGGCCAGGGGACAGACGGACGCGCAGGGCACACCCTGGGCCCACGGCGCAGGCGCCTCCAGCAGCATTGATTCCCCCTGGCTCCTGCAGTCTGATCAATTCTGCATTCAGAGCAGAGCCAGGGTGAATTTATTGCTCCTCGGAAAGTTCCCAGCAGAAGGGGAGGTGGCTGCACGGGGGCAGGGCCCGGGGCTGCGGCGGTTTCTGGCTCTGCCCCTTCCCACCCTGCTCCCCCAGAAGGTGCCGGGCACCTGATTGAAGAGCAGCAGCTCCAGCTCTGAGGGGGACACGAGTGCTCCTGGCACGGTGGCGTTTCCCAGAGGCACCGTTTGGCCCAGATTTTGCTCTTTAGGTTGCCAGGCACAGAAAGGGGAAGGGAGAGGGAGAAGCAGAGGGGTGAGGTGATTTCAGACGCGCTCACGACATCATCTCATCGCCCTGAGTCAAAAGGAAAACCTTGAACTCTGAAGTCATTAGGAGACAACCGAGGATTGCTCAGCTTTCCCTGCCCCAGGCTGCAGTCTCACAAGTCATCCTTCCCTCTCTGCTGCCCAGCACCCTGAGTCTGAACCATTTATCAGCCTGGAGCTGGCTCCTCCCAGCCAAGGCCAAGGGGACATTTTTGCTGGGCACAAGGGACAAAGTCACCTCGCAGTGCTCTGGATGCCTCGGCACCCCCACCTCCCCAAACTCATCTCCCGCTGCATTAAGGAAAAGGTGTCACCCCTGGCTGGCACAACTGTGAAGGCAGCTCCTGTCTGCCACCTCCCTGAGCGCCAGGAGCACACACACACACAGAGCCAGAGCAGCCTCCTTCCATCCCCACTTCAGGGTCAGCATTTCCTACAGCCCTGATAAACAGGAGAGTCTTCTATTCCAGAAGAATCCAGACTCCAGGAGGATTCCCTGGCTTGTTTTACACTCAGCAGTGGGTCCGACATCCACATTCACTCTCCAGCACCAGGAACTGCAGTAAACTGAGCCCAGGAAGGACAAAAGAAGAGAGAAACCTCTCCAGCTCATGGAAAGGATGGGTGGCAGTAAGGGAATGCTGCTTCCTTAAGCTGGGAAAGGAGGGAATGATGAGATCTCTCACTGCTTTGAGTTCTCTCTCCCATCCAACCCCAGCCTGTAATTCAACACCTTCCCTGGAATATTTGCCTGCCTCCTCTAAAACATCTGGGGAGAGGTTATGAACTCCAGTGTGGTTCCCGCTGCAAAAAGGAAAGGAATACCACGGGGCAGGATGGCAAATGCTGGACAATTAGTCAGGAACACGTTTGTGCTTAATGACCTTTATGACCACACTCGGTTTCTGGAAGACGGAGCTGGGACATGGAGATAAATATGGCTTTGAAATTGATTTGAAATAAAATCTCCTGTCCCTACACCCAGAAAAACACTGCAGTAATTCCAGCCCAGAGGCTCCGACCCTGATGTCCCATCTCACTTCCTCACCCCACATTCCTTCAGAGATTTGCTCTTTGCAACCAGGACCATCCACAGCACCTGAGGGGATTTTTATTTTATTTTTTCTCCTTGCTGATTTTCCTACTCCTGCCTCACACAGCCCCTCCTGAGGGTATCCTGGGATTGACTGGCTCTAAAACTGCCTCCTTCCCACCAGGATTTTTTTTATGCAGGCAAATAAAATGTAAAGCACGACCAAAGCAGGCGGGCAGCATTTCACATTTCACATTTCACACCTTGACCTCTCCCAGGCACCGACCAACCTCCCCCAGCTGCGAGGGGCACTAAAAATAGCGTCAGGTCAAATATAGCCGGGATCTTCACCCAGAGCTCATCCCACACCAGGCTGAACCCGAAACGCGGCACAATCGCATCCCGCTCCCTCATTCCAAGCTGCTCCTTTCCGCAGACAAAATAAAAATGAGCGGATTTGCCCAAATCCCATTGTCTGTGCCCGTCCCCGCTTCCCTCCGCATCCAATTCCGCAGCCAGCCAGAAGAGGGGGATCACATACAGGACTGGCCAAAAGGTGACTTCAGCACCAGAAGCAGTTTGCCTTTAACAGATTTTTTTTTATTCATTTCAATTTGCCCTTTCCCCACTCCAATTCCCACTGGTGACAGGGGAAAAAAAAATTAAAAATCCCCTCCTCTCCAAGAGTCCCATGTGAACAAAGCTGCAGTCAGTGAGGTGGTAAGAGGGTAATTTATGGTGGGTTTTGGAGGAAAAGTGTGGGTTTAAGTGAAACTGCGCTAAATTAAAAAGGAAAAAAAAAATTAGTTCCTGAGAAAAAGTAATACTGGAACAACAAGGAATAATAATGGAAAATAATGGGCCTCTGAGCAGCTCCTGTGGACCTGATTCAGGTTCCACAAGTTCCAATAAAGCAGCAAAATGCTGACAAACAGCCTGGCTGGGGGGGCTGGTGCAGAAATCACATCCATCCTTCTTTCCTTCTTCATTTTGGAGAGAGAAACAACAACTCAGCACACGGAGAGAACAGGGCAGAAACTTTCCCAAACCCTTCCTCAAGCGGGGGAGAAGCCAACCCCTGGGCTGGGCTGGTACCCCCACCTGAGGATGTACCCCACGAGGAGCAAAAGCCTCCAATTATGCTGCCAAAATCTGGGAATTCCAGGGAAAACCTTGAACTCTGAACTCATTAAGAGACGAGTGAGGATTGCTCAGCTTTCCCTGCCCCAGGCTGCACCCTCACAAGCCATCCTCCCCTCTCTGCTGCCCAGCACCTGCCCCTACACCCATTTTCCTCCCTCAAGGCATTCCAGGACACCCTGCAGCTGCCACATCCCTGCTCTTCCAGCATCCCCAAACCCTCACTGGCAGCAGTGCATCCCCAAGGTCCCCCCAGTGCCCTAAAAGGCCACAAAAGAGTGCAGCTCCTGGTTTACAGGGATTTGTCTTTCGGGGTTTGAATGCTGAATTCAGCAGATTCTGGCACCACACAGAGAAGTGGATCAGGCACCCAAATCCTCTAGGCTGCCACACAAATCTTTGTCATTGTCCTTAAATTTTTTCTCCCACCAACCCCTTTCTGGCAGGTTGATGCAATGCATTACCACTCAGCAAATTAAAAAAAATAAATAAATTAAAAATAACACCCCCCCCCCCAAAAAAAAAACCCGAAAAACCAAAACAAACCCAACAAAACAAACAAACCAACCAAAAAAAACCCAAAAAACAAAACCAAAACAAACAAAAAAAAAAAACCGCCACAAAAAAAAACACCAAAAAAAACACCCAAAACAAAACCAAAACCACCCCAATTTATTTAGCTGCTGTGGGCCAGATTTACATCAAAACCGAGGAGGGATTGATGCTGATTTAGCCGAGGTGGGGCCCAGGTGTTGCCCAAAAAACCCCTCCAAAAAAAAAAAAAAAAAAAATCAAATCTATTTTCCCTGGCTTACTTTCACAGAAGAAAGAAACCAGCTTCAGAAATAATCCAGCCAGACCCCTGGGGAGAAGGAGGAGGAATAAGAAAAAAAAAAAAATAAAAAAAAAAAAGCCAAAGCCAAGCAGGCTCCTTCTGCTGTTCCCAGACTGGGGGAAGGAGGGGCAGAGTCTGGCTGGGAAGGGCCGGGCCCCGGGACCCCGGGGGCGGGCTGGGGGCACACCCGCTCACCCCGGACAATCGGATGAGCAATCTTTGTCGGGAACAAAAGACATCTGCTGAGGGAGACAGGAATTGCCCGGCAGCAAGGACAAAAAAAAAAAAAAAAAAAGCCGGGCGGCATCCCCACGGAGCGGGCCGGAGAGGTGCCAGGGTCAACGGCGAGACCCCGGCCCGGGGTGGGGATCGATAATGCCAAAAACCCCCCCGGCCGCCCCAGCCTGCAGATCGCTGAGAATGCGCTCAGGGAGGGATGGAGAGCATTGGAACCGCGGGTGTGACACCTCGGGCTCTGCCAGGCTGGCTCTGCTGGAGCAGCGGTGGCAGAGATCCAGGGTGGTGGGTTGTTTTGGTTGGGTTTTTTTTGGTTTTTTGGGGGGGGGGTTGGTTTGGTTGTTTTGTTTTGTTGTGGTTTTTTTTTTGTTTGGTTGGGTTTTTTTGGTTTGGTTTGGGGTTTTTTGGGGGTGTTTTTGGGGTTTGTTTGTTTGTTTGTTTTGGGGTTTTGGGGGTTTTTTGAGTTTTTTTGGGTTTTTGTTTTGTTTTGTTTTTGTTTTTGTTTTTTTTTTTTTGTTTGTTTGGTTTTTTTTGTTTTTTTTTTTTGTTTGGGATTTTTTTTGGTTTTTGTTTGTTTTTGTTGTTTTTTGTTTTGTTTTGTTTTTTGTTTTGGGGGGTTTTTTGTGTTTTTTTGTTTTGTTTTGGGGTTTTTCGGGGGGTTCTTTTTGGTTTTTTTTTTGGGGGGGGGTTGTTTGTTTTGGTTTGGTTTTGGTTTTTTGTTGTTTTGTTTTGTTTTGTTTTTGGGGAGTTTTTTTGGGGTTTTTTGGGTTTTTTTTTTCTGGACACGGAAAAATAGGAGGAAAGCAAGGAGAGCCCGGAGTGCCCAGCAGAGAGGCTGTTTGATAACAAACCCCGCCTTTCCCAAAACATCCCCCTGGCCATCGCAGCCTGTTCCCGCTCGGGAATGTGCATTTCGCCCCCACCCAAACCAGCCGTCAGGAACCGGGGACGAGGCAGATGCTGGAAGAGCAAACGGCTGTGCCGCCAGGAATTCGAGCCTAAAATCTGGAATGCTCCTCCTTCAAACCCCCCCAAAATTCCTTGTTTATCCTTTTTCAGGCCACCTGTCCCCTCCGTGCCTCAGTTTCCCTTTTGTGAGACGGGGCTGATGCATCCTGTGAGAGGAAAATAGGACAGCCCCTGATATTCCAGTAAATAGGCCAGGCAAGGACCTACATTTCCATGGGAAGAATTGGTTTAACCCAATTATTAATACACCATTTACTCAGAATTAACTACAACTGGAAAGCAGCAAACTCCCAAGAAGTGATATTGCAACAGGTCCTCCTCTTTCTCCAGGACAGACTCGGCCCTGGGGATGGTTTCACAAATCATCTTTGCTCAGAATGGTTCAGTTATTTCAACCTCTCATCCCAAACTGGCAGGGGATAGCCTTATGATATTTGGGATAAGAACAAATTTTATTTGTTCTTATTTCAAGTTCAAAGTCAGGTTATGCCCCTCAGCTCCTCCCTTTGTAACTTGTGTGACTGCCTGTACTTCAGCACATTAAAAAAAAAATATTTATTTATTTATTTATTTATTTCCCCACAAAAGTTATGGAAGTATCCCCTGCCCCTTGGAAACATTCCAAAATTCATTGTGTTTCATACTTAATTTTTTTTTTAAACTAGATTTTCCTCCTAAAAACCGCTGGACGCACTTAAGAAAATTCACAAAATACGTATTTTAAAGTTTCATTTTCTACTTTTGAACTCCACATCATTCATTCCTACGGGCTCCTGTGCACATCTTTCTGTGCGTGTTCAGCAGTTCAGTCCACCTTGGCAATTCCTGGAATTGTAAGGTGGATTTTTCTCTTAGATGGCACAGCACTACAGGGAAAACAACAATTTCAAATCCATCAACGAATTCCAACCAATTCAGCCCAAGAAATCCAGGAAAGGGAGGCAATGCAGAGGGAGGCACTACTCAGCAACCCCCAGCTCAGGAATTAAATGAATAAAAGCAATCTGAAGCAAAGAGGAACAAAATAGCAGAGCACACATTTCCACTTCCCCTGGCATCTCCCTCTCTCAATCATTTAAATGGCTCATTTAACCTGTTCCTAAGTGCCCCTGAGGAAAAAAAAAAAAAAATAATGCAAATTTTCATCCGAGTAAAAATGACTCATCACTTAACCAGGAGTCACCCCAGTCAGCAAAGAAGTGAAAAGTGAAATTAGGGACGGAGATAAGCCACAGAGCCACGAGCAAAGCTGAGCCTACATCAAAGAGCAGCAGAAAAAAAAAAAAAAAAAAAAAAAAAAAAAAAAAAAAACCAGCTTAAAAATGGTTATGAGGACCAGAAAGATTCATGTCTTGGCCTGAAAGATTCTCCACTTCAACACCAAAGCATCACCAAGCCCAGCTTTCTGTGACCTGCAGCAAAATCCCTCCTGTGGGAGCAGGGGTGTGCGGGGTGGAGAAGGAAGCAGTGTTGGGATTTCCCCCGTTTGATTTCCTGTTTCCCCATCCCAGACTGGCTTGGGTCGGAAGGGACCTCAAATCTCACCTCATCCCAGCCCTGCCAGGGGCAGGGACACCTCCCACTGTCCCAGGCTGCTCCAGCCTGGGCTTTTCCAGCTTTGGGAAATACCAAATACCACACGTCCCTGCCCTACCAGCAGCTGAAGCCCAGGGCTTTCCTGGCCGAAGAGAGGCAGATGAAAGCTGCTCTCCACTCCAGACATAATAAAGCACAAAACACCACGCAGGAGGCTTTTAGACAGAGCCAGGAGGAGAGGAGGGAATTAGGAAATCCAACACCAAAGAGGCCCCAAGCAGCACTGGGAGCTGGGTGAAGCCTTTCAGGCCCCAGCAGAGATATTACTGTTATTATTTATTACATAACACCCGGGATTGCTGCGCTTTCACTTCACCCACAGCCACCTCCTGGAGCACTCACACTGCCCCTGTCCCCAGGCTGGCCTGCTTTCCCAGCTTTCTGCTATCCAGGTAAATACAGAGGCCCCATCTCAGAGGCAGCTGAGTACCTATTATCCCCTGCTGCTTCTCCCTGGCACTTATCCTATTATGCCATTACAGCTGCTGGAGGGTCGGGGCTTTTCTGGTTTGTGACATAAATATTGTTGGGCCCAAGTCCCCGCCCTGCCCTCCCTGCCTGTCCCCAACACAGGAGTGCTGCTGAAGAGCCCTTCAGGTGGCAGCAGGCAGGGCCACCAGTGTGTCACCAACAGGATGCAGGTGATAGTCTTATCCTTTGGGGTGATATTTGGGATAAGAGCAAATCTCCCCTCCTTATTTCAGGATGCAGGGACCTGCTGGTGTTCCCACAGAGGCTGCAGTGCCTCCCCTTCATCCAGAAATTACCCCTGGGGAAATGGGAGAAGGCAGCAGCTACCCCAAATCACAGCCAGCAGCAAATCAAGGCACTTCAGGTGTGCAAATGGAGACAGCTTGGGGGCCTGGCAGGAGGGGTAACCTGACTTTGAATCTGAAATAAGAAGAAATAAGATTTGTTCTTACCCCAAATATCACCCCAAAGGATAAGGCTATCACCTGCCAGATTGGGATGAAAGGTTGAAACAACTGAACCATTCTGAGCAAAGATGATTTGTGAAACCATCCCCAGGGCCGAGTCTGTCCTGGAGAAAGAGAAGGACCTGTTGAAATATCACTTCTTGGGAGTTTGCTGCTTTCCAGTTGTAGTTAATTCTGAGTAAATGGTGTATTAATAATTGGGTTAAACCAATTCTTCCCATGGAAATGTAGGAAATGCAGGAAATTTTAGGCAGAGGGGAATGTCATTTCAGGGATGGTTTTCTCAGTTCTTCCCACCTCCTGCAGCTGAAGGTTCAAAGTGGGGAAGTGAGCAGTGCCAGGGGTAGAAGGGTCTTTTCCTTCCCCTGGGCTCTCTGTGCAGGGGAATTCTGGTGACTTTTTGTCCTTAAAATCCCCACTGATGCTCTTGCTGCAGGAGGAAAGTCCAAGTGGCCTCACCAGTGCTCTGCTGTGGTCACTGGGCCCAGCAGGAGCTTCCTGTGGCACTCTGAGCCGCTGACCTTGAGAGTTTTGAGTCCTTTGGGCACCTGAGGCTGGGATAAATTCCAATTTACAGCCAGCCCAGGACACTGTGGATGGAGAAGAGCTCACCAGGAGGAGCTCCCAACCAAATCAGAACAGGACAACAGGGCAGAAGGACTGGACAGACACCCAGGAGCTGGGACAGGGAAGGCTCCAGCCTTTGACCTCTGCCTGAACAAAACATTCCACAGGGAATGCAGGTGACCTGCAAAATGATCACACAGTCCCTGGGACCCAGCCCATAATTACCCAAGGCTTTTTATTTCTATTCCTACACATGTAGAAGGCACCAAGCACAACCAGGAGTGATTTACTCAAGCAGGGGGTGATTTACTCAACTGTGGGGTGGTTTACTCAACTGTGGGGTGATTTACTCAGCTGTGGGGTGATTTACTAAGCTCATCATCAACAAAGAGTAAAAAACTTTGAAAGCCATGGGAATTAACTGCCTCCAATTAAATGCCATCTTCTGAGCTGAAGCGTTGTAAGGACAGGTTCCTAAATCTCTTTTTTTAAATTGCTGTTTTCAGGAATTCACAAGCACATTTCCACCCTATTTTATTAAACCTTAAAACAACTACAAAACAGCTTAATTATCAATCAGCTAGGGCTTTCTGTCTTTTTTTTTTTTAATAAGAATATAAATTATATCCCAACTATCGTGGTGTGTCCATATCTGCTGTCCTGGTTATAGCTGAGCTGCTTAGCAGAGCAAAGGAAGAGATATTCAAGTTGAAGAGCAAATTCTGCTTTTTTGGTGCCTTCTCCAACTTTAAAGCCAGGCTGCACTAATCTATAAATAAATCAACAAGGCTAATTCTTAATTCTGGAGAGTTTGGAAGGTCCAGAGCCAAGGGGAGCCAGAAGAGCATGAGAAGAAACTGTGAAGGGGAAGGAAGGATATTTGTGGTACTCAGGGGCTTCTGCTCAGATCAGCCCCATCCCTGGGCTCAGCAGACTCAGTACAATAATAAGGAAGTCCTTCATCATTCCAGTGAAGTGAATTAATCTTAAATAAATCTGTTGGGGCCACAGGAGCTCAGGGGATGGGCTGAGGCACTCCTGAAGCTCCTCCTGCAGACTGAAGCAGCCTGGGACTCAGCTCTCCAGGAAAACTCAATAGGAAATGAAAGCTGTTGACCTGGCAGTGCCTTTCCTGGCACAGCTCAGGCTGGGAGCAGCAGCAGCACTTGTGCAGAACACTCTGCTGAGAGGAATCACCCCGAGGTTGGTGAAGTTTTAACTTCCATGGGAAGAATTGGTTTAACCCAATTATTAATACACCATTTACTCAGAATTAAACTACAACTGAGAAGCAGCAAACTCCCAAGAAGTGATATTGCAACAGGTCCTTGTCTTTCTCCAGGACAGACTCGGCCCTGGGATGGTTTCACAAATCATCTTTGCTCAGAATGGTTCAGTTGCCACAGGGAGCTCACTTGGTACCAGTCAGGGGCTGAGTTCTGCCAGCAGCTTCTTCTTTAGAGAGGGGAGAACCCCACTACCAGTAAGTGGAGGTAGGATAATCCACATGTGGGGAAGAGTTGGACCCAAAAATCCTTTGGAGCTCCCTGAAAGACTCCCAGCAGTTTGCTGGCCGTTAAATCAGCTCCCAGTCCAGGATCCAGGATCCATTCCTATCCTGAGTTTTCCCCATGAACTATTTCATTCTATTTAAACATCCCAGCTTAAACTGTACCTGACAGAGATCCTGACACGAATTTCCTCGTCTGTGTTTCTGGTCTGCACCTGCTGCCAGTGTCTGTCAGTCTTTTCCTAGAGCCAGAATCACTTCCCAAGATTTGGACTATGCTGAAATCCATACAGAAATCCCCAAGAACAAACTCATAACTTACAGTAATTCCATAATTTTCCATAAAATCATGAATTCCTTTGCAGCCACTGTAATATCCCTGTTCTAGAGCCTGTGGTGGAGCACCCCACTGAACTGAGCTGATGTTACAATGGGGGACAAAGCAGGGAGAGATGAGAATTCGGGTTATTGTTTCTATTCCTCTTGTAAAAAAACCCAGTGAGCATCATAATCAATGCCCATCTTTAGGGTGGATTAGTTCATGAAGGTGTCTGAAGTCACCTCCTGTTAAAATCAGCCTGGCATGTCACAGAAATGGAATTATTTTAGTAGTTCATGGGGTTTTTTATCTCCCAGTGTGCAGCCCAGGGCATCTTAGGTTGTTGGTTTGTCAGAGCTGCTTTAAACAGCTGTCCCAGGACTGGTCCCAGGACCTCCAGAGTTAAACCAACAATTCCTTCCAGGAACTGAGCTGCAGGTGCCAGGTCCAAGAGCCAAGACAGAGCCAGTTCCTCTGGGGTCTGGGCACTCCAGTGATGCATGAAATCATTAAGGTTGGAAAAAATCTCCAAGATCATCAGGTCCAACCTGTGACCCATCCCCACCAGGGCACTGAGTGCCACCAGTCCAGTCCCTCCCTGGGCACCTCCAGGGATGGGGACTCCCAACAGAATCACAGAATCACAGGATCACAGAATCACAGAATCACAGGATCACAGGATCACAGGATCACAGGATCACAGAATCACAGGATCACAGGATCACAGAATCACAGAATCACAGAATCAATTAGGGTGGAAAAGACCTCTGAGATCATCGAGTCCAACCTATGACCAAACACCACCAGGTCAATGAGGCCACGGCACCAAGTGTCTTTCCTTAAACACCTCCAGGGACAGTGACTCTGCCACCTCCCTGGGCAGCCCATTCCTGTATTTCAGAACCCTTTCCATGGGGAAATTCCTGCTGCTGCCCACCCTGCCCCTCCCCTGGCCCAGCCTGAGGCCGTTCCCTCTGCTCCTGTCCCTGTGCCCTGGGAGCAGAGCCCGACCCCCCCGGCTGTCCCCTCCTGGAAGGGAGCTGTGCAGAGCCACAAGGGCCCCGTGAGCCTCCTTTTCTCCAGGCTCAGCCCTTTCCCAGCTCCCTCAGCCTCTCCTGGTGCTCCAGCCCCTTCCCCAGCTCCGTTCCCTGCCCTGGACACGCTCCAGCCCCTCCAGGTCCTGTTTGCAGTGAGGGCCCAGCCTGGACACAGAGGGACAGTGCCCTCCCTGCTCAGCCCTGATCCATGGAGAGATCTAATTAACCTGGCATAATTAACCCCTGCATCCCAACCAGCCCATTTCCAGTTTGTTCTCCCCACCTCAGAGCCCCCCCCAGCCAGTGGAGCTGAGCTCAGGACTCAGACCCAGCTCAGCAGGCAGCAAATGTGGTCCCTGGGGGGCTGGAGGAGAGGCAGGCCACAGATTCCTGGTTTTGTGCAGGAAGGGGCAGGACACAGCTCTGCCAGGAAAAGGGGACACACACCAGGCACATTCCAGTGGGTCCCACAAGCAGCTGAACTCACAGGGAGATCCTGTGACTTCACTGAGCCTTCCACACCAGCACAGACACGTGTGGCAGGAGTATTGGTGAGATTGTGGCTGAATCAGAGAGCAAATCACAGAATCACAGAATTTCTAGGTTGGAAGAGACCTCCAAGATCATCGAGTCCAACCCAGCTCTAACACCTCAACCAGACCATGGCACCACTGCCACATCCAGGCTTTTATAAACACATCCAGGGATGGTGACTCCACCACCTCCCCGGGCAGGCCATTCCAGAACTTTATCACTCTTTCTGTGAAAAACTTTTCCCTGTTATCCAGCCTAAACTTCCCTTGGCACAGCTTGAGGCTGTGTCCTCTCGTTCTGTCAGTGCTGCCTGGAGAAAGAGACCAACTCCCAGCTGACCACAGCCACCCTTCAGGGAGCTGTAGAGAGTGATAAGGTCACCTCTGAGTCTCCTTTTCTCCAGGCTGAACACCCCCAGCTCCCTCAGCCATTCCTCACAGGGTTTGTGCTCCAAGCCCCTCACCAGCCTTGCTGCCTCCTCTGGACACACTCAAGCATCTCAATGTCCTTCCTAAACTGAGGGGCTGTAGCCCTGGTTCGTGCTGTGATGTTTGGGTTTCTCTGAAACTCTTTCCCAGACAGTTTTCTGTCAACAAGAGACACGTTTTCCTCACTGTAACCTTTGTTTACATTCCTTTCCCTAGGAGGGACCTTTTCCTGATGTCCCTCTGCTCTGACCAATGTGACTGAAGAAGTTTGTCTTTGTTCCACCCCTTGGGTGGTTCTTTGTAAAACAGCATAAAGGGAAGAAATTCCCAGGTAATAAAGAATTGGAGTCATTTCAGCCTTCTGACCTCAGAGTCCATATCATTGTAATCTTGAACAGCGTCAAGGGGCCAATATTTATTTATAAATAATTTATAAATTTATAACTTTATTTATCATTTATAAATATTTCTTTATATGGGTAGATAGGTATGGATTAAATAGATAAGCAGATGTATTTGGTAGATACATCTGTGCAATTAAAATATATCATATTATGGGTAGTAAATACCTATTTTTTACAAACCAGCACAGCCAGCCCACATATGATCTGTACGTCGAGGGAAAGCTGAGCCCAAGATTCTGTTTCAAATTAAAAGCAGCCCTGCTGCAATTAATCACAGCCTGGTTGATGAAGCACACACTGAAAGGACAACAAGAATTCTGGGAAGCTCAGCCTGTCATCTGCAGCCACAACAAGTTTGGTTTAAAACCTCAGGACAACGAGGGTTTGTCACCCAGCCCCTGGTCTGAGCTGCTCTAAGCTGTCCTCAAACCAGATGGCCCAGAAGATCCCAAAATATCATTTACAAAAGTTGAGATTTCTCTACCACAAAATTAAATAACACCCATCCAACATTGGCTTTGAACACTAAACTCTCTGTACTTTTATTTACCATGATTTTATTAATTACTGAATTCACCTGTAAACTAGATTCTTTACTTCCTTCCCTCTAATTCCTCCCATTCCCTGTCTCCCCATTCCATTTTCCCCTTCACACCCACAGCACCTACAAAAGTTGAGTCACCCCTGGAGAGCTGACAAAGCCCTGGGATCATCTCAAACCACGTGAGATGGCACACAAGTACTCGTGCTCCTTCTTGCAGTTTTGAAAACTTCAGCAGAACTGAACTCTTTCTCCATTTCTTTGCAAGGAGATATTAAAAACAAAAACCTCTCTCAGGATTTAACTGACTGAGCTATTGCAGTTTTCAATAGAAAAATGTCTTAGTGAAAAACTCCTCATCAGCTTTTGCTTTAAATTAAGGGCTTAGATTTTATCTGAGACTGAATCCACTGCTAAACACTGGCAAATCTTTTTTCTCCTTGCTCCCAGCTTCTACAGGTGTGAAATAAAAATTAAAACAAAATAATAAAAAGCTTAGAAATATATTCTAAGGGCAGCTCTTACAGTGAAGAAATGTTCCATGATCCAGACCCGTTTCCTAAAGCTCCTAAAGCCTCAGAGGGGTGATATTTGCACAGTGGAATTCTCCCTGAAAGCCAAATCTGAGCATTTTGCACCAAGAAGCAGAGGCTGCAGAGCCAAGATTGAGTTGTCTGATTTCTACAAGTCAAGAATTAAAGGCAAAAAAAAAGATGACAGACGACAATGTAATCTCATTTTGGGATCCCTTGTGACAGGTGTAATCTGATTTTGGGATCCCTTCTACCCCCTCGCTGTGGGGAAGTGCAATAATGGCACTGTGGAAGCAGAGCAATAATCCCACCAGCCAAAAAATAAAAAATGGGGAGGAGGCATTTCTGCAGCTCCAGAGGTTGGGATTTTAGTAGGAATGGCTCAAATAGATCAGGTAAGAGAAAGTTTGGGCAAGTTTCTTCCTGGAGGAGCCCCAAAGCCACAGCTTGGCCTGTAGGATCTATACCAGAGATCCTTTGAGACATTTAGGGTTGGGTAGAACATTTCTGCTACCTGATATTCTTCTATCCATATCATTATTATTATTACTACTATTACTATTATTATTATTATTATATATTCAAAGAGGGAACACAGGCAGCAACTAAAAAGAAAAACATCATCCTGCTGAAAGATAATGAATGCAAATAGAAAAATGAATATTTATCAAACGAGCAGACAGCAGCAGTGTGACACTGGCAGATTTCAGAACCTTTAAACACAGGAATACTGTCCAAGGAGAAAAAAAAAAGAGATGAATTTAATCAGTTCTGTGACTCCACCCAAGGTTCTGAGCCAAATCAGGTGGGAAAGGACCTCAGGAGGCCTCTGGTGCAACTTCCTGGGATCCAACCAAAATATTTTGGGTTTTATCCCATTCCTCATCCACCCTGGGGCTTCCAGCAAGAGAAAATCCTCCACTGGTGTTCATGAAATCACTGAAAGCTGGGACAGAACCTTAAAAACCATCTAATTCCAGGGTCACCTCCTTCCAGAACAGTTGCTCTGGGTAATCACCATCACCATTTGATTTTCCATCCCCATTCCTGAATTTTAAAACCACTGGGTGGTTTTGGGGTTTTTTTTTGGTGGTTTGTTTTTGTTTTTTTTCTGAGCTGCAGATTGCACCCCTAAATCAACTCAATTCTTTGTCTAATCACCCATTATTCATAGAGAATTCAAAAAGGCATCCCGAGAATAACTAAAATCCCTTGACATGATGCCTGAACTTGAGCTTATTTCACAAGAAAACCAGAAATGAGGAGAAAGAACCATGGTTACAGTGCAAACACCACCCAGGTCCTTCAGAGATGGCTCATCTCTCCACAGCCCTGACAAAAATGCAGATGTTTCAGAAGAAGAAATCATCTCACGTGGTCAGTACTGAAGGGGGGAGGTTTTAGGAGGTTGGAAAGGTGATGACTTGGCAGGAACCTGGCAGGAGTTCCTGTGCACAGGCAGGACTATGAACCAGAGCTGGAAATCAAGGTGGTTATCAACAGCAGAACGGGGGCAGAGAGAGCCACAAACACAGGCTGGGGTCAGCTCTGGAGGAAGAAGAACATGACTTGCAGGTGGTTTATTGCTCTGAAAGCAACACTGGCACATTCCTGAGGGGCTTGGGTCCCACCTGTGCTCGGGGTTACCTCAGCTAATCCTGCCCAGATTATTATTTGTCACTTCTTCATCCCATCCCTGTGTGGCTTTGCCACATAGAACAGGACTAAGCTGGACAAGAAAATGAAAAGCTGTGAAGGATGGAAAAACTACCAGCAGTGCAGAGCTCATTTTGACTGTGATAAAGGTCTGGAGAGGCCTCTCAACCTTAGAGAAATCATGGGATGGTTTGGGTGGGAGGGGACCCCATGGCAGGGGCACCTCCCACTGTCCCAGGTGGCTCCCAGCCCTGTCCAGCCTGGCCTGGGACACTTCAGGGGTCCAGGGGCAGCCACAGCTGCTCTGGGCACCCTGTGCCAGCGCCTGCCCACCCTCCCAGCCAGGAATTCCTTCCCAAAATCCCATCCTAAACTCTCTAAATGCCTCTAAGTCCTGCAGCAACTGAAAAAGCAACGAGGCCCTCAAAGGTGACACCAGACACGAGTGTCCCTTCTCAAACCATGGACAAGACAATTGTTGGGAAACTGAAAGAGCAGGTGGGAAACACAATCTGTGAAATTCCCTTTTTCAACCTGTAACTCACACCCAGCTTAGTCAGAGCAAATGGAAGGAAACAAAACAATGCCCACGACTTTCAGGACATGCCCAACATTTCCACACCAGCCGCCCTGGCTCAGGAAAAATCATTCCTGTCAATAGAAGTGGGAATTCCAGGCACAGCTTGATGGAAGCAATAGCGTAGATTGCAGGTGTATGAACGCAACTGAAGTTGTGCCACAAATCGTTTTCCCACCCCGATCACCTCGTGGCAAAGGGAAATAATGCTCTGAAATGTGAATTAAGACAGATTTGAGCACACGAGGCACTTCTGACACAACAACAAAGCAGAGCAATTGACCCGAGCTGGAAAGAAAGCAACAACCATTAAAAAAATTCTTCTTTCTCTCTCTTGCCAATATGGTCACATGAAAGTTTTCTGCTGCGCTCACTTTCTGAGCTCTGGTTTGGTTAAACTCTGGCACACATGTTTTGAGTGAGGAGGAGTGAAATCTGCCAGCACAAAACTGTCTGGAGCTGAGGGAAGTCCAGCCCGGGCAGGACAGATCCCTGACATTCCCACACAGGATCCCACCTGCCTCACCCCTGCAGCAGCAGCATCCAGCTGATGCTGTGACAGTTCCCATCAGCTCAGGGGCTGTCCCTGCACAGCCCCCTGCACTCAGAATCTTTCCAGCAGGCAGAGTGAACCACAGATTTGCCCTGATTTCCTGAAAACCAACATCGTCTCACCCATTAGGAGAATAATTGCCTGGCTGGTCTTTCGCTCCACACTTCTCCCACAGCTTCCCCTGCCTGAGTGAGTCTCTCCAAGGAGGCTTTTCCCAGTGGAGGAGAAGTTTATTTCATGCCTTATTTCAGACTCCTGCACTTTTAAAGAATCTCTTTTTCTCCCTGCCAAGCCTTGCTCCTATCAAGGGACAAATCCCATGGCAAGAAGGAAACCAGTGAGAATCCCCTTCAAGGTGCTGCCCATGGCACGCAGAGCCCACCTGGACACAAAATCCATGGCAGTGGCTCAGTTCTGGGGGTTTGCAAATCCCCAGATCCTGAAGAGGCAGAGGGTTGCCTAATCAGTGGTAACTCGAAATGGATTTGGGATTAGCTCATAATCCAAGGGTTCAGCTCTTCCTGACACAACTCTGGTTGCATTTTGGACTCCATAAACCCTCCCCAAGAGTGCAGTGGCACACTGGCAGGGGACAGGAACCCTGATTAATGCAGCAAATTCTCATTGAATTTTAATGAAATGAAACTTTACTGACACAATTCCTGGGTGTCAGAACTCGTAAGGACTCACCAGTGAAGCTCCAAGCAGGGGAAATGGTACTTGCCTGAAGCTCCAGCTGTGATGGAGCCTCTGGAGAGGTGAGATCTTCTTCTTGTGCCTTGGGCAGGTCTTTCCTGGAGGCTTCTGGCCCTGACTCCCAGCTCCTGGAGAATCCAGGCGATGCTTTCTCTTTTTCATGAGCAATTCCCACTGAAGTTACTCCTGTGAGAGGGAAAATAAAATAAAAAGAGAGAGATGTTTATTTCTGTGTAGAACAGGACTGTAAGGGTTGCTCACTGAAATCCCACAAGGAGGAGTGAAATAGGTGCCTGGGACTTGAGCTGACACCACACAGAGCACCTCAACTTCAGATTACAGAACAGAATCTGGGGCAAAAAAAGCATTTTTATGTTTTCATATTAAAAGCAACGTGAACACAAGTTGTTCTGATTAATAAGGAGATAAAAAATTAAACACAGAGGGAAGTTTTCCCTTCTCCACCTGAAACAGAGCAGCCTGGAGCACCTCTCCCCCTGAATCATCCTTTTGTCAGCAAAATTCATCTGTGGGGTCAAATGTTTCTGCCTTTGCTGTGAAAAAAAACTTCTTTTCCCCCCCCTGGCAGACCTGACACCTCAGCCAGCACCACCACATCCCCCAGCCACTCTGGAGTGTCCAGACACACCAAATTCCCCCTCAGCTCTAAGATTTCCCTACCCAGACCTACCTAAAGAGAACACCTCAAGTAATTCAAGTATTTATTCCTAGCTTTGGAAGGTCAGGGAGGAGGAGGAGGAGGGAGGGGTGGGGCTCGGGGTTGGTGGAGTCACTCAGTGGGCACCTCTCCCCAGGAGTGCAGACCCAGAGCTGTGCATGCAGAAAAGCTCTGCCAGAGAAACCCACAGCCTCAAGAAGCAAAGAAACGAGCCAGGCCTGATCCTGATTCATCAGTATTCAGCCGTGGATTCAGCGGGACAGCTCGGAATTTACACTGGAATAAGGAAAAATCAGGATTAGGCACCATCTGTCTCAGAGAGTGAAGCCACCAGCATTGCTCTGCACATTTGAATCCTCTTCCCCCATTTCTTTAATCTCTTGCACATTCCAGGTTTTCCATTCAGCTCCGGTGACAAAAGATTTTTTTTTTTTTTTTTTTTTTTTTTTTTACAAAATGACAGTCCAGATTGAGAGAACAGAAATTACAACCTCTGACAAAAGAGATGCCAAACTTTTTTATCGACGATAAGTGCTCCCTTCCACGCAGACCCTGGGCTGCAGTGGTAAATATGAGGCAGATGTCGAATGGAAATTAAACATTGTGCTCCCAGGGTGGCCTCGGCTGCATTCAGAGCTTGATTTAAAACAAGGCCAAGAGTTCTTTCATCATTTCTTCCCCCCCCAAAAAAAAAAAAAAAAAAAAAAAAAAAAGAAAAAGGAAAAGTTTCAAACATAAAGATATTCCAAACAGGCGCATACTTGACCTAGAACTTGGCGGTGCAGGGCAATAATTGAGTGTAAAAAGCACCAGCACGGGGGAGGAGAGGCAGAGCGAGCTGTCTGGGAGAATTTGGTCCTCAAATCACTTCTATTTCGGCATCCTGAGAGTTAAGAGGGAGTCCAGGTGAAACACCTTGGCCCCCTTTTCCAAACTCCCAGCGAAACCTCTCCTCTGGGAGGCTCGGCCAACTCGGTAATTCTGCCACAGCACCAAAAAGAAACCCAGCAGCTCGAGGAGCATTTCTCTGCCAGCTTCTTCAAGACTTTAAACCATATTTACATCTGCCTGGTATTATTAGAGATGATAAAATAGCACGAGACGTTTGCAACGGCTCAGATATTCAGCCCCCAGCAGCAACGCATTTGAACGGTCTGCAGTGTTTGCTTTTAATAATTTCTGATGGTGTAACAGCTCGGCCAGAAGGACAGAATAATAGGCTTGCAAAAATTAAAACCCCCAGACTGTTAAATATCCTGTACACTGAAGGCAGAGAGGATGAATTTAAGGATTTTTGATGCTCAAATTTACAGAAACGGTTAAAAGCACAAACCAAATTGCATTTGCTTCTCTTTCACTTTGTTAGAATTTTTTTTTTTTTTAATAATGAAAGTGAAATGAGTAAAATATTTACGTCTTGAACACATAAACATGTTTGCACTCTTCTGGGCAGCCCCCTTTTAGAAATCATTTTCTCCTCTCAGCAATTCCATCTCAAACGCCGTAAAACAAAAAAAAACTTTTGAGGCCACGACTTTGTAACCTCCCTGAAGTTTTGAACACGGGCAGAGCTGGCCTGTGCACACAAGACAATCAAACACATGCTTCAATGTCAAGTAAACTCCTGTCTATATTAATTTTTTCCCCCCTCCACCAAAGGAAGAAATTGTGACAAGATTTTACTTTGAATGCCCTGACAAAGCAGCACTTTCTGGCACGAGCAGGACACTCATCCCCCCTTCATCCCCCAGCACAAGATTCAATCAGCTGAAACACAAACCTCATTCTGCACTGAGAGAATTTCTTTTTTTTTTTTTTTCCTTTTCCCAAATAAAACCAACTTGCAAACAGCCTGCCTGGCCTTTATAAAACCCGCTTTCGATCGCTTTAAAACATAAAATAGAGATGGATGGACGGATGAATGGATGGACAGCTAGAGAAATGCTTTCAGTCATGCTTCCTCCCTCCCCACACACCTTTAAAATTGAAAAGCATCAGTATCCAAATAGCAACAGGAAATTTTTACCTTGTGGCTAAATAGCTCACTGTTCACTTTGCAGCTGCCTCTATTTTTTGCTGGGAAAAAAAAAAGAAAACACCACCAAAAAAAAAAAAACCACCAAAAAAAAAACCACCAATACAAAAGTCTTTCCTAAGAAAACCAAGCTTTTGACATAAGGGCAGCGCCAAACGCAAAACCTACAAAGAAATTTCTCTCTTTTTTTTTTCCCCCCGTCCCGTCGTTATAATTCCTAATTTTGTGGGATGTATTGCTGGGGCTGTTTATCATAACAGTGTGCAATAAAAAGGACGACTAACTCTTGCAATTTTCTCCCTACTCCTCCCCTTGACAGGGGCCACTGATAGGGAAAGAGGCTCGGAAAAGCAGAGCAGTGAAAGGCTAAGAAACAATAGGCAACCATGGCTTTGACAATGCAGCCCTGAACCCTTTTTGCTCCCGCTGTGACACTTGCATTCAAGAGCAAGGGCGGCTGCCATCATAAGAATGGACAATGGCATGAGGAATACAAGGGAGAAAGGGGAGGGAGAGGAGGGAGGGGGGGGGTGGATAAAAAAAAAAAAAAAAAAAAAAAAAAAGGGGAAATCAGATGAATTCAGAGCTAAGATGGCAGAGCTCTCACCTTTTCCGCTTTTTTTCGAGTAATCTGGATGGAGACGTCCCGCGGAGAAGAGATAAAAAGGGTTGTGCTGAACTGTTGGATGGTTCTGAAGACTTCTGCATTTGCAAACGCATTTTAGAACTATTTGTAGGGGTATATATGCTGCATGCCATCTCTCTGTCTCTGTCTCTCTCTCTCTCCCTGTGTCTCTCTCTCTTCTGTTTTATGTCCTGCTATCTCCATCACACACCTCTAATAGTATGAAGACTTTCTGCCCGTGTAAGTAAGTGAGAGTGTGTGTGTTCCTTAATGTTTGAATCAAGACACACGTCTGCATGCATTTCTAATCTAAGGAGCCTATAGCAGTTACTACAACTATCAATTAGTCAGCAATAGCTCGAGATCCCCATGTGTCTGGGTGAACAAAGGTGAGAAACACATGCAAATAGTCCTCCAGCACCTGGGTCACGTACAGTAACTTAGCCAGCAACAAATAATTGCATCTGTTTCTGCTTTTTTAATTTTTTTTTTTTTTTTTTGTTCCGTGCTCCTCGCTCGTTGGGATGCAAAGTTCCAGGTTATTAATGTGGAATAGCAGCACAATTAGGCATGGCACTGTATATTTTCAGCCCAACGACACAATAAAAGGGAATTAAGCTGAGCTGGGATGGGAATAAACGGGCGAGTCTAAAAGGGTTTAAAGTCAAGGATGCTCTGAGCTGTAGCAGTGCTTCCATTTATTTTATTTATTTTATTTTATTTATTTTATTTTATTTTATTTTATTTTATTTTATTTCTGGAGCAGTTGTTCCTGAGTTAAAGGATGCGAATGATGTAAGATGTATTTGGTCGTTTCATATCTGTTAGATAAGAAACTGATTATTGCACAGGAGACAGAGTGGATGCCTAATTTCCTGAAGTTAAGTCCATAAAGATGGTAAGCTAAATCTGTTACTATTTTTTTATTAATTGAGCGGCTGTTACTTCCAAGATCATTTTAAGGGTGTTTTTTTTCAGATGTTTCAGACTTAAGCCAAACAATTAAGAAGAAAGATACGGTACCTTTTACTCTCTCCTTCTTCTTAACCTCACCAAAAATGAGCCTCACCTTTAAAAACTCTCAGAGTCAAAACAGACTTTAAAAAAAAAAAATAAACAAAACAGAAAAACCCCTCTTTTTTAAAAAAAAGGCCCTGAACAAAATCAAAAGCAATAAAATGCAAAAAGCTCCAAAATCCAGCACCACCCTGACTCCGCCACAAGAAAAGACAGAGCCAGGCTGCAATCCAGAGAGCATTTCAGAGGTGACAACACAGGCTGGGGACAATGTTATTTACACAGATCTGATCAGAGCGGCCACGGGCTCCAAACCCTAATTGAATTGGCAGAAATTATCCAGCCCGCATTTCGGAGTGCGGGGAACTCCGAAAACGAAGCGGTTTCACTGAGTTTGGGGCTGAGAATAAGCAAATTTTTTCTTCCCCCCACCCCTTCCTGCAGAATATGCTCAGAGTCCTGCAAGGCTGCACAAACTCTCTCTCGTTATCATCTCCCTTTCCCCTGATCTCAGCTTCCGTGGGAGGCTAATTAGTGACACCAAAGGCAAAATATCCTCGCTGCTTTGGGGCTCGGAGGAACTGAGTTTATTTAGCTTGAGACGGCATAAAGGGAGAAAAAAAAATGAAATTAAATCATCTTCAGTTTCAAATAACTAATGAAAGCAACCCCTCCCCAGCTCCCTCACCTTTTAGGAACAGCCAGTGGCTGGAAGGTTGGAGCTGCTAAGGACACGGAAGGTGCTCAAGATTAAAGGAGAGCTCCAGGAACAGCCCGGCTTTGCCCCGAGAAGCCCTGGGTGGGAGCATCCCAGAGCTGAGCCTGAAAATAAAGCAAGAACGGGCTGGGGAAAAAAAAAATAAAAAAAATAAATAAAACCTATCGCTGCTGGGTGGGTGTTGTTGTGCTCTGACCCGCCAGGCAGCTCCATTCCCAAAGTTAGCTGCTGGGAATTGCAGGGGAGCTGGAGATTCCCAGCGTCAGGAGCAGCACCTGCAGCGGCCGGGCTCTGCATCCCCGGCAGGAGCAGCCCCGCTGCCGGGGCAGGGAAAACCCTCCCCAAAAATAAATAAATAAATAAAAAAAAAGAAACCTATAAAAATCATCTCAACCCTCTCGCCGAACAATGAGACCTTAAAAACTCCACGTTCGGGAGGGTATTCCGTGCAGATCGGCAGGCGGAGGGGGCGGGGGATGAGGACAACATTTCCCCATCAATGCCCTTTAGTCCTTATCTCGGGGAGAAAAAATAAAGGGATCTTTCCCCACTTTAGTGGGAATTGCTCGTCTCCTCCATCGGGCCGGTCTCGCTGCCTGCAAATGTCCAGCTCGTTTGTTTAGGGGGTCAGGCAGAGAGGGATCGCTCGGTGCCTTTCTGGGGGTGAAAAGTGGTGAAACAGCAGTAAAAACCGGTCCTTTCTGCGGTGATCTGCCTGCTAAAGCATTTGGGCACGCAGGTCCGGGGCTGGGAAAGGAGCTGAGGGAGGAAGGTGGTTAAAACAGAGAGCTGCCTCTTCCCAACGCTATTTTACATCCAATTCTTCCAGCTCTTAGCTTTCTCAGCATAGCCCATCCCCATAAAATAAGCCAGCTTTCTTTAAGAATAAAAAAAAGAGCCCCACACAGATGAATAGACAGCACTAATCAGCTGTAATGTAATGGAATACTCTCCTTCATCTAATCTGTCTGCTCTGTGTAATCTCGCTATTCTCCCAGCTCCAGCATTTGTAACAGGCATGACATTGATTCCCATCTCGGATAATGTTATTTCAGTGTTTTATTCTTAAATGAGCCCACGAGTTGGGTGGCTGCTTGGCATTCCAAACTCTTCATCAACTTTGCACGGCGATCTGGGGGTGTGAAGAGGAGCGGGGCTGCTCCTCTCTGCTGCTTTTGAATGGTTGCATCTCCCGTTAACACTCAGAGCCTGGCAGGAATTTTATTTATTTTTTATATATATACAGACAAAAGAACCCGCAGAATTTAACCACGGAACTGCCTGGGATCAACGGCAAAAGAAAAAAATAAAATAAATAAATAATTTTTCTAAAAAAACCCCAAATCCCACCAAAGCTCATTTGATAAAATCTGCCTGCAGCCAGAAGCTGGGAAAAAAGCTGAAATCTTTGCACACAGAGCTGGTGACGGGTGGTTTTTTTTGTTTTTAATGTTTTCTAAAATGCAGAATGATTTCCTTAAATAAACATTTCGGCAGCATCCACCTGGGTTTTCCCCGAAGAGAAAGGAAAGCCTGGTGTAATTTTCCAGGACGAGCAGGATTCCCAGCTAATCGGACAAATCGTTCTGCTGGGGAAATGACAGCAGTGGGGAGAACAAACAACCCCTCTCAGACAAACAAATATATTTGAATGTCATAAAAATGTTGACAACTGTTATGTGATTAAAGCAATTGTTTTATTCATTTAAGGCCTCACCATCAGAATAATTTAAAATTAAGTGAGAAACATCAGCCCCTTGGGTTTTGCAGAAGATATTTAATTTGGAGGAATAGTTGTGGGGTTGTCTTTTTTTTTTTTTTAACATAGCTATTTTCAACGTTGCAAGATAAAGCTCTCTCTTTTTTTTTTTTTTTTTTCTAATTTTATTTTAAGAATAGACCCCATTTAGGATTTCACATTGTAAATCTCCCTATGTCTGAATGCTGTTACAAGGTTTGACAATGAAAGAATAATTCATGTCAGACAAAAAGAGCCCTTCAATCAGCTTCATGCAGCTTTTCTCCTGCAGGGCTATGCCAAAACGAATGTGGAATCCTGAACTGAACCATCCATCACATTTCCCGAGTCTTTCAATTAATGACACTGCAATCAGATCGATGGCGTGTAATAAGAAAAGAGCTTTGCATTTCTATACCTATTAATTCGCTGAGTAACTCCAGTGGTAAAACGTGACCAGAAAGGGAAGAGAAGAGAAAATTTCGTCCTCCTGGCGAGATTTTGGGGGATGTTGAAGCCACTCTGGACGAGGCTCGGTGTCACCCCGAGCCTGGCTCAGAGCAGAGATCACACAGGGAGGGTTTTGCTGCTGTTTAAAAGCAGCACAGTCTCTCCTGCAGACAGGTACCTTCTGCTGCTGACCCAGTGTTTTCTCCAAGAGGAGCCTGTTCCTGCTGCAGGCTGCTCAGGGGTGTCCCAGGTCCCTGGTTTTGCAGGGCAAAGGCAGCAATGACCCACCCAGCTCCCAGATCACAGCACGGGCTGCCCCACGTGGCAACTGAACCTCCAACAAAACCACCTGGGGAGGGGGTGAGGGCAGACAGGACACACACACACCCCCCCAAAAAAAAACACAACCTCTACCAGCAGCCCTGGGATGAAATTAGGGTGACCTCACGTCGGCGAAGTGGCAGAAGATATTTTGGATGGATGACAAAAAAAAAATGAGCGAGGCTTTGCAGAAGGGAGCTGCCAGGCACATTGCAGTTCCCTTCCTGCAGGCGTTGGGGGATTGTTTGGAGGAGCAGGGAGCTGCAGGCAAGGGAAAAGTGCAGCTCACCAGAAGACAGGCACGATTAAAAGGAGCTCATCTGCAAAATTTTTCCCCTCTTAAAAGGTAGATTGTGTGCCTTGAAATGCCCAGCTTACAAAATACCTGAGAAGTGAACTCAAACCAAGGGGCTTCACCAGCGTGGAAGGAAGGATTTGGAGGAGACAAGAGTGGATCACTGGTGGTGAGAGACAAATCTTGGCTGCAGAAGGATCCCCTTGGGTTGTCCTGGACAGGAAACTGGGGGTGAAGTGTCCCCACCAACCCCAACCCTTCCTCTGGGTCGGGTAATGCTTCAACCTCCAGCACTGACACGAATTTCAGCAGCTTTGGCCTCATCTCAAAGGAGAAGGAGCTGCAGCTGGGATAGGAGATGGACCTGGGTCAAAACCTACAGAAAGATCTTCTTTTGGGAGCAATAGACTTTCAGGGAGGTTGTGTACTTTGGAAGTCTTCAGAAAAAAAAAGGAAAAAAAAAAAAACAACTTTATGAGAGAAAACAAGGAATGGAACAACAGGAAACAAGGGAGGTTTTCAAGGTTCACTTCCCCAAATATCAAAGAGTGCCCTTAAAGGATCATTTATGCCTTTGCCTCTTGACATCTTTTACGGTCAAATTTCAGCAATTTCAAATTTCAGCAGCCTCTCCAAAAAAAAAAAAAAAAAAAAGAAAGAAAAAAAGAAAAAGAAAAGAAAGAAAAGGAAAGCAGAAAGCTTTGTGAATGCTGCAGCTGAATGTGCCCATCCATGCCACACACAGGGAGCCAGACACAGGCTGAGCACCCCGGATGGGAACTGAAAACTCCAGGGCAACAACAGCGAAACGGGACGGTGCCCATGAGCTGACTTGCAAAATAACTGCAGCTCAAGCACAGTCTGAGGTGCCCAGACAAAGAACAATAAATAAATAAATCATGTCGGAGCAGGGACAATCCCTCTGCCATAAAACAGGAGAGCTGAATGCAGGCTGAAGGAATCGGGAAAAAATGAAATCTGGCCTGAAAGGGGCTTTGAGTAGGAGGGCAAATGCAAAATATTTACATTGCACATCACCACAGCTTGTCCTCTCTCTGCAGGGGACACAAAGACACAACTGCAGGTGTGTCAGGGCCCCACAGTATTTTGGAGGAGCAGGTTTTGGAGCTCAGGGGCAGCATTCCCACCTCAGTGACCTCCAAGGAATGAGCACATCACCTCTCCTGGCCCACAGAAAAACAACCCTGGGCGGTTTTAGCTGTCACCAGCCCCACACAGGGAGGTGTCCTTAATCCCAGGGGCTGTTCCTGCCATTACACAGGGTTCCCACAGCTCCTCCATGCCTGGAGATCCCCAGCTCTGAGCAGTGTCCCTGCCCATGCAAGGCACAGGTCGTGCTCCAGGGCTCAGTAAAGTACAAATGTCCTGAGCAGCTCAGGCTCAGAGGGGAGAAAAGGGTGCTGCTGCCTCTCCAGCCATGATTTCAGCCCTGGCTGCCTTCCAGGAGCTCACAGAGCTTCACAAGGCACGGGCAGCCCTGCTTGCATCTGCTTCCCTCTGCTGTAGCTGCTGACAGACTTGCACACTGCTATTTTCTATTTCTTTTTTATTTTTTTTTTTTGCTTTTAAAATAGGTTTGGACAAGCTTTCGGGAGGCTTTCTCAGGCTCCTTCTCCTCCTCTCTCTCAGAGGAGCTCAGGGAGCGATCACTGCAAATGAATCTGATGAAGAGGAGGCTTCTCTATCTGTTTGCCTTCTTCAGGGCTGGGGCAAAGGCAGCATCTGGGCTGGTGGTGAAGCATCTGTCTGCAAAACCTGGGGGGCCCTGCCAGCAGAGCCAGGTACCTCCTTGTTTCTGGGCAGACAGGCAAAAAATCCTCACCTGGACTGACCAAAGCCAAAAAAATCCTCACCTGGACTGCCCAAAGCCTAAAAATCTCCACCTGGACTCCCCAAAGCCAAAAAATCCTCACCTGGACTGCCCAAAGCCAAAAAATCCTCACCTGGACTGACCAAAGCCTAAAAATCTCCACCTGGACTGCCCAAAGCCAAAAAATCTCCACCCAGACTGCCCAAAGCCAAAAAATCTCCACCTGGACTGACCAAAGCCAAAAAATCCTCACCTGGACTGCCCAAAGACAAAAAATCTCCACCTGGACTCCCCAAAGCCAAAAAATCCTCACCTGGACTGCCCAAAGCCAAAAAATCCCCACCTGGACTGACCAACGCCAAAAAATCCCCACCCAGACTGCCCAAAGCTAAAAAATCCCCACCCAGACTGCCCAAAGCCAAAAAATCCCCACCCAGACTGCCCAAAGCCAAAAAATCTCCACCTGGACTGACCAAAGCCAAAAAATCCCCACCTGGACTGACCAACGCCAAAAAATCCTCACCTTGACTCCCCAAAGCCAAAAAATCCCCACCTGGACTGCCCAAAGCCAAAAAAATCCCCATCTGGACTGCCCAAAGCCACGCCCAAGCTTTGGGGCAGCCCTTTGTGCCGTGCATTTCTGGGAACTCAGCTGCCAAGGTGCAGTCCCAGCATTGCAATAGTCATTATTCCTTTGCTTGCTTTCCACTAAAAAGACACTTTCTCCATGATTAATACAACAATTAGAGGTCAGCATTCAAGCAATCAATGCAACAAGGGCGCTGCTCCTCAGCCCAGCACCTGTAAAACCTCCCTGCTGCCTCCTTATCTGGGAATCCAAGCCCAGCTTTTTCCCATCCCAGAGTGCTGCAATCATCCCTTTCCCCCCAAATAAAAGAGTTTCCATGCCTGCCTTTTACAAATAATTATCTGGCAGCACAATATTGTTGAAAGGCAGATGAGCAAACGAGAGGAGAACCTGAAGGTGGGGGTGAGATCACAGAATGAAAGGATGGGTTGGTTTGAGAGGGACCCTCAGGGTCATCCAGGTGCTAAAATATTTGGAGGATGTGCATGGAATTACAAGGCTGAAAGAGGCTGGGCATGGTTGAAGTTTCTGATAAAGGGAGGGACACGTATTAGGGCAATTCTGTATTTTCTAGGCACCTCAGTGAGACAGGGGGACACTGGAATGACAACAGAGTCAAAGCCCAGGGTGGGGTGGGGGTGATCCCAGCTTCCCATTCCTCACCACGCCATGAAATTAAAAACAAACCCCTGAAGTTTTGGTCTGGGTTCTCTCCACAGCCTGCCCTCACCCTCTGATAAAACGATGGCATCGCATCCACGGATTTTGGCAGCTCCCAGGTTTGTTTTTCCTTGCAGGCCCGAAGGGACTCTGCCAGCCAGAGCTCTGGTCTCTGGGGGCCACTCCTGCTCACAGTTTATCCCAAAATGCAGCTCCCAGCCTGGAACACCTTCTCCTGGGGTGCTCCAGGACAAGCTGAGCTCCTCAGGCCCATCTGAGATGGGGTAAGGACACACTGAAGGGGAGGGAGAGGCACAGAGAGGAGTTCATTAATTGCCCCCTCTCAATCTCCCTGCTGGGATCTCTACTCAGAGCCACAGGGCTCGGGGTGGATGATAATCCAGTGGATTTATTTCTCCTTCCAGACACGTGGAAAACTGAACAGGATTCCCAATGAAATCTGGAGGCTGCTCCACAGCTGAGAGCAAGAACCCTGCACAGCCCTCAGAGTCCATCACCAGCCAGACAGCAGCAATTAGCTCCTGTTCCCTCATGAGCAGTGTGCCCAAAAATATTTCAGTGGTGCCAGCTTGGTTTTAAAAAGAATCTTTTGACATTTTTTTTTCCTTTCAGAAGTTGTGCTTAGAGATTCTATAAAGATTTTCAGAAAGATGGGCTCTACTTAAAAACACACAAAAATCCCCAATCAGCCTCTGGGTTTTTATCTACATCTTCCAACTGCTAAGCTTTTAAAATTCTGGCCATTGCATGCTTAGGGCTGACACTGTGCTCGTGATTTTGGATGCAAAATTGTTGAGGGAGTCTCCCTACACAAGTGAAACACTTCCACTCACTCATTTCTAAAGTGGCTCAGATCATTCCATCTCTGGCCTTGCCCCCTTCTCTTCACTGGTTGAAGAGATTCTGCCTGACCAGCAGCGTTCCTGCATTTTAGATATTTACACCTGGGCCTCTCCAAGTGTGCAGCCCTTGGATGAGGAACATCAGGATTTCCTACAGGGCTGTGGCAGCCAGAAAGTGATAAAACTTTTATATTTCCTCTGACGTTTGAAAATAATAAATTTCCAAATAATAAATTTCCAAATAATAAATTTCCAAAGCCTTGGAGAGCGTTTTAACCATCCCACACAACTTTGTGCCACTCAGACTGCTCAGTTTTTTGCATGCCTTGCATTTCCCAGGAGTGTGAGCTTGGGAGAGAGAGTGGTCATGGACAATGTTGTTTGTGCTAATTGAGCAAATATCTCATTAATTCAAGTGTCTAATGATTTCCTTCTGTTTGTTACCTTGGTTCTCGCCCCTCTCATTGTTCTTCTCCCTCTCCTACACTTTTAAACATAACACACAAATAGATTTGCTCTTGGCAGAAATGGTGATAACCCCCAGAAAAAGCAGCTTCATCTTAAATAACGCCAGGATACAGGAATAAACCCCATCTATTCCCATTCCTGTGGGCTAGAAAATAAATTTTATTCACTCCAAAGCTGAGAAATGGCATAATTGGGCCCTATCAGATGCTTATCAGATTGATGCCAGTGGTTAGTGAGCCTTAACTGCAAACACAGACACATCAGTGCTCCTGTTGGAGGGAAGTCACCTCTCCTCCAAGGGTACATTAGTCACAGGGAAACTGTTGAACCTGGAGAAATAAAACTTTCCTGGTGGTCACAGTGGTCGCCTGGTGGAAGAGTTTATTACCCTGACATTAGGCTGTAAAATTACCATTATTATTGAACTCTGAAGTGAGCACTGCCTGTCAGCAGTGGATTACAGCAGGCTGAGCGTGCTCTGAGTGGGGTTCAGAGCTCCAGAGGCAGAAGGTGAGGAATTTAAACTGTTTGGGCTCCCTGGAGGGTGTGCAGGAGCTTCAACACCTCTGTAGGACAGGTCAAGATTGAGAGGTCAAGATTTTTGCTTGTCTGTCAAAATATTCCCAGATCAACCCCATTTAAGGGTTTTTTTTTTTCATCAAAACCTTTTGTTTGGTAAAAAATATCATGAAAATACTATCCTCTAAAGAGTTCTTGTGATCTCAAAGCACAGAATGGATGATCCAACAGAGGGTCTGAACTCTTGTGTTCACCTTGAGCCCTTCCACTGGGCAAATTGGATGCACCTCCCTTGTGTCCTGGACACTCCAGGGATTTTTCCAGCACCACTGGGCTATTTCCCAAGTTTTTCAATCCAGTTTCCTTCAGGAAACTCACCTTCAGGAAGAGGTTTGGGAAGAAACAGCATTGCCACATCATAACTCTCATCACCTACGGGCTTGCTGAAAATAAAAATGCCTGGGGAAGCCCTTGAGAGGGAAGTTTAGGCCTGCTCTAAGTAGGTGGGGTCAGCAGTGAGGGTTTAGCTCATTTTTCCCATTTTTCCCACTTTTCCCATTGGAAATCTGGCCCAGTGACTGCAGCAGAACTGAACAAGCAGCCATCCACCAACCGTGATCAGAGGCTGAGGTTTCTAAACCGTATTGAGGTTGCACAAACAAATTGACATCAACATATGGGGGAAGTCTGAAGTTGCAGCAAACATTCGCAAATGTGAGAAACTTTGGCATGCAAGAGTCCCCATTAAATTCAAATACACAATGCACAAGATTAAAGTTATTCAGAGGCATTAATGTTTGCAAGATCAGACCCCTGAGATGTCTCTGTGTAGTAACAGTTACTTTAGGTTTAATCTGTTATTGCATTAATATCTATAAAGAGCATATATAAATACAAATCAGATGGCAGCTGCAGTCTCGCTGAAGAAAAAGATTGAAGGGCCTGGGGGGAACTAAAATTTCCACGATGGGAATTTCCAGTGCCACGTATTTTGGGAATTCTCATCCTGCTCAAACTGCAGCTATCCCTTTTTTTTTTTTTTTTTTAAACACAATGCACACACACACAGAGATACATGAGAACAAAAAGGGCAAAGAAAATAATTAGGGAAAGGAGAGAAGGACAATAAAAATTGTTTTCAAGCGGACAGATTGCCCTTGCACAGGAGCAAGTGATGGTCTTAAGCATGGCAACCCCCCTCAGATTTCTGTGAAAAGCCTGATGTGCTCTACTTAACACTTAAGAAAATTCACTGGGGAAGAATGACCTCTAATTTATTTTGGCTACAGTGATGTTTCATCTGTGCTTCGTTAATCTCACTCTGAAGATTTCAGGGGACTTTTGAACTGCAGCCTGGCTCATTCTCCAGTGCCTGGTAGCCAAGCTGCTGGGATATTCCCCCAAATAACCATCTGCTCCACCTTGTATTTGTTTCACTCCCCAGCTATCTCAGCCCTTGGTCCGTCCTGCTGGCTTATTCAGCACCCTTTAAATTTCTCCTCTGGCCTTATGTCTGCTTGCTTATGTTTTGGACAGACAATAGAGGTGATACAGGCCATTATTCATGAGAAGCTTCAAGTGTAACGTGAGAAACATCTCATCTCCTGACCCCTGTTAGCATAAGAATTGCTGATAAAATTCTGGACTGAAAGAGAAGAATCTTCTGGGAAAAATATCGGCAAAAGTTTCACTTGAGATGGGTTTTGTAAGAATAATCCAGATTAATTCTCTGCCTAAGGAGCAGCTCGAGCTCCTGGTGCAGTCACCAGGACTCTGGAGAGGCACTGTGGCAGAGACCTTAGAGGCCCATGGAATTTTAAAGAGAACAATGTTCTTTACCACTCCCACAGCCTGTGCTCGTGCAGTTTATATTTTTTTACCCAAGGATCACGAAGTTGATTTCCACACTCGAGTGACTTCAGCCTCCAAACACTCCTGGAGAGGGTGTAAACATTGATTCCACACCTGGATCCCCTGAGTTAAAGACTGGAGAGATCTCCTTGGATCACAGCATCACCAAGTTTTAACCAAAACTTTCCTCAAGGATCTGGATTGAGAGATCTGTGATTAAGGATCCTAAGGATTGAGGATCTGTGGAGTGAGAGGGGAGTGTGTCTGTAGCATTGAGGTGCCCTAATTTTGAGCTGAAACCGCTGATTTTAGCAGAGTCACCTCTGAAACAAGGTTGGGTGAAGCAGTGGGAAAATCCCAATCTCCATCAGAAAATCCTCACCCACTGAACTGAGAGCACACCTGATCATGGGAAGCAAATTTTGGCCACAGTTTCTTCTGTTTCCTTGTATCACCCCCCAGCAGACTCACAAGCAAAGTATTGATGCTGTTTGTGCCTCCAGGGGGATTTATTTCCCACCAGATTTGGCATCAGCGGGGCTGATTCAGCAGGAGCAGAGCCCTGAGCCTGCTAAGAACAAACCAACCCAACACCCCTGGAAGGGAAAACCGTAAATAAATGGCAAACAAACCAATTAATGCCCTTGGGTGGATTAATGGGAACAAAAAAACCCCTCCATGTGCACACTCAAAATACCCCAAACCCAAGTGGAAACCTGCTGAGGGATGTTTATGGATGCTCCAACTGCTAATGGCATGCAGAACCTCATCCTTCAAATATCACAGGTCAGTGGAACAGGAATATGTGCATTTCCAAATGCTCCTTGCTTGGCTGATCCATCAATATGATAACTAATACACACTTAAACTCCTCGATGGACTCCCTGAAATTAAAACAACCAGAGAGCAGAGGAAAAAAAAAAAAAAAGAGCTTAAATAACCATCACCAATGGATTTCGGATAAAAGTCAAGGAATAATTCCACAAAGATCACACCCAGGACAATCAAACGAAGCAGCTTTGGAGGGGGGTGAGGGGAGTGGGGAATGGAACCAATTCTGCTTCATGTGCAGAGGCAGTTCAGCAAAAAGTCAGCCCAGATGAAAAGCTTGACAAAAGTTGGGCCAAGCTGCTCTCCTCACTAATTGATGGGGGGGGGGAAAAATCAGTAAATGAAGAATTTTCTCCTTCCGACAGTGACAGGGCAGATGTTTGCTCAGAGAAAGGGTTTGGGGACAGGCTGCACCTTTTCTCTCCTTGTTTTGGGAAATCCAGAGTGGCTGCTCAGTTTGGGTTCTTTATGTTGAGTGTGGTCTGGGATATCCCTGTGGTCACTCGGGGTCACTTGTCCTGGCTGTGTCCCCTCCCAGCTCCCTGTGCACCCTTGTTAGAGCAAAACAGGGCTCTGTGCAAGCCCTGCTCAGCTGGAGCTGAAACATCCCTGTGCTATCAGCACTGCTGTCAGCACAAATCCAAAACACAGCCCCGTGCTGGCTTCTCTGAGGAAAATTAACTCTATTGAAGCCAAAATTTTCATTTCAGCATCACGCAGAGGTTTCAGCTGAAAATTAGGGCACCTCCACGCTACAGACACACTCCCCTCTCACTCCACAATCCAGATCCTTAAGGAAAATAGCAAATATTGCTCAATTCACCACAAAAACCAGGCAACTGAGGAGCCCTGGACGAGCAATCTCAGCCATAAGTCCAAGGGAGAGCATTTCCAAAACAAAGCAAGTGAAACGTGGGTCAGGGTTAATGCTGAACTCCCACAAATCTGAGAGGAAAAATGCTCCTCTCTGGGCACCTCTTCCTGTAAATCCTGCTCTGGGGCTGTGTCTCGGGCTCTCCTCTCTCCTGGGTGGAACCCTGCAGCTCTTTGATTTCCCTGCATATTTGCAGCTGTCATTCCTGGCTGACCCTCCCTAAACCTCAGATGTTTCCCTCTCGGAGCTGCAGGAGCATTATCTGTGCTTATCAAGAGACCAGCCCAGGGCTGGGTTACTTTTCAGGCTTTCAGGGTCTCCAGCAACTTGGGGAAACCAGGAGGAGAGATGGGAGCCATTTCCCCCAGAATTTCAGCCTTTATTTTCCTTTCCCCCCAGAAAAATAACATCACGTACATTTCTGGTTGTGGAGCCATTCCTTGGAGAACAGGACAGTGGGCAAATCATGTCCAGAACTGTCCAAATCTCCACTTCCTGCTCTGCTCTCCCTCCACACCCAAAGTCTCTTCTAAAAAGAGGATAAAAGATGAAGTTTGTGGATTGCAAAGCTCGGCTGATTTTAAAAAATCAGAGAGCCCCAATCACCTGAGCCCAAATTAAACTCCAGGAGCTGGTCAGAGGAACCTAACCCCCACATCTGCACTAAACCTGGGCACCTCCACGTTTCATTTGGGGTTCTCTGACCTCCTTGAGCCTCTTCTCCCACACCAACTCTGACTCCCGGATGAGTGCTGCATTTGGGGCTTTGTGGGAGCTCTTGTAGGTGTTGGTTTCCTTGAAGGGACTGGAGGAACATAAATTAGCCCTAAACATCCTGGACTTTCCAAGAAGAAATCTTTCCAGGAACAAATGAAGGAAGCAGGCTCCCAGGGCCCCTCATAAATTCTGGCAAGGAGAGGCCTGTGCTTCCATGGAGGACATTTCAGAGCAGCATTTCCTGAGGCATTTCTGAATGCTGTGGATTTGCAGGCAGAGATGATGTCTGCACCAGGCCTGGCCAGCAAAGGTGGGAGAACAATGCAGCAAGAAACAAATGAAAACCTTTTTTTTTTTTTTCTTTTTCCTTCATTTAACTAAAAGAAACTAGGCCTGATTCCCTTTGTTTAACACCAGTAGGGCACCATTCAGTGCCCAGGAGTTGATCCTGATTTTCTGCAGCACATCCCAGTGCAGGGGCCACTGCGAGTTCCCTCAGACAGGGAATCCAGCACAGCGCTCCCACATCTGCAGCAAACTCCAATTTTCCTAATCACCCACCTCCTCTCCAGGCATTCTGTTGACCATGAAGGCAATCACATGAATTTGTAAGTCTGAGATGGGGGAGCAGTGTGAGCCTCCATGGTTGGGTTTCTATGGAAACAATTCCCCCGGCATCCTCAGTCCACATTCGGTATTCCTGTCTGGCTGCCTCCTTCTCACACTCCAAATCCCTGCTCTCCAAACACTCATCTCAGGAGGGTGATGTTGGCTGCTCCCTGTGCTCACTGACGGAGCTGGGCAGGGCTGGGATGGGGAATGGGGCACTGACTGCTCCCTGTGCTCACTGACTGAGCTGGGCAGGGCTGGGATGGGGAATGGGGCACTGACTGCTCCCTGTGCTCACCCACTGAGCTGGGCAGGGCTGGGATGGGGAATGGGGCACTGACTGCTCCCTGTGCTCACCCACTGAGCTGGGCAGGGCTGGGATGGGCAGGAATGGGGCACTGACTGCTCCCTGTGCTCACTGACTGAGCTGGGCAGTGCTGGGATGAGGAATGGGGCACTGACTGCTCCCTGTGCTCACTGACTGAGCTGGGCAGGGCTGGGATGGGGAGTGGGGCACTGACTGCTCCCTGTGCTCACTGACTGAGCTGGGCAGGGCTGGGATGGGCAGGAATGGGGCACTGACTGCTCCCTGTGCTCACTGACTGAGCTGGGCAGTGCTGGATGGGCAGGAATGGGGCACTGACTGCTCCCTGTGCTCACCCACTGAGTTGGGCAGGGCTGGGATGAGGAATGGGGCACTCACTGCTCCCCACTCCTGTCCCAGAGAAATCAGGATGCAGGCAATGGAAACACAACCTCCACAGGTCCTTTAGGGCTTCTTCTATTTTGGTGAAACTGGCAAGTCTTAAAATTAGTCCTAATCACAGAGGTTTGGCCCCTCTCACCCCTCAGTGACGACCATGACTTACAAAGGAAACTCCTATTTGCAGCGACTTCCACGCAGAAGCTGCTGCCTTTCCATCTCCTCCTTCTGCTCCCTGGCAGCTTCACCCATCCCACAAAAGCCATCACTTGTGGGAAAGGTGGCAGCTTCTCAAGTGCCCGTGCAGCCAAGCACACCAGGCTTCAGCCCTGGGATGGAATCACTCCCTGCCCAGCTGGAACAGGGAGCAGGCGAGGGAGCCAGCAATTAACCTCTCGCTTCGAATTTGGCCACGATGCCTCAATTAGCACTCCATCCTCAGGACAAGTCCCACTTCCCAAGCACCAGGGCCTCCATCACTTCCCTCCTGAGTCTGTTTCGCAGTCCAACGGGCTTCACACTTCATTTTCCTCAGGGCCAGCCCACGTTTTTAATTGCTCAAGCTCACCGTAACTCGATCCCTGCGGAGCAGGGGAACAATCCCTGCCTTGTGTCTGCAGGGCAGCCACCACCCCGATCCCCTCGGCAAGGACACAGCTCAGGGCTCCTGGGGCTGGAAACCTGAGCTGCTGTGTCCACCCCAGCCAGCTCCACTGGGTGCCTGGGGTACCTATGGACTGCTGCTCGGGGCGAGTGCCACGCACCCGCAGGGCTGGGTTACACCTGCAGCCCCTCAGGACTTCCCATGGCAACATCCCACGTTTTCTGGGACTGCTTCAGGCTTTTCTCTGCTGGTTCAAAAGCTGCCTGTACTCCTGCAAGAGCACGTGAAGAACAAGGCAATGGAAATGCCCTCTCTGCCCGTTGTTCTGCCACTATTCAGCCGAGGAATTAAACATTTTAAGCTTGCTGGCTCTTGCCAGCATTTTGCAGAGGTGCTATGGAAGGGAGATGTCCATAAACCTTCCACATTTAACCACTCTGCCTTCTGGGCACACCAGGAATTGCCTTGCAGGAGTTAAAACACCAGTTGCCTCCCTAAACCACCACTTCCACCCCTGCTGTGCCAGTTTTAAAGGAGTGCAAGGGCCACATTTTTAGACAGTATAATTTGGCCCAGATCCCCCGGCTCCATTGTTTTCACTGGCACTGGGGTAAGTTACACCAGATGAGGATATTGCTTGGAAAAGATTTGCCTTTAAAACAAACACACAAACAAAACCATGTTCAGACAAGACCAGGGGTTTTTTTGAAGCCGCATTCCTGTCTCCAGAAACTTCCAACGACTGGCAGTAGTCTCTGCTTCACCAAGCCACAAATTTGTAACGCTTTAATCTTTCCATGTAAGTCAGTTCCTCTCCTCCCTTTAATTGTTTTTGTTGCTCTTCTCTGAATTCCGTCCAATTTACCACACAGTGCAGACTCCATTACATCCGAAAGGCCAGGAGGATGGTGTACAGAAGCTCATTTTCCAATTCTATGACCTCAGTTCTTGGGAGGATTTCAGAGCCCAGACACCAGGCTATAAATGAAGAATGTGCGCCCGTATAGCTGGGTAATTTAAATGCATTTTCTGTGAATAAATCTACTCGGTACTTTCTTGATCTGTACAATCTTCTGCCATAGGGGCCTAACATAAAAATACTTCAAAGGCTCCAACAAATTCCCTCAAGATGTGATCTTCAGCATTTCAAAAGCTGAAAGACACAGACAAGGTTTAAAGTGATCATGATATATTTTCAAGGTAACCCTCTTCAGCAACTCCTGTTCACCCATTTCTTGAAAGTGAAATCTCTCACCTCTCTGTATATATAGATCTTTTTCACTTATTGACTCGCTTATGAGCAAGGCGAAGATGAAGTGAATTTGACTTTTGGTTAGGGTTTATTAGACCTCATTATCTTTAAACGAAGCACAGCAATGCTTCCTTCCTTCCAATACCTACTAGACAGGGCCAAGTGGAAATCCTGCAGCCACAGAGCCCTCACCACTTCCCTCTTGCAGCACTAAGAAAGTTTAGGTTTGGATTCGAGTTTCAGCCTCCATCTCCCTCCCCGTTTCAAGCTGAAACACGACCCTGCGCAGCAACACCCCAGTGAAAGATGATTTTAATGTCACACCTCCGTCCCATCTCTGATATTAATTATGCACTTGGAGCCTGAAGCCAAAAGAGATTTTAAAACCGGTGCTCTGGGCTGAAACCAGGATTCCTCCTGCCTGCCTTCGGAGCAGCCCCATAACAACCTCCCCGAGACTGCGGCATATTTAATGAGAATGCAGATGATCAATTGCAGCCCGCCTTGCACGGTTAACTCAATCAACAAACTACTAATGGCTCCAGCATGTTACAGCTTTTTTGGCTAATGAGAACCGCATTGACCAGATTTCTCCCCCTTCTCCCAGGATCAAACGCCAATATGGAACGAGTTCTGCTACAACTGTAACTCTAGCCTGCAAGCAAAACTCTGCCCGGCCAGGGGACAAAGCCTGAGTGTCATTAGGGAGGTAAAAAAGAGCCCCCAGACCCTTCCCAAGGATGTGTCTGGCTGGTGAAACCAAACTCCTCAGAAAGGCAGAGCTCCCACCTTGCTGCATTTCGAGGCAGAAAAGCCTTTTGTTCCTGCACCATCCCACTCCTCCTCCTCCCTGCTTTCTGCTGCAGGGTAATTTGTAGCAGGTGAGAAGTAAATACCTTCTGCTTCCTCTCTCTTTCACTTTTGTTGCTGCAATTTACCTCCTTTTTTTTTTTTTTTCTTGCCTCCTTCTCCAAACAGAAGTCAGTTGATCTCGTGAAAGAATTCGGGGATATAGAGAGATCACAGAGTTAAAAAATGGGAGTCTTACACCTCTTCATCACCAGCAGGGCCCGTTTTCCATATGGGAATCCAGCAGCTGACCATGCTCTAAGTGAGGAGAACTTACTGCAGAGCTCGAGATGGGAAGCACTTCCTGGGCTGTTATCCTGCCTGTTAAACAAAGATTTGCTCCTGTGGAAAGAATTCCAGTGACTCCAGTCACCTTTGGGCCAACGCTTTGCTTCTTTACCAAACACCCTTCATCCTCTGATGTACAGAATGGCCATTTTCTGAAGCAGATTTTCCACCCTGTACCTTGGAGAAAGCACAATGCTCCAGCCTGACCAATTCCTCTCCATCAACAGCAGACCTTGCTTTCATTTTTGCCTTCACCATCACTTGGCTGGGTGACCTCCTTTCCCCAGTCCTCCACTCCCCTCTGTCAGACAAGGATAACAAAGAAGCTTTGGTCTCTAGGAAATAAAAGTGCTACAGGAAAACCCAAACCAGGCATTATTTTGCTTCTGGTCACACTCTGCCATCCCTGACTGCCACAAAACCAAGCAAAAAGTGGAGAGAAGGAGCAATTAGGGCTTGAGAATCAACTGGAAAGCGTCAATCCAGATTTTTTTTTTTTTTGTTCAGCCTAAGCTCATTTGCTGGGATCACTCTGAACAGAAGTCATGGAGGATGCACAGAGTCCATCACTGGGGACTCTGCTCCTTCCTCTTTACGAGGTGCTCCTGTGCACTTCCCTCCCCTTTTAAAGGCTTAAATATTAAATATCAGCCAGGTGGTGGTGGAGGCCCATGCTTGACTTCATTCCTGCCTCCACCATGTCCTGGGGCCAGGAACTCAGATTCTGAACAACCTCCCTGGGCTGGGACTCCTGGCCTCGTGCTGCTCTGCTCCTCTCTGCAGTGGGGAATGCCCCTTTCCTGCCAGGCTCTGCTCTCCCCACAGCTCCACGAGCTTTCTCCTGCCTCATCCTTGGGATTCTGCCTTCCCAGCTTCACCTGCAGCTCCTCACACACCTTGTGGGAGCAGCTCCCTCCTCCCTCTGACTTCAGCTTTCACCCTACTGTGCCAAAACCCTTTTTCACCCTTTTCCTACCCCAACCTCCAGATCTTCTGTACCAACATCCTCTCCCAAGATCCACAGAGCCCTCTGCTGTGATGAGATGCTGTGGTCTCTCCGCTACCTGTCCTGATAAAGGATTTTTTTATTCATGTTTAATTCTGAAAGGCCTAATTCTTAACAGTTCACCACCCTCTTCTTGCACAAATTCATCTTTTCAGGAAGAGTTCCAGTGATTTGTGAGCTGGAGCTCCACATCCACATTTCCACAGCACGCTGAGAGTCCTGCACAAACACTGATCATGTTCATCTACTCCAAACACTACAATTTTACACAGAAAAAATCAGAATTAGGGCAAAAAGGGTGAGATTCCAGCCCATTCTCATCCACTGAAAGCAAATAATAGAAGAAAATAATTCAGGTTGGGAAAGCCTGTGGAGTCCAAGCATTAATCCAGGTAGGAGCCATTCCCTCCCAGCCTGGTTTAAGAGATGTCAAAGTCACTTTATCCTCCTGGGCATCAAGAAGCCAGGCCTTGAAATATGGGTCTGGCAACTCCTGTGGAAAGTGAACTCAAGTTACAGCAAAAATAACTTTACCAGTGCTCTTGCTTCTCGTTTGTGAACGGACCAGGGCTTTAGCACAGCCAGGTTTTTGTGCTGCTTCCTCAGATTGCTTTTGGGTTCATTAAGCTCCAACTTCAGGGAGAAAATGGTAGCATTTGATTTATGGGAACGGGGGAAGAAGGATGAAATGAGCAATAAATCTCCCAAGGGTGGTGTTCCTCCAGCTCTCTGCAAGCCAGAGCAAGGAGCTCCCAGATTCCAATCCAGGATTAACACCTGATGTCCAGGGGAAAAAAAAAAAATAAATCCCCCTGCTCTGTGCCTCAGTTTCCCTGATCAGAATAAGGTGATGCCAACTGCGAGGCTGAATTCTGTGACATTTAAATGGGAAAGTGCTGACTTAAAATGGGTTATTTGTGGCTCCTGAAGCAAACATGCGAAAATGAATGAACTTTCTGCCTGCTTTCTGCCTCTTTTTATTGCCTTCAAGGAGCACAGAGCAACGACCAGGAGGTTTTCTGGCCAGATCAATGAAAGCAACACCCAACAAATGACCTTTCCTCAGCGTCTCATAAGTACCTGTCAGCTTCAGGAGTGCCACCACCCTCGAATGGAGAGATTTAAAGCCAGACTATTCATTAGGGAGCAAACTATTATTCCAGAGGTTTAAATGAATTGGCCAGTGGCCAGCCTGCCTCACTGCTTAGGGGCTACTGAGAGAAGGGAAAGTGGCTGCTGTTGGGTTTGCAAAAAAGAAAAAAAAAAAAAAAGGCAAAAAAAAACCCAAAAAACCAAACCAAAACAAAAAAAACCAAACCAAAACAAAAACAAAAACAAACCCCCAAACCAACCAACCAACCAAACAAAAAAAAAAAAACCAAAACAAACACAAAAAACCACCACAAAATAGAATTTAAAGAGCAACAGGAACCGGGCTGTTCAAGTGGTGATGGCCTGACACCCTCAGAAGGTGGCACGAGGGGTAAGAAGATTTAAGCACCATCAGGGAAGCACGAAAACAGGTCTGTAAATACCAGAGATGGCTCCTGTTTTATGGCATCACTAAATCAAGCAGCTAAGCTGACTCTGAGGAATGGCATCAAAAGGTGAAGAGGTTTGGAGAGTGCCTCAAAACCCCAATTTTTTTTTTTCTGCAGTAGATACCACTCACTTGCCACGTGCAGTTCTGAATTTAAAGCTAAATATTCTTCCCTGGTACAACTCAGATTTGCATTAAATCTCAAAGCAAGAGTTACAAACCCCACCTGAAATTTGCTTACCCTGCTGAGGAGCCCGAAGTTGGTTCTGGGTTATTCTAACATGCAAATGCACCAGTGTGGTTGAGGAGGAAGATTTTCTTCCTCCAATCCATGGTCACTGCTGGAATTCTATAAATGTTAAAAAAAAAAAAATCCCCTCTCTTTTTCTGCCTTGGACACCTCAACGTGTGAGTGTTGGTTCTTTGTGTCGTGTGCAACACCACCTGATTTTGGGCTGTGCCACCTTAGCACAGGTGTCTCACCAGTTGCCTTGGGTTATGGAACCTAAATTGTGTATTCTATTTCATCTGCTGAAAGCAGCTGGGGAAATGTTCTTCTTTATCTCTTGTAACTCTGGGGGGAGGGGGGCGGTGCCTTCTGATAAGGGGCAGCTGTTCAAACCAGGTGGGGCAGTGTTTGTTATCTCTGTCACCACCCGTCCTCCCTCCAGGGGATATCTGCTGCTGATGGGCCATGAAGGCTCACCAAGGACAGGACACATTCCATCATCCCATGGGGAGATGCTCCACCCAGTGGGGGGAGCCAACCATTCCTACCTGGATAAAACTGAGACTCAGGAACAGGAGCTCTCTGGCTTCACCCGATTCCCGGAGGAAGACCGGACCCTTCTCACCATCACTGGACCCTTTTCTCTCAGCATCATCTCTGCCCCAACAGAACCACATCTGCCACTCCAGGAGGACTCACTGTGGGCTGCTCCCAACCCCCTGACCAACAGGGTGTCAGGTTGTAGCTCTGACTCTGTCAGGGTTTTCCAGGATTGTTGTTTGTTTGTTTGCTTGTTTGGTTGGGTGGTTTTGTTTTCTGCTACATTTGTATTGTTAATATTCCTAGTAAAGAACTGTTATTCCTATTCCCAAATCATTGCCTGAAAGCCCTTAATTGCAAAATTATAATTTGGAGGGGGTGAGGGGTTTACATTCTCCATTCCAAGGGAAACTCCAGCTTTCCCTGGCAGATATCTGTCTTTCCAAACCAAGACACCAGTTCAGCTGGCTGGGGAACCTTCCCCTTTTGCTTCTCCAAGGGGTTTCTACTCCATCCCACCGCCCTTATTTATCTGGAATCTGTTTCAAAACTCATTCCTCTCCTGGAGGAAACTGGTGGTTGAGCGGTGGTTCCCCAAAAGGAAGGCTGCACTTGACGTGACACACAGCCAAGCAGCCTCACCATGTGCAAAAATAAGATTATACCACACAAAGCCGCAGATAAGGCAGATGGAGGAGGCTCAGCATGCAAATCAAGCACTTTTTCTCCAAAAAAAAAAAACCCAAAAAACCCCCCCAGCTGCTGAAGGTGCAAAAGGCAGAGTTTTAGGACAAGCTTTACGGTGCAATTTGTTTCCATCACACTCTGCTTATGATGATTTAGCTGAGTGGATCCAGCATCTCCTACAGTAAAACAGGTCAGGGTGGGAATGGGAAAAAGATATTTCCATTCTTCAAAGGCAGAAAAAACAATTTTTCATCTTTTCTGACTGGATGCAGTTAAAGAAGATTACAAGTGGTATGATTGCTTTTGGCAGCCTAGTGTTTGACCTATCATTCTGTAAAAATATAACTAACCCTCCATCTACTGACTGTCAGGAATTTCCCCCCATGTGCTTTTTGTTCTCCTCCGTCTACTTGATATGGAAAATTGACCGTACAGATCTGCATTTAAAGCTTCCTTGGCCTATTTCACCAGCAGACTGAAGAGATTAAAGTGAATAGAACATAAGCACAGCTCAGAACTCTGTCTGCTCACAGGATCCTGGGATGGTTTGGGTTGGAAAGGACTCCAAAACTCATCTCATGCCTTGGGCAGGGACGTCTTCCCTAGGCCAGGTTGTCCAAGCCCTGTCCAACACTGTTGTATTCCTCTGGGGAATGGTTTTTCCCCAGAACCCCCTAGAGCCTGTGGCCATTTAGTTTGACCCTTCCTTCCCTTATCTTTAACCTATTGGCTCAGGGTGAGCTATCTATCCTGAGACAGAGACCAGATAAACCCAGGCTCTTCCTCGTTCACCCTCTTTCCCTGGAACCCTTTGAGAATAAAGCCTTGGACCGATCCTGGGGTGAGAGCCTCTTTTGGAATCTTGTACCCTGTCCCCTGAGACATTCCTCCAAAGCGCCTCAAGGAAACTGAGCTGGCCAGAGAAAGCCCAGGAGGGTGGGTAGGGGGGTAAAGCCCACGGCCTTGGACATTTAGGTCAGCTCAAATTCAACATTAAAGCTCAGCTTAGCTGCTCCAGGTGCAGCCTGTGCTTTAGGAAGTCTCTAAAGCCCAGTTTGCCAAGAGTTGGGAGGACAACTCCCTGCCTGGGGAGGTGGTGCAGTCACCATCCCTGGGTGTGTTTAACAAAAGCCTGGATGTGGCACTGGGTGCCGTGGTCTGGTTGAGGTGTTAGAGCTGGGTTGGACTTGATGATCTTGAAGGTCTCTTCCAACCTGGAAATTCTGTGATTCTGTGACATAAACACCACATTTATAAATAGTTTTTGCCTCTCACCCCAGCCAGGGACCAGGCACAGGCCCAGGTGTGACAACCCTTCCCTCTGCTGCCATCACGCCCAGCGTGCCACAAAAACCTGGGTGCCCCCACCCTGAGCATCTCAGCCCCACCAGCTCCCTGCCTTCTCCATCACCAGGAGGAAATCCCTCCAAATTTCCCCCACAGGCCTCTGCAGAGCACCCCCAGCTCCTGCCCACACAGGGATTTCCTTGGGGTTTTTGTTTTTGTCCAAGACCTCAGCCCACGCTGGAAAACCCAGATGAATGCAGGCAAGCACAGGCCCCGTGCAGCTCCCTCCTTGCTGCTTTAAGTTTAACTTTCCCTGTTTACCTTTTAATTTAATGTATTCTTTTGATCTCTCTTCCTCTCCTTTCTCTTGTCTCCCCGAGTTTGCTGACACAGGAGAAGCATGACAAGCTCAGACAGGCCTAACCTACTTTTTTTTTTTTTTTTTCTCCCCTTTTCTCTGGTACATGTGAATGCTCCCACTCTCCTTCCCAGCATATGAAAGCACATTCCAAGGATCATTATAATGATATTTCCAGTCCCCTGTGAAGTAATTCCCCCACTGACAGGTGAGGGAACTGAGACACACACACAGAGCTCTTAAATTACTTGCCCCCCAAAATTACAGCAGCACAAGGGGGAATAAAACCCACCAGGCTCCTGCTTTCCTCGCTCCCAATCTCTGTAAAATGATCATTGTCACAGGTTTGGGAAATGCCTCCACTCCTAAACAGAGGGACAGCAAAGTTTTGGGTGTTTGTTTGCATATTTCTGGGGTTTAGTTGCAGCTGAGGAACTCTCACCACCCTGCCCTGGGAGCTCCAGGCTGGGCTGGCACCCGAGAGCTGGAGAGGGGCTGGGGACAAGGGACAGAGGGACAGGACACAGGGAATGGCTGCCACTGCCAGGATTAGATGGGAGATTGGGAAGGGATTCCTGGCTGGGGCCCTGGGATGGAATTCCCAGAGCAGCTGTGGCTGCCCCTGGATCCCTGGCAGTGCCCAAGGCCGGGCTGGATGGGGCTGGGAGCAGCCTGGGACAGTGGGAGGTGTCCCTGCCCCTGGGACTGGAGGAGCTTTAAGGTCCCTCCAAACCCATCCTGTCATTCATGGACTTTGTTCCATCCTGACCATGGATATCCCTCAGCCAGGATTCCCCTCCTGGTATGGGATAATCCAGTGCCAAGCCACAAGCTCAGCTTTACAGAAATCAGATTCCCAGTTTTGACACCAGCTAAAATTCCATCACTCCCTCCAGGGCACAGAATAAACCCCAGCATTTACAATCCTGAACTTCTGAAAGCAAGAACACCTTTCTAAAATTATTCTAAAATTATTCTAAAATTACCTGAATTCAGGTATTGACACCTTTGGGGTTCATATTCTCAAAGATGTTCTCTGCAACATCTTTTTTTTTTTTTTTCTTGTGAAAGCTGAAATTAGCACATTATCTTGGAGTCTGAAAGGCAAAAAAACCCCAAATACTTCAAGGAGTGCATGATAAAATCAAAAATGGACTTTGAGCATCTGCACCAGAGCACTCAGGATAATCAAACTGTATCAATGTCTGAGGTGAGGCAATTGAGCGCTGCTTAAAACTGTGTTTAGACTCCATACTTCACAATCAGAGTGGCTTGAATTTGGTTTCACTAAATCCAGTTTGGAACCAGATCAAGTTCACACGAAACCACTTCCACCAAGAACAAGAGCGACCACAAAGGGCACCTCAATGCACTTCATCTGTGCATCACCACTCCCATAAAAATTAACTTTTTGTTAATTTTTGTTAATTGTGCAGGCAATCCCACAGTTCTTTACACCTGGAGGTGCAGTAATGCTCCTTTTTCAGCTCAGCTCTGCTTCAGCTCCAGTGTTTAATTATCTCCAGCACGGCAACAGCCCCAGCACTCCAGACAGAAATCAATGCTCCCTTTGCTCCCAGCTCCAAATGCATGGATTCCATAATCAGCCTCACAGAACAGACACTCGGGACTGCACATCTGGGGAGCACATGAGAGGCCACCTCAGCTATTAAATTATTTTGCAACCGTCCCTCTTACACCCAGCTTTGAGTGTTGTTTTTTTTTTCCTTCGTTATGCTAAAAAAATCAAAAAAACCAAATATGACAACAAAAACAAAACAAAACAACTCCAAACCAAAACAAACAAAAAAAAAACCCCCAACCCTCCCCCAAAAAAACCCCCAAAAAACCCCACCCAAAAAAAAGCACCCCCCCCCCCAAAAAACAACAAAAAAAAAGAGAATGATGTTTTTAGTTTATAAGATATTCATTACTAAAATCTCAGCTGCATTACTGGGATGCTTTTCAGCCCTAAGAATCCCCCACTGCACCTTGGACATCTCATCCAGAGGGGTTGGATGTGCTGGTGCTCTCTGTTCCTGCCATCAGCCCTGGGGCTCCTTTCTCCCCTCACTACCTCTGGGGTTAACCTGAGCACTCAAACACCTCTCTAGGACACCCAGGAAAGGAGGAAAAAAATCCCCAAAGCTCCAGAACAGCAAGGGAACACGAACTGGATTCATGTCCTCAGTGCTGGCAGCTCTGAGGGGTGCAAAGGAGGAGGATTCCCACTGGCCAGCAGCTCCTGGGGAGGGCAGTTGAACTCCACTGAAGGTGTTCAGCATTTTAATTCTTCTGGTTTTATTTCCTTTCTGAATTTCCAAAGCTGCCCAGTGGAGGCAGGGAGAAAATATCCACTAAATGAAAGGGCAGGATGATGAAACTGAGTCTCAGAAGGAGCCCAAGTGGCCAGAGCAGAAACTTTCACCCTGTCCCACACCATCCTCTGCAGCAAGAGCTGGAACCTCTGCCAAAACCTGGATTTCGGGGGGGGGGGGTCACAAAAATCACCAAGCTGCAAACACCAATTCATAAGCAAAGCACAAAAGCATTTTGGTAGTGGTGGCACAAGAGAGAGAGAGAAACACTGAGAGCTTCAGGTTCCACTCCAGCTCATGAACTGCCCATTATTTTCCCACTTCTACTAAAAATTTTGCTCAAGGAAAAAAAAAAAAATCAGGGAAATAACATTTTGGGCAACTTTTCTCCAGTGAAATGCTCCCCCCAAAAACCCCATGGGGTGGGTTCTAGCCAGAATTACAATCTGAAAAAAAAGAATCAGGGAAATCACATTTTGGGCAACTTTTCTCCAGTGAAATGCTCCCCAAAAAAACCCCATGGGGTGGGTTCTAGCCAGAATTACAATCTGAAAAAAAAAAAATCAGGGAAATCACATTTTGGGCAACATTTCTCCAGTGAAATGCTCCCCCCAAAAACCCCATGGGGTGGGTTCTAGCCAGAATTACAGTCTGAAAAAAAAAAAAAAATCAGGGAAATCACATTTTGGGCAACTTTTCTCCAGTGAAATGCTCCCCAAAAAACCCCATGGAGTGGGTTCTAGCCAGAATTACAGTCTGAAAAAAAAAAAATCAGGGAAATCACATTTTGGGCAACTTTTCTCCAGTGAAATGCTCCCCAAAAAAACCCATGGAGTGGGTTCTAGCCAGTCTGAGGGTTTCAGAGAGGTGTTGAACCCCCAGCCCTGGGCTGGTGCCCTCAGTTAAGGATTCATATTTCTCCCTCTTTCCTTCAGGATTTCCTTGGAAGTTCAAAAAAAAAAAATCATTGACAGAAGCACCCAGGGTATTTCTGTGCTGGGACTGCCTCTCATTCCCTCCCTCCCTGTTTTAGGAGAGTGGCCATGCTCTGAAAAGGCCGGATCTTGGCTGGCTTTATTGCTCTTGGGGGGCCAAGTGGAAAGGGTGAGACCCATAAACACAAAGATGCCAAGATACCAGGAGGCTGCAGCTGGAGTGCCCAGCCCTGGCTGCTTTGTTCCCTGGGAGTAATCAATATTTTGGCAGGGATCATGTGAATATACTTATGAGGAAAGTGGAGGTGCAAGAAGATGCCATTTAATTTCTTATTATAGCCCTGTGCCCCTTCCATAAATCCTGAACCTTCTTTTTTATTCACACTTCTACTCTGAATTGACACCTCCTGTTCTGCTTTTTTTCCCTTCTACAGGTGCTACCAGAATATTTCTGCACAAAATCTTTGGGGTAAGAAAACCAAACATTTATGGCTCTGGGACACAGACCCACTCCAACCCAAATCTCAGAGAAAGTAACCAGATTTAACTGCAAACTTTGAATTCAGAGCAGAGTGGGTGAAGTTTCACTAAATTCAGCTGTCCCAGGCTAATTGAGTGCTTTCTGTGGCAGCAGCTCCCAGAAAATCACCTGGAAATTGAATATACCCAGCCCCAGAGTGCTCTGCATTCCTCAGGATCCTGACCTTCCCTGCTGGCCCCACTGCCCTGACCCACAGCAGAAACCCCAGGCCAGCTGCTCCTGGCTCAGCCCTTCTGAAGGACGAGCCCTGAATTTCCAGGGAAGGCAGTAAATTGGAATCATGTCTTTGGCTAGAGGCCCTCCTGTGCTGCAGAACTCTGAGCTGGGCAGGCTGAGCTGCAGGGAACCACCCCAAACCATCACCCTCATCACACTGGGCATCCAGGATTCACTGGTTTGATCCAAAGCCTCAAGCCAGGGGGGAGGAGGGAGGCTGGGAATCCCTGCAGCCCAAGGACACGCTGCCAGCCCAGCAGGGATTTCCAGCAGAGCTCTCCTCCAGCCAGGGCAGCACAGGATGCTCAGCTCTCCTGCAAGGGAACTCGGGAGCAACAGGTTATTTATTCCCTGGAGAAACCCAGGGATTGGTGAGCTGTGTGGGGCAGGAGGAAAGGCTGCATGAGAGCAAACCCCACTGAGCCCAGGGAGTGAGGAGAGGGGCCAGGTGCTTCAGCTCAGGGCTTGCAGGGTTTTTAAACCTCATTTAAGTTTATATTTAAGTCTATAAAAGCTGAACAGGAAAGTAAATGTGATACAATGCAAAATTAAATGAAATTAGAAAAAATAACTCGTCACTCTGCCCACCAAAATGAGTTTTCAGCACAAAACCAAACAGTCTGCCCATCCACAACACGAATTTCCAGCGCTCAGCTCCAAAAACTGCTAGGCCATCAAGGTGAGGCCTTTTCATTCAGGTTCACAAACTAAGATGTCATTGTAAGTGGTTTAGAAGCCCAGCAAATTTTAATATCCATGCCAGCGTGTGTGACCAAAGGGATTACCCACAATGGCTCACCTGATTAGTTATACAAATGCCTGCCGTTTTTTTTATTCTTTTCTTCTTCTTTTTTTTTTTTTTTTCTTTTTCTTTCCCCCTTTTTAATCCAAGACCGTGCAGAATGCCAGGCAGGAGAATGGGCTGTGTGCTGGAATGTCTGAGGGCTACAGGCTTGGGATTTATATTCCACGTTGAATTCATTGTTCTCCCTCCTACCCCTGCTGCCCTCTAAAACACGCTGCAGCCATGACAGAAATAAATTAGCCCGAGGTACAGGTCACACCTTCAAGGGCAGGCAGAGCTCTGGGTAAAATCAATAGAGAAGATGGGAGTCTCTAACAGCTGAAGCAGAAAGAATGACGCATTGAGGGCTTTACACAGCCCCAGACAAAGGCACTTTGGAGAAACCCCGGTCCCTGCTGCCTCGGGAACACAAAGCTCGTTTTTTCAACCACCTGAACCCCGAGAGCAACTCAGAAAAGCCCCCTTTCTCTGGGGAATTTGCATCTCGATGCAGAAAGTTCCATTCCTTTGCACCTCTGCCCGGGGAAAGGCGATTCAGATGCTGAACTCTGGCCCAGGTTGCAGCTCTAAAAAAACTTTTTTTTTTGCAGAGAGCAGAATCTGCACTGAAATTCAGCTTAAGCTTTGCAGCCCTCTCAAGGGCTTGCCTCAAACAAAACAAACTCCCCCGAGCTTCGGTGAACTCCAAAACAGACACTGAAATAGGTGTTGCAGTCGTTATTTTGTGATTTGAAAGCAGTGGATGGCACATTCCAAATCATCATTGAGAGCCTCAAACCCAGGCTTCAGAATTTCTGAATGGCAGTTCCTCTGAAACCAGGAGGTAGAAGATGTTACAAGGATTTTGGATATGGGAAGACTGAGGCAGGAGTCAAGTGGGTTTTGCTGATGTCCCTCTGGTGAGTTAAGTATTAACTCTCAGAGTGAGGCTCAGAACCTGTTCAGACACTTCACAGATCCCACGGGCTTCCCACCTGCCTTTCCAGGTTCCTAAAAGCTTTGAAGCCTGATTTAAGCTCCCACAATACTTCTAAAAACAGGAGTTAAACTTCTCAGTCCCGCAGGAGTTTCTGAAATTGCTACCCAGGAGGTTTCTCAATAGACGGAGCTAAAAGCTTTTCTCCTCTCCTGTCCCTCCCAGACTTCTCCAGAGACAACTTTGGCCCAAATGCAGCTGGCTCTAAATCCACATGAACCCTGAGTTTCTGCAAAGCCAGCAGGAAAATGTCAAATAAGTACATTTCCCCTGACCTCCTTGTCTTGTTTGCTTTTTTTAAAAACCCCACACAACGTTAACACGTGTCTGGCGCTTTGATCGTCAGGCTCACACCTCCACCTGTGGCAAAAGAAATTGCATTTGTACTTACGTTTGTGGAGCCTGTGTGGGAAATTGAACTGCTTTCATTTCCAGTGCTACCTGCAAAAATAAAGGGAGGAAATCACCGTTAACACCAGGAATTGTCTTCTGCTCACAGCCACTGTCCCTGTGGCTCAAATGGTGCAGCAACACCTGCAACACCTCTCTGTCTTTTTAGGAAAAATGGGGGTAAATTCAACACCTTGAGGGAAAAGGGTTTTATTACGAACTTGTAAAGAGGTTTCCAACTCCTCCATGGCTCATTCCCTGCAGCAACTTCCATGTGCTCATCCTGGGGGCAGGGAGGGCGGGGAAGGAAGAGCACTGGGGGTGTTGCCAGGAGTGTCTGCAGGCACATGAGCCTGGGCAAACATCAGCCAGGAGAGCCTCCAGCGACCTGTCCTGCTGTTCCTTGGTTCTTCTCAAGGACAAGAGGGTGATGATAATGCACATTTCTGCCTGAGAGACCTCAAACGCTGCCTGAGGCACCACTTGCAGTTTTCCCCTTACACTTCTGCAGTAGGCACGAAAAAACCAGAGTTTTGAGTGCCTCCCACAAAGAGATTCCGTGTCCTCGCCTAGTGCAGCCTCCTCAAAAATAAATCCTCCCTTGTTTTCCACCTCCCTGTGCTCTCCCGTACAGAGAGTCCTGGAGAACATCCCAACAACCACAGGGTCCTTGTAGGAACGTGACCATTCCCAAATCACAGTTAGGATGTAGGTCAGGAATGACCCAGCAGGGATACCCCCATGTGGGGGCTGTTTCCCTCGTCCCAGCTGCCTCTCATTTCCCAAGGGATTTAGCCAGGCTGTTTCAGATGGATCTTGACATCCTGATCCTCAAAACATCCTGAGAAATCCTCATCTTCAAAAAAAATGAGGATGTGTGAGGCCTGGGAGGTGCCTGAAGTGCTCCAGAATTCCAGGAGCATCAGATTCCTGCTCTGCTCATCCCAAGGCAGGAGCAGCCCTGCAGCTCAAGGGGGTGGGATCCAGCCCGTTCCTCTCCTCCTGCTTCCTCCATCCAAATTTCACCTCTGCCTCTGGGTTGTGGCTGGATTCAGATGGAGACATCTCCATTTCAAAGAGCAAGACCATACATGGAACTTTGGAGAGACACGTTAGGGTTTTTCTCTCTATTTAAATCCTTCAAAAAAACCAGGATTCAGCACACAAATGGGAGGCAGGAAATGAGGTTAAGCACATTTGCAATGGTTTGCTCCACTCTGGAGGTAAATGAAAGCTTAGAAGTGGTAAATGAAACCTTAGAAAGACCTGGGCCTTTCCAGGAACTGTGGAATTCCCCTCCCTTGGTTTAGAAATAAAGAAGGATTTAAATGCAACCAACAAACAGGAGCAGGCTTGCCTTGGGAATACCTGGGTAGGTGGAGGAGGAAATAGATCTGTGTTTGAGGATGAAAACAAAGAAGGACAGGAGACTAAATGGTTTATTGGCCAAAACCTGGCTGATCCTCATTTAATGGACCTGAGTGTTCCACATCACAGGGGAAAGCCTGACCTCCATGAACCAAGAGCTGTTTTCCACTTCCAACTTTTGCAAACCTACAAACTGCAAAATTTCAACCCTAGGGAGAGAATTTAAATAATCCCCAAATATTTCCCAGCCTGAATTATAATTTTACACATGAAGTGGGTTTCTACAGAGCTGGATTTGTGCAACTTGGACACCTGCAAAGGAACAATGGGGGACCTGAGTGTTCCACATCACAGCTGAGAGCCTGGCCTCCAAGAACCACGAGTTCTTTTCCACTTCCAACTTTTGCAAACCCACACATTGCAAAATTTCAACCCCAGGGAGGGAAATAAAATAATCTCCAAATATTTCTGAATTATCATTTTACATATGAAGTGGCTTTCTACAGAGCTGGATTTGTGTAACTTGGATACCTGCAAAGGAACAATGGGGGAGGCCACGTTGTTTGTCCCTGGACGAGGACAATGCTTTGCCTTTCCCCAGCCACTGGAGCTGGGATACATCTCAGGCACCAAAATCCATGTTCAAAACTCAGATGAGGATGTGCAGCTTTGCAGCCTGGGTTTATTCATCTCTCAAAGCACAAGGCTTTATTTTCTTTTTTTTCTCCCATAAATATGCAAAGTGCCTGGCAGAGACCCCTCCCCATTTCCCAGGAAATGGAGGGCTGGAATGCACCGTGGGGAGAGAGCCCCGTGGCCACACCGTGTCCATCTGCAGCACCACCATCCCCACCAGAGCCCCAAATCAAAAGGCAAAGGCATTTCCCCAGCCTTCCCTGATCAAAAACTCCCTTGGATCTCAGTGGGGAAAGATCAGAGAGCTCCAGCTTTGGGTATTTGCAGATTCCTTCTGCCTGGCCTGGCTGCTCTGTGTCTCTCCCTGGGCACGAGGCAGGTAATCCCAGTGGGAACCCCCCAGGAGATCCAGCACAACCCACTCCCCCTCTCCCCCTCTGCACACAGGGAGTTGTGCAAAGGGGTTTTTTTAGCAAAACTGGTGGAGTTTGCAAAGATATTTTCCACTCCTAATCCTCCAGCTAGGAGTTATTCATCATACCTGCTATCCCTTTTTTTCCCTGCTGAGATCCTCTGCATGGGCTAACTCCCAGTTTAGAACAGCCAAATAATAAATATACAGCTTTTAAACACAAAGGATTTCACGTTTGCATGGGTTTAAGTCATTTCTTTAGTCTCTAAAACTCAAATATCCAAGTCTGTACCCACTCCTCGAGCACACAAACTTAAATCCCAACTTTTGATAAGCCACAGAACTAGTCCCAAGTATATCCAAGGATAAAATTCAACACCAGAAGCTGCCAAATGTTTCTGATCCACTTCATACAATCATTAACTATAGGCAGTCTCTAATTATTTAAGTCCATTTCACTTCTTACTCAGTGGTCATTTTGTTTCTTGGCCGTTTGGCCTGTGTTCAGAAAAATCTCCGTTAGGCAGCACAAAGTCTCACAAAAAGAAGAAAAATTCTCTTTTCCCATTCCAAGGTTGGGAATATTTTGAATCTTTGGGAGACAGGAGCTCTAAATATGCTTTTAAAAGCACAAAGTAGCGAGCACCTAAAATTAGAAAAGCTTAAAAATTCAGCCACCGAGTAAAATTTAGTTATCAACTAAAATTGCTTTCTCTCACCTCTCTGCTAACAGTTTTGCAATTCCTTTTCCAGAAAGAACTGGAAAATATATTAAAAGGCAAAAAAACATCGATGCTGGGACTGGGAGCAATCACATGAACAAGCCACAAGATTTGCTTGATAACACAGAGTTTATTATTCAAGAACGAGTCTCATTTTCAGCTCTGAGGCAGAGGGCGGGGAGAGAAAGGGGGGAACAGGCTTTTAAAGCACACGCTGCAAGCCCAGCATTGCATTTATAGGAAAAAAAAAAGAAGAAAGAGAAGAAAAAGTAAAGAAAAGAAATCTCTGTTCTATCAGCAAGTCGACTTTGCAGAGTTAAGCTCAGCTCCCAGCAAGTTCAGGCTGTTTTCACTTAAACCAAGTTTACCTTCAGCAGAGAGAATGAACGAGCAGAGAGAACTGCTGAACTTTTTAAATTTTATTTTTTTCCCTCCCCCCAAAAAAAACCCCAAAAGTTCAGCTCTGCTCAAGATGGGAAGGGATAGAGGAGAGCAGAAAGAGGAGAGCAGTTCAAAAGTCACAAAAGCTGCTGGCAGAGTTCCTCTGCGCCCCCTCGTACTGACCTACGCAGTCTTCGTTTCTCACAGGTAGCAAAGTTTTGTCTCCTTCTCCAGGGCGAGATTCCCACTCGCAGGAAAGCATCAAAAGAACATTGTTTGCACCCCTCCGAGGAGGAGGAGGAGGAGGGAAGGGAAAAAAAAAAAAAAAGGCAGCCCAGGCAAGGTAGTGTTTCTTCCTGAAAAGTAAATCCGGCATTCTGGACCGAGTTCAAACCTCGGGCTTGACAGGCACGGGAGCGAAGCTTTTTGCCACTGAGCATGCTTCGTCCTGCACTGCCTGCACACTTAATGAACATTACTTCCTTCCCAGTGGTTACTCCTAGCAGAAATCCACACCCCCTCTTTGAGAAGTGAGGAATGCAGCTGAAACCAAAGTCCAGAAAACATGCCCGGCACCCAGACAAGGCCCCACGGATCAATAAACTCAGGTTGTGACCCGCAGGTCAGTTTGTCAAACAGGACATCAGGGTGAGTTTTTTCTACACTTGGTGGAGTTTGCTTTATGCCTCAGCTAATGCTGCTCGCTCCCCAGAGAAAATAAAACTGTGCTGGCTTTTAGAGAATGATTAAATGCTCCAATAACAGATGGGAATTCTCTTTCAAATCTTGTCTTTCCAAACCTGCTTGAAAGTGAGGAAAGAAGTTGTGCTGTTTTTTTTTTTTTGTTTCCAGACTAAACTCAGTTCTTGGACTCCTGAACAAAAGCTGTTTGAATTTGTCGTAGGGAAGGAGTATCTGGTGACTTTGAAAAAAAAAAGAAAAAAAAAAAAAGCTCCTTTTATTTGGTTAGGGTCTAATCCTGTTCCGTTTGCAATCACATGGAGTTTTGTCATTACCTCCAGTGGGAATAGCGCCGGGGTTTTAGATTACAAATGCTTTCAGGCAAGAGCTGTGTCTACTCCAGTGACCTGCACAGGCCAGACTGGTTTTGGCACTTCAGTCTGCAATTTACACCACTGCTGTGCCTGAACCCTGCGCAGCAGCAAAACCTCCCCTTCCCCAAATTCACAGGGAATTGCTGAAGAGGAGCAATTTTGCAAAACTGCATGGGTTGTTTTTTAAAGCTTTTCGTTGTGTTTCCAGTTTTTCCTGGAGGTTCCACTCGGCTCTCACGTCTCAATCCTCCTCCACAAGAGGAGGAGAAGTGGTGCCTTTTTGTCCTGGAGTCTCTGCTGGCCCTGACTGCCCCGTCACAGCCTTCAGGAAGAAGCCAAGTGCAAGAATTAAAGTGAAATAACACAGGCCATGATATTGTCAGGGTAAGGAGCACTCATCCCAATCACAACTGCATGGGACGTTACACTCTGAGACCTCTAAGTTTTAAAATAGGTTAAAACTCATCATGACCTCAGTGTCTGAGCAAAGCCAGGCTCCACAGGGCTGCAGGTCCTGATGTCAGCAGGCCAAACCATGACAGAAACCAAATTTCTGGAGTCCAAACGGCCCAGACCTTGAGAACATAGACCTGATTTAGCCCCCAGATTCTGACAGTGCACAGTGGGAATATATTCACACTAACGCAGTTCAGAACCACTCTGCTCCCCAGGGCAGCCAAGTGATGTCATTTCTTTAAAAAATTGTTTCCTTGCCCACACATCCCTGGTCTCCCTTGTTTCCTTCAGGATCATAAATGGAAAAGTCCAAATCCTCCACGACACAACCAAGCTGTGCTGCATTTCCAGTGCACAGAGCCTGGAGAGGTTTTGGAAACCCCCAGAGAAAGTTTTTGGCCGGTTTGGAGAAGCAGCCATGGCAGGCTAATCAAACCCAAATGCAGTGACCAAAAAGTTGGGTTTTTTTCTCTTTGCTGTTTCCACTTCACATCCCAAAGCTTTCCTTTGGTCAGGAAAGTCCCTGGTTCCCCTCAGAGGCATGAAGTCCCTAACAGGGGACTTTCCTAACAGGCAGCTAAACTGGGATTTTATCTCCCCCTGGACCATCTCAGAAGCTTTTCTGGGATGTGCCAAGAACTAAAACCATCAGGTGTTCATTGGTGTTCGTGGAGAGCAGGGGGGCAGGGGCTGAAAGGATTCACCCTGAGCTCTGAACTCAGGGACCCAAGGCTCAAACACAGAGCAGTGGTTCAGAAAACCTCATCCCCCGCGTTGCTCAGAGAGTCCTAAAATGGTTTGGGTGGGAAGGGACCTTAAAGCTCATCTTGTTCCACGAGCAGGGACACCTTCCACTGTCCCAGGCTGCTCCCAGCCCCATCCAGCCTGGCCTTGGACACTTCAGGGATCCAGGGGCAGCCACAGCTGCTCTGGGCACCCTGTGCCACGGCCTGCCCTCCCTCTGAGTAAGGAATTCCCTCCTCCCACCACCATTCCTGCAGCCCAGCTGCATGAACAGGGCACACCCTGAGCTGGAGGTGCCACCAGGAGCAGGACACAGCAGTGAAGCACCTTTGGAGCACCGTGGTGTGACACTGGGGTGGCACCTGGCTATGGGGACAGCACAACACCACCCCAGGTACCCCAGAGCTGAAACGTGCCAGCCCTCCTGTCACTGACACAAGGACAGTGCAAGACATCCCTGCTGCACCCACAAACCCCAAATGCTCACAAATCCCAAACCCCACCCTCAAAATTCCCAATTCCCGCCCTCACAAATCTCAAACCCCACCCTCAAAATTCCCAATTCCCGCCCTCACAAATCTCAAACCTCATCCTCACAAATCTCAAATCCCACCCTCACAAATCTCAAATCCCACCCTCACAAATATCAAATCCCACGCTCAAAATTCCCAAATCCCACCCTCACAAATCTCAAACCCCACCCTCAAAATTCCCAAATCCCACCCTCACAATTCCCAAACCCCACCCTCACAATTCCCAAATCATAGTCTTGAAATTCCCAAATCGCACCCTCAAAATTCCCAAACCCCACCCTCACAATTCCCAAATCATAGTCTTGAAATTCCCAGATCCCACCCTCAAAAATCCCAAATCCCACCCTCAAAATTCCCAAATCCCACTCTCAAAATTCCCAGATCCCACCCTCACAAATCCCAAATCCCACCCTCACAAATCCCAAACCCCACTCTCAAAATCCCAAACCCCCCCCTCCCATGGCCACTCCCGCAGCTCCCCAGCACCCCAGGGCTGCCTTCTCCTGGTGACCCCCAGGCCTGGGAGCTGCAGGCACAACTTTATCTCCCCTGCACCATCTCAGAGGCTTTTGTGGGATGTGCCAAGAACTAAAACCATCAAGTGCTCATTGATGGAGAGCAGGGGGGCAGGGGCTCCGTTGCACCCCAGGGCTGCTGGCTGCCTTCTCCTGGTGGATGCCCAGGCCTGGGAGCTGCAGGCACATGGCAAATGTGCCGTGTGTGTCACAGCGAGGGGAGCAGGCTGCTGATTCCCTTCATGCCTAATTACCCAGGAGCTCCTGGCACGATGATTTATTCAGCACAGCGCTGGCCCAGCTCGCAGACAGGTCCCGTGTCCAAGTGGAAAAGGCGCTGCCTCCCGTTTTCCTGCCGAAAGGAAAATCAGCCAGGGCATCCGAGGCCACAGAACCCTTCTCTGCAGGGATCTGGGAGAAATTGTATGGAGCACTGGATGCCAAAGTTAGGGTGGCTGCACCTCGAAATGAGATCAGAAATATACCCTATACAATATATATGTATTGTATATGTTGTATATATATGATATATAACATATATTGTATATATATCGTAAGTATATAATATGTAATATAGTATATAGTATACAGTATATAGTATATAGTATATAGTGTATATATAATATATAATATATAATATATAATATATAATATATAATATATAATATATAAAATATAAAATATAAAATATAAAATATAATATATAAAATATAATATATAATATATAATATATAATATATAATACATAATGCATGATACATACTATATAGTATATAGTATATAGTATATAGTATATAGTGTATATACATTATACATTATACATTATATATTATATATTATATATTATATATTATATATTATGTATTATGTATTATGTATTATGTATTATGTATTATATGTATTTATTATATACCATATATATCATATATATCTATCCCATATATATAAAATATACCATGTTTCCACCTGAAAATAAATGTATTTTTTAATACGTTTTATATATTTTTTTTTAAATTTTTTTTTCTGTTCTGACACACAAATTACATGGGGGTTTTTGAGGGCAGTTTCATTTCACACAGGGATCAGTCCCTACCTGTGACTCTGCAGCTGGCACAGGTAACTCCGTTCAGTGCCTGAGATGCTTGAACACCCTCCAGGCTCTGCAACAAGTGGCAGAAAGTTGGGCAGGATGAGGAAGGGCAGAGAAAGAAGGGATATTCCCCGCGTTTAGGAGGTGTTCGATGGATGTCACCAGCGGTGAGAGGAGAGCACAGCCCCTCCAGGCACCCCTGAGCCGGCAGCAGGGCTGGGGCAGTGAAAAGCCCCCAGCGAGTGGCGCAAGTTTTGGGCAGGGGATTGCTCGGGGTTTGGGCTGCTGCCCACAGGTTGTGTCTGACCGGCAGGGCCGTGCCCTGGGGCACAGACCTGTGAGGGCAGAGCCTACCAAGGCACCTGAAACAGAATACACATTTTTGGTTCCATAACCCAAGGCAGCACCGCATCCAGGAGGGGACCATCGTTCCTTCGGATGCGCCGCTTTCAAGGAGCGCCAAACCCCCGCCTCTCCCGGAGCGAGCAGCTCCGGCTGGGACAGCTCTGCCTCCCTCTTTTCTTCCCCCTCAGGACGCATAAAACGCGTTCCTGCTCTCCTCCCTGACACCAGAAAAGCCTGGATTGTTTCCCATTGTGCTGCGAGAGCTTGAAACGCGGCCATGCTATTTACAGCATCTTCTTTGCCCGCAGGGCTTGGAGACGCATCCCGATTTTTCCACCATGTGCAAGCAGCGGGCACTGCTGCCTGTGCCAGCGCGGCGAGCCCGGCCCTACCTGTCCGTGCTGCCTTGTGGCCGCTGGAAGCACTACAGAGGGGAAAAAACTGCATTTCCCGAGGAATTCTGTCTGCATCCCCATTGTTCTCAGCGCCCTGTTGCAGCCATCCTTCAACTCTTGGTGGGAAAAGACAAATTAAAGCAAGGCTCTGGAGGGTGGGGCTCGGTTTCTGGTCCTCTGAACTGTCATGTTTGCTTTTGGCCGCTCAAGAGCTTTTCAAAAGGCTTTCAGTGCCTCAGAAGCCTCCAATCTCTTGGTTTTCAGCGGGAGTTGGGCTCCTGCTGGAGCTGCAAAAAGCATGTTCTGCCTGTGAGCGTCCTGGAGAAACATCCATCCCATCCGGGGACATTTAACAGCCCCAGGAAAGGCTCTGGGTGGGTGGAGCTGGCCCTGCTGCTCCAGCACAGCTCGTTCCAACCTTGCACTGAGAGAAAAAGTGACCCAGGAGAAGGACAGGACAGAAGAGCTCAGCCAGGGTTTGGATAATGGCACGTCCCCAAATGTCCCCACGACTTCAGATGGACCAGACAAGAGAGCCAAGGATGCCAAGGAGGGACTTCAGAGCTGGTACCAGAGGCAAAGCAAACTCTGACTCAAAGGGACTTGGGGGTTCTTTCTGTTGGGAATTAAGGAAATTAAGATTGCAAATCCTGCTGAAGAGGTTTTTTTTTTTTTGGTCAACCCCCCAGCAGGCAGAATCAGAGGGAAGAAACGGAGTGGAAGTGTGTGATGTGTACAAAAATTGCCAAACTATAGGTCTCTCCCAACTCTGGGACCTACTGAAATAAAGAAGAATTTACTGCATTAATTTGATGGAAGACTAAATCAGAGGAGCTGGCACGTTTTCCAGTGTGCAGCAGGTAATCCAGAGGTGTTGAATGTTAAATTACAAAGAAGTTGAACTCTGCAGGTGGTGCAAGGACAGAGCAGGAAGCACAGCAGCTCCCAAGGCTGTACCAGCACCTCCCTGATCTTCCACACAACTTTGGGCCAGGAACTTCACATCCCTGATCAAAAGTAATCAAAGGTTGCTGTGATAAAGCTGAGACAGCAAATAATGCAGGAGAGATGCAGCCACAGAATTCCAGGGGACTCAGCTCAGTTTAACGAATGAGATTAACGATGATTTTTTTCAGTGTCTTGTTGTGGGGTAATAAATGACAGCAGGCATTTACCTGTGACAACCTCTGGTTTGATATTCCAGGCAAAATAAAGTTGATGGAAGGAGGAGAAAAAAAGACAAACTGCACAAGCAGCAGCGTTGAGCTCAGGGAATTTAATTTCCTCCTCTCTCAGGAGAGAGCTGTCTCAAGGCTAAATGTTTTGTGTGCACAGGTACATGTGATAAATACTCGTGGAGAGATGCTGAAGTGCAATTCTTCTGAAGGAGCTGAGCTGCATCGTTTGTGCTGCGTTTCTAACCTGAAAACAGCTCAACCTCAATAAGACATGAGACTTTAAAAGAGAAGGGAAGAAAAGAAAGAGAAAAAAAAAAGGGGGATGGGGGGGAATCGAGATTTGTTCGTAATTTTTGGTATAAGGCAAAAAGGGTTTGGGGTTTTCTTCAGGGCAAGAAGAGCTAAAAGCCATTTTATTGCACTGGGAGGGTTGGATGTGGTTTTGCCAGCATAAAAGGACTTGCTGTGTATCAGTCCCTACAGGATTAAAGAGTTCTCTGGTGCCTAATCCCAGCCTGGTAGAGATGCCTCAGCTGAGAGTGCAGAGAACATCAGAGCTGAACGTGAAGTTTAGAGCAGAAAACAAGCACAAGGAGCATCAAAATGCAGGATCTTTCAGCCCTCACAGTGGCACAGGAATGAGGCTGGACCCTAAAACCCACCAGCTCTACAAAACCCAGACACGGTCAGGAATTTGATTTTTCTGGTCTCCTTGATCCTAAAACCTTAGCAAAGCTGGAAGATTTCTTTGAAAGGGAAACGGGAAGTATAGGTTGGATATCAGGAAAAAGTTTTTCACAGAAAGAGTGATAAAGTATTGGAATGGCCTGCCCAGGGAGGTGGTGCAGTCACCATCCCTGGATGTGTTTAACAAAAGCCTGGATGTGGCACTGGGTGCCATGGTCTGGTTGAGGTGTTAGAGCTGGGTTGGACTTGATGATCTTGAAGGTCTCTTCCAACCTGGAAATTCTATGATTCTGTGAGTCTGTGTAAAGGCAACTCCTCACTTCTTTGCTGGACCTTCCCAACCTAAATTAACAGAATTTGGGCATCAACCTGGAATTCCCACGTGTAAAATCCCAGACTTAGCGCTTCCCAGGAGCTGGCAGCAGGGGCAGGTCTGTGAGAGGGAAATGCCAGCTGTCCAGGGGCACCACAGCAGAGCTGAGGCAGAAAAAAGGCAATAATCTCCCTCTCCTTAATCATGCCCCGGGGCTGAGAGTCAGCAGAGCCTGCCTGAAATCCCAGCTCTCTGTGAAGAGAGCTCTTCACGGGAAGCTCATCATCCCCGTGAATCGAGTGGATCCATTTCAGTTTCTCCACTCCAAGTCGCTGTGCCGAGTTCAACTTTGGCTCTGCGACAAAAGGAGCCCTCGCTGCACGGGGCTGCGAGGTTTGTAAAGCAACTCCTGCAGCGCTGCCAGCCCTGCTGAGCTCTCCCCACGGGTTTTCCATTGGATTTCTGTGCCTAAGGAGAAATTCAAATGTAACGAGGCGTTTAAACTCCTAGGGAGGGGAAAGGTGACAGTGGAATTTCCTCTCTTTGTTTTGGAGAGCTACAACAGCAGAGTCGGGCTTTTTTGAGTGAGATTTCACTGAAGTTCCCACACCTCCAGGGCTGGTAGAGCCTTGCCTTTGCTCGGGGTTCCTGAAGCACTTTGGAGTCTGTGATGGGTTGAGCAGACACCAGTGCACCCACAAAAACCATCTGCAAAACCAGGAACCTACAGCCCTGCCCCAAGGGGATTTAGGGGCTCCTAAGGAACAGCCCCAAGGGGATTTAGGAGCTCCTAAGGAACAGCCCCGAGGGGATTTAGGGGCTCCCCAAGCCTTGTAGCTCTGCAGGAGCCACCCAGCACCCCCCGAGAGCCAAGGTGGTCCCAGCTGGAGCATTTTAAACGTGACCACCCTAATCTGAACAACCCTGACATGGTGTAACAATATTTTATGTGGCCAGAGGAAAAGCAAGCAGGATTGTTTCTCATCCCACCTGAGAGAGCTCATGGAAAAATGGCATTACAACTGAGAGGAATGCTTTGATTTTGGATATATTGACACTTCACTATGGAAATTTCTATGTCCAGGCTTTCCTAAAAAGCTCTAGCTTGCACCAATTGATTTTTAACTCACACCTGAATGCATCTATTCCTTCTTGGGGATTTTTTTTTTCTATCAAATACACACCCCCTGCCTTTCCAAGCCACTGCCTGCTCGCTGATTTATTCCCAGAACTCTCCTTTCTTCTCAATATCTCCCTTATCCTTTCTTTGCCTGTTGGTAACTTGGCTTATCCCATTTAAGTAGTTTGCAGGGTCAGAGTGAGTGTCAGGGGATGTTTGTCTTAGGTCCCATGAATTTAAAAGTCCCTTGTCCTGCAAATGTTGTTGTCCCTGTGGCTGCATCACCCCCTTAACTGTGCACCACACACAACAGTCTTTTAAAAATTTAAAAAGAATTTTTTCCATGAGCTCTTTTAGTGATTTTAAAGTTTTTAAGATGTCTGGGTGAATTCCCAGAGCTCCAGATCACCACGGACCTGGGAGTAACTGCCCTGGTGCCCACCAGAGGAGTGAAAGCTTTTCATTTGTTGCAGGGGGAAATGCAATAAATACCCCCAGCATCTCCATCGAGCAGAACTTTGCCTGGTGTTTACTTGGAAACCACTCTCAGATGCGTTCCTGCCATAAACCCCTGATTGTGGAAGAGCCAGCAGGACTAAAGCTCTTGGCGTTGAGTGCTACACCTCGTGGTAAAGTGTTTGTAGCACTTTTTTTGACATTTAAACCATCCCATACAAACAAGGTGTAGAGAAACAAATAATAATACCCAGAGCAGGAGAGGAAAAAATCACCCCAGATTGCTCCACACACTTCTGCTGGGGGCTTATTCTCCTGCCAGCATGCAAGGAACTGATGCAATTAAATTAAAAGCACTAATGAATATAACCTATGCATCAGGAGAAAAAGCCCAGCTATTCCAGAGGCAATTTGAACAAAGCAGGAGCAATGGGTGCTGCTCTGCTGTTCCTGTTCCATGCACAAGGAGATGCTGCATTTACCTCTCTGCCGAGCCATCAAAGCACTTCAGGTGCCTCAGACAGAGAAAATGTTTCAAAGGAAGCAAAAACAAGTTGCAAAGTTTCTGTTTGGAACAGATTTCTGTTATGAACTTCAGCAGAAATTCATAATGAAGAGTGAATGCACGTTTGGAATGCAGCGTCTGCAGACAGGCATTTATCACTTGTGTATTTGCAAACACAACAGGTTTATTTCAATAAATGATCTTTTGACTTTGCATTGAAGAGCCATGGGACAACCCAGGAGGAGCAGGGACTGGCACCTGCCTTGCCCCTCAGCCAGGGAGTGTCAGCTCTCAGCTGAGTCCCACTTCCTCCCCCTGCATCAGCGACCTTTCAAATCTCTGCTGAGCACAACACCTCCACAGACAGAGCACGGAGTCCACTCCAGCCAGAGCCTCTCATGGCACATAAACCCGAAATAAAACAAAGAAAAATAAATTCAGGGATAAATCTCTGCTTTCCTTCTTTATTAGCAGCTCCTCTTCCTTCTGTTCACAACTTCCAGGGGGAAATAAATCCCAGAGGAGCCTCCTGGCACGTGAATGCCCCTGTCTCAGCAGTGCCCGTGTTTCACGCAGCCCAGAGGGATGCAGAGCTCTCAGGTCCAGCCCAAGCTTTGCTCCGAGGTTGAACCTGCAGTTTGCAGATCCCATCCTGCTCCACCACCACCACCCCCAGCTCACACGGCACTCCCTAAAAACACTTCCCGGCCCCGGCTGCTTCCCTGAGGCACGTGGGGATGATGCTCCTGCCCCGGGGATGCTCAGCCCGGCTGCCTGCCCCTCCCCTGAGCTGCTGCGTTGGCTGCTCTCGCATCCCGGCCTTGCTGAGCCAAGCCCGGCACCTCTGCCGGGAGCTGCCCCAGCCCAGCCGGGACCCGCTCTGCTCCAGAGGTGCAGGAACGCACGGGCAGGGAGAAACAGCCCGGATCCCCCCGCTCCCGCTGACAGAGGAGGGTTTGCAGCTCTGTGCTCAGGGTTGTGGGTGGGCATTGGTGGGAATGACGGGAGCATCCACCAGGAATCAATCCCCACTGCCAGCACCAGGCAGGCCCCACGTCGCACCCCACGCAGCAGGACAGGCGGGAAGGGGAGCAGCAGAGGATTCCAAGCTCTTCCTCTCCTTTCTCTACCAAAAACTGTGGAACAGAGCAAGGCAGGGCCAGCACTCACACAGTTACTGCTGCTCTCCTGCCAGCTGGAAGGAGACACAACTTTTCATGGGTCAGAACTCTTGAGCAACGCTCCGGTTTCCAGCTCGTGTCTCCCGAGATGCACAAACCCCCTCCAACTCGCCGTGGACATCATTTCCTTTTCATCTTCCTCTCTTTTCAAATTGCTGAGCAATATAAATGCTTTTAACAGCCATTTCCACATGCTTGATTTACTCCACAGTTTCTGGAGAGATTTCCTAATAACCCAAGCTCACCTAAACCCTGGCTGGTCGGTGTTTTTAACTTGCAGGAGTTCAGCAGTTGATTAAAGAGGAAACGACTGTTGGGTGTCTGAAATGGAAGGAGCCCCCCCATCTCAGAGCACGGAGTGGGTTCTGTACCAGGACAGAAGTGAGCTGCAGGGGTTTTGTGGCTCCTGTCCCTCTCTGTCCTTTCATTTCTTCCTTGAATTCTCCATTGATAAAGCCTCACCTGTGGGGAGTTCATATGTGACCAGTACATTTATACAGAAGCATTTCTACATTAAATCAGAAAATCATTCAGATTGAAAATGACCCATTTTCAATCAGTCCAACCCTCAAGCCAGCACTGCTGAGCCCACCACTGAACTGTGTCCTCAAGGTGCCACATCCACAGCTTTTAAGTATTAAAAAGGCCAAGTTATTGCTTGTAACCATTTCTGCCATGCCCTAAGTGCTGTTAGTATTCCTCTTGCATAGTGTCTGCAGTCCTGCTGTGAGAGACACTCTGCAAACACAGAATTAAAACCAGATTGGGAGGTTTTGGAGTGGCCTCAGATCCACTTTCTGTTCAGTGTTCCCTCTTCAGGTGCTCAGAGGAAGCTGTGCCGAGAGAAAGGCAGGAAGCTCTGGGATTTTGGTGCCTGGATGTGGCCAACCACAGGAAAGCAGGGAAGACCAAGATGATGACAACATTCTAAAGTGTCACTGGTGTAGGAACAGCCAGGAAAATGCTGCTTCTGACCCATTTTTCCTCAGCCTCACCAGCCACCAAAGCCAAATCACTTCTCCACCACATCCTTTTTTTCCTTATTGATAAAGAGATTAGAGATTTAACCCAACTTTTCCCCCCTTAATCTCAGCCTCACGCGTAGCTGGAGAATCAGAGGGAGGTTTAGTGCCAATATCACCCTGACAGATCTCAGCCTAACTTCCAGGCATCCCAGAAATGAAAGGAGCCAGGGATCTTTTATGCTGCAGAGACATTCAGACAGCTGACACTGGCACATCCTCGGGAATGTACAATCATCATCACTTCAGGCAGTGATGCTTTTCAGGCAATAATCCCTGATTGGCCTTGTTCTCCACCTGCAGCAGTAATTTCATCCACTTCACTCAATTTAGCAACGGGCTTCTTAAAAGAAGAGCTGTAGACTGAGGTAATTAATTAAGGAAAGGGTTTGAACTTCGTGCTGGGGAGGGAAAGGAACCCTAAAGTAGTTATGTAACATCACCCAAAATTCAAAGTTCCTAAGCTGCAGGCAGTGGTGGGGGAAAAGGAATTCTGGTTTAAAAAAGAAAAAATATCCCAGGCCAGCGAATATTCAATGTACACACCAAAACGTGGACAAACCTGGAAGCAGCTGGTGAGATTGAACACTCCAGAGACTCCACAGAGAGGTGGTTACTCTCATAACCATAATAACATGAATAATATTATAATATTAACCCAGCCACATTTTTATTTCTGTATGTCTGATGTTAATTTCCTGACAATCAGTACACCAAGATCTGCACGTCACAGGGCAGAGAGGAATGGGCAGCACTGGAGAAATGACTCAGGGTTGTTCCAAAGTTGCTGGAGCAGAGCTAAATCCCAGTGAAAATCCCTCTTCCTTCGTCAACAGCTGACATTTCCCTGAAATTTTAGGGGAACTCCAAGAACTTTGCTCAGTTGTGATGAGTGAAGGGTGGAAATTGCAGGGCAAGCTGCAGGATCACCCCAGATGAAGGATATCCAAGGATGGGTTTCACAGGGAGTTTGGGGGATTGTCCAGCACCAACACATCCTGGAAAACCAGAATATTATGGGTAACACCTCCCTGCCACCCTCAGGCTGAGCCCTGGGAGCTGAAGCAGCAGAGTTCTCATCTCCAGCAGCTCCATCCCTGCTCCCCCACCGCACATTCCCACCTCTCCGCCCTCACCCCAAACTCTGGCCGTGCCTGGAGCCGCAGTTGGGAGAGAAAAATCCAAATTGACTGGCAAATGGGTGTTTGGGAAGGAAATGGGCTATCCCTGAGTTACAGCAGCCGGCAGGGTGCCAGAACCCCTGAGTTCTGCAGAGCCAGGGCAGCCGGGGAGGAGGGAGCAGGGTGGCGACCCCCACAAAACTGGAATTTGGATTAATGCCTGGACATTTTGGGATGCTTTGCACCCGGGTTTTCACAAGGTGGGAATCCGAGTGTGCCACGGAGCAGGGGCACCCCGAGCCGGCCCCACAGGGAGGGTAAAGCCAAACCCTCAGCAAACAAACCCCTGTGGGACACGGGGACACGGCACAGGGACACGGGAGTGGCACTGGAGCCAGCCAAGGTGGCAGAAAACCCGAATTAATGAGCTCCCCTGCACCAAACTTGCTCCCACAGGCAGCCATTCCCTGCTCTGCACCCTTTGGTAACCCCATTATCCAGGTTTCCCCATTGTCTGGAGCTGCGGTGGCTCCGTTAATTCGGGACAATGAAAGCCGGGCTGCACTCTGGTAGCTCTCTCGACATCCACCCCTTTCCCTTTCCCTCGAGAGAGAAAGGGCAGAACAAAGTTCAAAGAAATAAAATAAAATATAAAATAAGCGCTGCACTTCGGGTTCTGCCCCTGAGCTCTGACCTGCCTGGGCTGAACGATCTGCCCGAGGAAAGACCTAAATACAAATATTAAAGGTTAAGCTTTCACTTCCCGCTTAATTAATTAATATTTCTCTAAACACACATCAACCTCTCCTCCCAAACTTCTGTAAGTCAGCACTTTTGGTTGATTTTTTGGGGTTTTTTTGGTGGTTTTTTTCTTTTTTCACTGCAAACTGTCGTAGCTCCTTCTCCCCCCGCCCCCCCAACCCGCCCCGCTCCAAACTTTATTATAAAGCCCCGAAAGTTCACATAATGTCTGGCTATTGTTTCTCTAAAGAGGAATTCTCCTCCCCGCCTCCTCCTTTCTCTGTATCTCTGAGGCACCACATGGCACAATAAGAGCCCTTTCATGTTCAAGACTCACAGTCGTTGCTGTGGTAACTCACCCAGCCTCACCGAGTATCCAAATAAATAGCGAAAATTAAAAAAAATCGGAGCCCCAGCGGGGCCGGCTGCAATCTTATCTCCGCCGCGATGGCTTCAAGGGACATTAAGAAGCCAAATAATAACCTTTTGCCCAGATTAGTCACCTAAAAGTGGCGATTATTGGAGACAGAAGGACGTTTGTGCTGTTCCAACAAGTATTTGGAGCACAAAGACGGGGAAGACGCAATGCAGAGCACCAGTAGCCAGTGGCATCAAAATGCTGCTGTGGAGTTTTTAACCACTTGCAGACAGATTTCTCTCCCCTCTCTTTTTTTTTTTTTTTTTTTTTTTTTTTTTTTTTGCTCCTCAACAGCTCCGGGCTCGACACTCCCGGGGAAGAAGCTTTTTTGAAGGATTTTTGATTTTTTTTTTAATTTTTTTTTTTAATTTTTTTTTTTTTTTAAATCTCACGGGCAAAGTGTCATTAATTGCTACCTCGCAGGAAATGCTGCTACAAAGAGGAACCCGTGAGTTCCTTAAGAAAAAAAAAAAAAGGGGAAAAAAAAAGGGGGAAAAAAAGAAAAAAAAAGGATTTTTTTTTTTCCTTCTTCTTTCTTTCCCCTCCCTCTACGTGCCGAGACAAGCCACCGCTTGAGGCCCCCAAGTATCTGCTATTATCAGTTAAGTCACGTCTAGTGCCAGGCAAAAGGTCATTTCAGGTCATTCCCGAGATGAAAGGAAGGGGTAATGTATGTGAGAATGCCTGAACTGGCAAGCGGAGAGAAAAAAAAAGGGCGAAGGGGGTGAGGGAGAAAAAAGGGAGGAAGGAAAAAGGATGCGAGACGAGGAAGAGAGGGATGGAAAGAGGGAGGGAGAAGATGAGAGGATGATACCGGGCTGAAAAGGAATGTTCTTATTGCCAGGAAACAAATAAAAGCCCGGACCGCAGCACCTCTGCTGACACGCTGTGAACTTGATTCCTCATCAAATAAAAAGGCTGCCACGTTTTCCGGGGTCATCCTTTTAATTCATTCCTTCAATTAGGGCTTTCTGGTTGGTTTTTCTTTTTTTTTTTTTTTTTTCTTTTTTTTTTTTTTTTTTTTTTTAACCTTAACTGCTGAGAAAGGCAAATGCTTAAGGGAGACAGGACTATCCATTGTCTGGGGTGTCTGCTTCAGCTTCCTTTGTCTGGGAATTAGAAGAGAGAGGTAGAGGCTGCTTGCTTGCCTTTTTTTTTTTTTTTTTTTTTTTAATGCACCAAAAAAAAAAATCAATTTTGCATTTAGCGGTGAAAAATAAAATATCACGATGCTGGAGAGCAGACAGCCCAGCCTTTCTCCATTTGCCTTTTCTCACTTCTCCCCCTTCCCCCGCTCAGCCCCCCCCCTTTCCATAAGGTAGTAGTCGGATGAAATTTTCAGCGGAGCCCATCAGTCATTCCTGAACCCATTCCAAGGCTCCCCCTCCGCCCCGGCTCCTCGCATCCTCCTCCCCCTGCTCCCAGCTCCGGCTGGACTTGTCTAACAAATCATTTTTGTAGGACAAGCTCCCGGCTCTCCCCGAGATCGCACCAACCGGGGAGGAAGAGCCTGAGCGGGGGTTTTTTTGTTGTTGTTGTTCCTTTATTTGTAAAAACATTCCCATCCTGGGATGCCCTCCCCTCCTCCTCCTCCTCTCTGCTCCCCCCCAGCCTCAAGCTGACCGCCCTGGCTTTGCCTGGAGCCTCAGTGGAGTGTCGGGAATGACATCACATGAAATTATCCTTTTATCAGCGTGCTGGGATCCCTTCTGTGCACAGCAGCCTCACCCAGCCCCATAAAAACATCTTCTTTGTGCTCTACCCCTCAGGAGCTTTCCTTTTTTTCCTTTTTTTTTTTTTTTTTTTTTTTTCCCTTCTGGATGGTGTTGCCGTTTCTCCCTCTCCATCCCACTGTGCCCACATGGATTTAGTGCTTCCTAAGGTTTGGGAGAAGGGAAAATGACCCGGGGAACGACCAGCAGGTCTTTGTTAGCAGCAGGGCGCTGTGTTTGTGGGGCTGGGGAGGGAAGGGTGGGAGTGAAACTACCTCCAAAATTTGAGGGGGGTGCTGCTGAGGGTCTGGGTGGGCACAGAATCACAGAAGACAAAGTGACACAGAGCTGGACAAGGCTGTGCCACCCCACAGTGCCCTTTTAAACAGCACGGAACCTTTAAAACCCCGGTGCTAAAATAGCTCTGGACACTCAGAACAGCCCGGTGAAGGCTCTGGAAGCTGCTGATAATGGTGGCATCCCCACCCCAGGCCTATCTAGAGGGGTTTTCCTGCTTATTGTTCTGGCAGAGACTTGAACCAACAATTAAAATTAATTTCAAGGTTCTGCAGTCAGAGTCCTCGGAGAGCCCCGGTGACTCGGTGGCTGGAGCTGTGCAAGACCAAGCTTTCAGTCCCATACCTAATTAACCAGGCTGAATTAGGTTCCCTCTCTCCTGCTGATGGCTCTTCATTGCCAATAAATTATCCTGTGCATTTTTTTTTCCCCCTTCAGTCGTGCTAAGTTTCCAGCAGCCCCACTCTTCTCCCCGAATTGTCACTTTTATTGCAGCACTCTCAGGGACGCAGAGTTGCAGGCACTTCATCAACCCTGCCCAGCTCTTGTGTCTCTTCGCAGCTCGCTGCAGCTCTGGAGAAGATTCCTCCAGGATTCAGGATCTCCCCTGGGAAACCCTGGCATTCCTGCTTGTCTATTTATTTCCTAATGCTGGGAGTTGAGGCTGTTTGCCTCCTCAGAGCTCACTGCCAAACAAAAATCCCTCCTGGTGTCAGCTCCTGAAACAGAAGGGTAAAACAAACTCAAAGGTCCCTTCTTGACACAAGAGCCACTCCAAATCCTGAGATTTTATTATTTTTCCCCCCCTCCCATCCTGACATTTCTCCAGCTGTGCCTCTCCAAAGGGTTAAAGCCATGGCGTGTTTGGAGATGAAGAAGCTGCAGGTGTGAGAGCACTAATTGGGGAGCTGAGCAATAATGAAGGCAGGGACGGTGGGAAGGGGGGGCTTGCAGCACTCTGAACAACCCCGAGCGCAGCATTCCCTGCAGGAGGAGAAAACCACGGGGAGGTTTGGTAGCTTGGCACCAAAGGTGTGTGATTCCCACAGCAGTGGGGCTGACCCCACCCAGCCCTGCCTTGTTTGGCCCATCCCCCTGGGACAGCAAATCCCCAGATCCCCACCAGCTCCTGCTGGGCTGCAAGCCCAACACAAGCCCAAGCTGAGAAGTGACCTGAATATCTGGGCTGTGGTGAACAACACTCATTTTTAAGTGAAACTTCAAAATTTCAGCCAGAACCCAGGAGAAAAAGAAGCTTGGCTCACAAAGGAAACAAAGGTAAATATTGTTAATTATTAGAGGCAAAAATTCCAGCGGTGGAGGGTAAAAATAAAACCCCCAACCACGGTTCAGTCCAAGCCTTGGCTGTGTCGAGGTTGAGAACCACAACAAGAGCAATGTAACTCAGAAAGAATAATGGTCCCAGCAGCTCTTGGAGCTCCCAAAAAGCCATGGAAGAGGCAGGGAACACTTCCAGGGATGGGGCAGCCCAAACTTCTTCTGACAACTGGTGCCAGGACCTCACAATAAAGATATATAGATATAGACATAGACATAGATATAGATATAGATATATAGATATATTTTTATCTTTTTTTCCCCAGTATCCAACCTAAACCCCCTGACTTTCAGTTTGGAGCCATTCCCCCTTTTCCTGTCACTCCTCGTGTGAGACACCAAACCCTGAGAGGGGCTCTCACTATGAATTTACTGGGATTTTTTTATTCCTCAGATGGGTGTTAAACAGAGCACCACAGGATTTGTTTATCACAGCTAGCAAGGGATGCACTGTGGAGACTCCTAAGGCAGGGGCAGCAAAATTCAAAATGTAGATGTCTTTATTTCTGATATCGGGTTCAGATTCCGTCCCCCCACCCCACTTCCTGAAAATCCGTGTGGATAAGCCTCTGCCACCAGATTTCCAAGATAGCTTCCTGTAACAGGACTGGAGGCATATGCCATCAGCACCTGAATATTATTTTGTTGTTAGGGACCAGCCATATGTTTCCTATTTGAAAAAAAATTACTTTATATCACAGGAAGCCACTTTTTCTAGCAACAATAGCAGAGGTTCTTGTAACCGTTTCACCCACGGAGGGGGGGAAAAATGATGGCAAACCACCCCGGTGGAACAGCTTTCTCCAAGTCACAAGTGGGACCTGGGTTTTGAGGCTCCGTATCCAACAAACCTTGGGTTGTGATTAATTTATTCAGCGAAATGGTGCTGGTGCAACAGCAGCCAGGGGAAATTAAAAGACTCCAGGATATGAACAACATGTTGGAATAGTGTCAGCTTCCTCCGTCACCGAGGCTGGAACCAAAGCTCAGCTTTATATAGGGACAGAAACCACGGGATGTGACAGAACGTTTGGCGCTCTGACAGGGAGACACCTCTCCTCCATGCAAACTGAGACCCAGCCGCTCCACACAGAATCTCCAAAATCACATTAAAGGCAGTTCCTGGTGCTCCACACAACCATAACACGGAGTGTCTGCAATGGGAGGCAGATGGGAGCCTGCCAAAACCACGTTGCCTTTTTTCTTTTGAAAAGGAAACTTTCTTTCAAACAATATTATTTGCCCTGACAGTGATTTTCCTCCTGGAAAACATCCTGAGCACGTTTCCATGGGAAGGAGCACTGCATCACCCCTGAGCCTGGGACAGGGAGAGGGACCAAGGAGGGATCAAGCAGCCCTGCAGAGTCACAAGGCACCAGGATGTCTTATTGCTGGAACCTAAACCATTTGGGTTTTCAACTACAATATTTAGTATTTGATTTCTAGCAGGGATAAGAGAAAAAAAAAAATTATCTTCATCAGAAGGCCTTCTGGAAAAGCTCCACATCCCATTCCTGCCTTGCCAGCTGGCCAAGCATCCAGAAACATGGCACTGAGCTTGTGGATATTTATTTCCCTCAGATATTGAGGGAGACGTTTGATGCGTCTCTTGACAGAAACCGAAACTGTGTGAAGATTTGAGGAAAGGCAATAACAACCAGGAAGGTTTTCCAGCGATGGGAGGGGTCAGTGTTTCAGTATTTCCAGGTGTCCTGGTGGTGGCAGGGACATCTCCATTGCATGGAGGGAGATTTCCAAGCCTCCAGCTCTGCTCTGGGAGAAGCAGCTTTGTTCCGCTCCTGTCTCAGTTACAGCTGGGAGTTTTCAGTCGCCAGGGTCAGAAAATCCCCAGCCAGACACAGCAGAGCTCTAAATCCAGTTCCTCGTCGAGTTTAGGTTGTCACGACACGTGCTTGAAATCCAGCTGAGGTTCTCCTGGTATTTTGGGGGGAAATGGGAATACATGACAAGCCCTGCCTTGTTCCAAATCTGAGCATTTTAGGTTTTATACCCCGATCTAACTTTCCTCCTGTGGAGTAAAGTACTGCTCACGTCAAGCTCCACAGCCTAGCCCAGTTTTGCCTCACTTTAATTCATAGTGTCCCACTGAAATTGCCACAAATTTCAAGAAAAATCAAGAAAAGCTGAGGCAAAGCTCTGAGAGAAACGTTTCCTCACGGATAATTTGATGTTTCCAGCCCTAACGAAACCCCGCAACTCCACAATGTGCGAAAATCAGCAAACAACTTAAGGTCAAAAAAAAAAAAAAAATTAAACAAATTATGATTAATTTTGGCCAAGCAGATATTTTGGACAAAGGCTGTGGTTGGCTGTGGCGTGGTTCAAAGTGCCATCTGCATGGGAGACAGTAATGGGATGTGATGGGAGCGCAGACACAACACGGCCGCCGCGGCTCGGCCTCACCCCCACCATTGTCTCGGAGCCTCTGGGAGCTCTGCCTGCATCTGGCAGAAAAGTTGATCAACTTGGGGTAGCTAATCAGGCTGCTGCAATTTCCGGCCCTTTCTTTGCCAGATTCCTCAGATCAAAGTTCAAGTCCCAGAATTATTATTCCCCGAATGCTTAATGAGCTCCAACCGAGGGACACCAAAGGCAGAGCTCAAACATTGACCGTGCACTTCATTGAGCTCGGCCAATGCGCCTAAAAACAAGAGGGTGGGATCCATGGCATGCAAAATCACAATATACAGATTTGTATTTTAATCCAATTAAGATTCCTGCGAGGGGATGGGGATGGTAAAGGGCTCCAGTGGCTTTTGTAAACGGACTTTTGCTTTTCCTCCTTGCTTTTCCTCCTTGCTTTTCCTCCTTGCTTTTCCCCCCCTCCCCGCCCCGTACGAAAATTTTGCGAAGGTGGAATCGGCCTCGTCGTCAATCATTTCCAAAGAGCTTCTCTTCTGGGAGGAAAGCAGAGCCCCACAAGCACAAAAAGCTTCCTTGGAGACTGAAGTTCAGGATGTTGAAATGCAAAAAGTCAGATTTTGCCAGGAGGCATGATTTCTGAAGCCAGATGATTCCACCTCAGATTAACTTATTGAGGATCTTTGCATGCAGAAACATTTCTTTGTTCTGGCAAGCCCTCCCCAAGTTTTCTATTCACAAATCCTGACCCTTAGGAAAGCCAGCCAAGATTCTTTTGCGTTATCAGGTCAGAATGTTCAGGGCCCAATTATTTTAATAGTTACAAAAAAAAAAAAAAAAAAAAAAAAAAAAGAAAAAAGAGAAAAAAAGAAAAAAAATAAAAGAACCTGACAATGGTTCAGAACACCAGTGAGAATAGGATTCAGGGACTTAACAAATCACTCACTCTAACATCTGGCATGTTCTTTGGAGAAGACTAAACACATGGAGAGTCTTGCTGCAAAAAGTCAATGGAAAGGAATGATAATTGCTCATTAGAATGCCTCCTCCACAGGTTATTTTTAACTTCCCCTACTCTTTCTAATCACGGTGCACGCATCAGATGCTCCTGAAAAGGGTCAGTGCTTGGGTTTCTCCTCTGCAGAAACACAAAGCCCTTTAACCAAGCTGAGCATTCACAGGCTGCGCCCAAGGCACCTGTTCTGGGTTTAGCCCCCGAGCAGGGGCCCAAACAATGGTCCCCAAACCCCCCAGCCAGCCAAGGGCAAAGCCACCGAGGGGGGAGTGGAGAGCTGTTTCAGACAATGGTTTTCCCTCTCCCTCAGCTTTAGGACTGGGAGCAATCCCAGGTGTGAAATGCACAGGTGTGGGAGAGCAGGAGAGTCCCCACATCAGGAGCTTGGTGCAGATAAAGCAGAAGCCACTAAGTGACAGAGGGAGCAGAACAGGTCTGTATCTACTTTTGGAGGAGGAAAAAATTCTGGCTGGATTTTCCCAGCGTGTTTCACGTGATGCTCCCGAGCTTGCAAAGGCAACTCAGCCCAGCCCTGCCCAAATGAGAGCAGATCTTTTGGCTGAGCCCATCACCATAGCACTGGGGCCTTTGTGAGGGACACAAAAACCATTTCCATGGGTCACCCCACTTCCTCTCAGCCTCGATACATGAAACTCTTCTTTTTATTTTATTTTTTTTTTTTAATGGGGGTTCAGCAGAGCATTTGGAAAAAAAGGGGGAGATTCTTTGTGGTGTAACATCAAAGGCTGCGCACAAGGAATCTTGTTCTGAAGCCTCTCCCCAGGAAAAGCCAAACGAATTTAAAGCTCACATCAGACACTTCGAAGACAGCAAAGACAACGGATCCAGAGGCACGGGGAAAAGCCAACAGTTTATGGCCAAGACTGGGGAGGCTGTGTCCTTATTTAAGGCTTTTTAAAGCAGCAAAAAGCCGTTTGAAGAGGAACCGAAGGACAAGCTCATAATGGGCTGTGATTTGTTTGTTTATCTGTCTGTTTTCAATGAAGGAACCGCAGAGCCTACTGGAGAATATTCGAGTTTCACTTCTGTCACCGGCCCAGCCATTCTCTAAAAAGAGCTGCCACCACATCAAACAGCCGCCAGAGCTCCCTGGGAACGGGCCTTAAAACATATTTCAGAGCCCCGAGGGGAGAGAGTGGCCGGACACAGCCCCTGGAATCTCCTGGAATGCAAATCCCCTTTTCAGCGGCCGGCCCCGACAGCAGCCGTGCGAGCATCCCTCACGCCTCCTGCTCCAACCTGCCCCCCGGACCACCCTGGGAGGAGGAATGGCAGGAGGAGGGACTGGGATCGGGCACGGAAGGGCTTTTCAAGCCTTGCTAAGCGGAGCGGAGCTGCCGGCGAGCCGCGGGGATGCTGGGCACGGCAGGAGGGGCTTCGGCTCCTCCATCCAACAAATCTGATGAGAGAGCTGGGGCTCTTCAGCCTGGAGAAAGTTTTGTGGAGACCTCACAGCCACTCCCAATAGCTGGAGAGTGCCCAAGGAAGCTGGAGAGGGACTCCATCCAACAATTTCCAGGGGACACCTGGGCCAAAAGCAGGGCCAGCCTGTGCAGGGGAAAGCCGGCAGCTCCCTGCCCCACCCCAGCTCGGAGCCACTGAGTGTCTGCCCCCAGCTCCCTAAGGCGTGAAATCCTTTTGAAATTTTTGCCTTTTTTCGCTCCTTTTGCCATTTTTGCCCTTTTTTTTCGCTCCTTTTGCCGTTTTCCTTCCCCCCAAACCCACACCGCGCTCCTTTCGCCCTTTTGCATCCCCACCCGGGGCGCATCCCCTCTCCTCCCAGCACCGCACCCTCCGGATGTCGGAGATCTCGGATCCCCCGGGCTCCGCTGGAGCACAGCGTGGCGAACTCCCCCGGTGTGCCCGAGAGGAATTAACCTCCCCTCCCGGGTCAAGTTTTCCTCCAAGGCCAGGCTGACTTTTCGCTGCCTTTTCCGCAGTGCAACACTGACCTCCTGTGGCTGCGGCTCCTCAGCCCTGCCCCACAGCAGCTCTGCCCTTCTCCCAACCACATGATCCGCATTTTTCCGCCCTCTCTGGGGAGAAGGAAAAAAAAAAAATTAAAAAAAGCCTGAAAAACTCGCCCTGTGCACATCTACTTGCGTTGTCATCCGTGCTGAAAGGGGATGAAGGGAGACGTGCCTTTACTGGCGTCAATCCCAAAAGAAAATCAACTTTTAGGACGACAAACTCCCTGTTTTGTGTATTCCTACAGAGCAAGGCATGTGCTGTGCAGAGTTCTTGTGGAATTGCTACACACAGGTGGATTCCACCCCTGGTTCAGTGGCAATGACAAAGGAATTTCTGGGGTGGTTATTTTTTCCCTCACAGGTGCCTAAAATTGAAGCAGAAATGGGATCTTGCCTGTGTTGGAGACCTTGGATCCAAGATCTTGGAGATCTTGGAGCAGTGAGGACGTGCAGGCATTCCCACAGGCTGAGCAGCACAGGGGGAAGGCAGCTCCATCAGGCTTCTGTGATTGTCACAGCTCCCAGCTGCTGGAACACCTTCCACAGGGTCTGTGCCCTCCCTGCAAGCTGCTGCTCTTGAACCAGAGGCAGTGTGAGAATCCCTTCTGGGAGACAATGGTAGGTGGTCCAGGAGAAATCCTGCCGGCCTCTTCTGCAGCTCAGAGCCCAGGAAAAACAAGGGATCCCACAAACACAGGGGATCCCACAAAACCAGGGGATCCCACAAAACCAGGAGATCCCACAAAAACAAGGGATCCCACAAAAACAAGGGATCTCACAAAACCAGGGGATCCCACAAAACCAGGGGATCCCACAAAACCAGGGGATCCCACAAAAACAAGGGATCCCACAAAAACAAGGGATCCACAAAACCAAGGGATCCCACAAAAACAAGGGATCCCACAAAAACAAGGGATCCCACAAAACCAAGGGATCCACAAAAACAAGGGATCCCACAAAACCAGGGGATCCCACAAAAACAGGGGATCCCACAAAAACAAGGGATCCCACAAAAACAGGGGATCCCACAAAAACAGGGGGTCCACAAAAACAAGGGATCCCACAAAAACAAGGGATCTCACAAAACCAGGGGATCCACAAAACCAGGGGATCCCACAAAAACAGGGGATCCACAAAAACAAGGGATCCACAAAAACAAAGGATCCCACAAAACCAGGGGATCCCACAAAAACAAGGGATCCCACAAAACCAAGGGATCCCACAAAACCAAGGGATCCACAAAACCAAGGGATCCACAAAACCAGGGGATCCCACAAAACCAGGGGATCCCACAAAAACCAGGGGATCCCACAAAAACAGGGGATCCCACAAAACCAAGGGATCCCACAAAAACAAGGGATCCCACAAAAACAAGGGATCCCACAGCACACTCAAGTGCTCCTAAAAGGTCACCACAGTAAAGACTTCCAAAATCCAACTCCTACTCCAAAACTGGGTAAGTCACGTGCCTTCAGACCTCCAAAATCCCAGGATGAAGAGGGCTCTAGGATCCCCTCCCAGGCAGCAGATCCCTCTGGGAATTTCTCCACTCAGGACTGTGATAAAGCTGACTACAGCACAGGCAGCTCAGCCAGGGATCCTCTGGGATGCTCAGCAAATTCCCAGCTCCAGCAGCCCCAGTTTGACTCTCCAGACGCCACCAGACACCTGTTGGTGCTGCTGCCCCTCCCTAGCTTCAAATATTTCAGGATTTTCTTTAAAAATAACCCAGAATCAGAAGATTTTTACCCTGAGCAGCACCAAAACCCTCCCCTTACGGGCAAACAGGAATTCAGCAGGGACCAGCACCTCCCGGAGAGGGAGATTTTTACCTGTTGGGTGGCTCTAGGGGACCCCAAAAGCTGTCAAAGTCCCCCAGAGATGGCTTGGGAGCTGCTCAGAGGCAGCAGCTGTGCCTTGCCGTGGGGAAAGGACACTTTCCCTGTCGTGCCAGCAGGCAGCAAGAGGGAACCGAGCCCCCCTGCCCTTGCCAGAAGCTGTTAATCAGCTGGGTTCTGCCCCTGCACAGAACAGGGGCTCCTGCTGAGCTGAGGACTCTGAACCTGCATTTCCCCTCCCAGCCGCCCCTGTCCTGCCCCTCGTTTGGAGCACGGGCTTGTAAATGATGCATAACCCTTCTGGGCCTTCTGCTGGGCACAGGAACCTTCCCACACCAGGGGGATTCGAATCTAGGTTAAACACACTCCAGTCAGCTCCTGAAAGCAGATGGAAAAGGCTTTTTTCCTTTTTGTCTTGTGGGGTTTTTTTTGGTTTTTTGGGGTTTTTTTTTTTGGTTGGTTGGTTGGGGGTTTTTTTGGGTTTTTTTTGTTTGTTTGTTTTGGTTTGGTTTGGATTTTTTTGGGTTTTTTTTTTTGTTTTTCTTTTATTTTTGGTTGGGGTTTTTTTGTTTTTCTTTTATTTTTGGTTGGGGTTTTTTTTTGTTTGTTTGGGGTTTTTTTGTTTTGTTTTTTTTTTGGTTTTTTTTGTTTGTTTGGGGTTTTTTTTGTTTTGTTTGTTTTTGGGGTTTTTTGGGGGTTTTTTTGTTTGTTTGTTTTGGTGGAGTTTTTTTTGTGGTTTTTTTTTGTTTTTGTTTGTTTTGTTTTGTTGGGGTTTTTTGGTTTTTTTGTTTGTTTGTTTGTTTGTTTTGGTTTTTTTGTTGTTTTTGTTTTGTTTTGTTTTGTTTTGTTTTTGTTGTTTTTTTTTTGTTTTGTTTTGTTTTGTTGTGGTTTTTTTGTTTGTTTGTTTGTTTTGGTTTTTTTGTTGTTGTTTTTTGTTTTTTTGGGTTTGTTTTGTTTTGTTTTGTTTTTGTTTTTGTCACTTCTCATTAGATTTTGGTGCCGAGATCCCCTGCAAAGGCCTGAGGTGTGAGATCACAGCCGTGGTGGCCCACGAGGAGAGACACCTCTGTGTGCTCCACAGGCTCCCCCTCCCACAGCTTTCAGCCATTTATATCTTTATTTATCCAGAGTTTATCAGGGAAAAGACACACGAGAGGTTAATCTGGCAGGAGACCTGAGTGCACATATTCATTTCCCTGAAAGCCTGATCCTTACCTGAGCAGGCTGAAGCTGCAGCACCTCTGGGTGGGATGTTGGGATGTGAAGCAAGGCCAGATTACCACACAGGGCAGCTCCATGGAATCCCAGAGTGGTGTGGGCTGGAAAGGACCTTAAAACTCATCTGATTCCACCATGGGCAGGGACACCTTTCATTATTGCTCCAGCCTGGCCTTGGACACTTCCAGGGATCCAGGAGCAGCCACAGCTGCTCTGGGCACCCTGTGCCAGGGCCTCCCCACCCTGACAGCCAGGAACTCCTTCCCAATATCCACCCCAAATTTCAGTTTGAACCCGTTCCCCTTTGCCTTGTTACATTTCCTGAAGCAGAGTCTCCCTCTCCAGCTTCCTTGGGCACTCTCCAGCTATTGGGAGTGGCTGTGAGGCCTCCACAAAACCTTCTCCAGGCTGAAGAGCCCCAGCTCTCTCACCCTTATCAACCTCGTGGCCTTGATGCCTGGGGAAGGCTGAGCTGGAACAGAGGCTGGGCAGAGCTGGAGATTAAAGCAGGGATTTACTGAAAGGGCTTTAGGACACACCTTGGGCAGGACAAGAGCCTGGCCAGGGCTGCACCCAAGGTGGGCCCAAAATGGACCCAGAATGGACCCAAAATTGACGCAAAATGGACCCCAAATGGTCACAAAATGGACAAACGGTCACGAGGTCTCACACTTTGATCAGTTTGGGTTCATTTGCACATTGGGGTTTAATTGTCCAATTCCAGCTCCAGGCTGTGAGGTCCCATCCTTGTTGTTCCTCCCTCCAGCCACCCTTGTTTGTGCTTTGGGGCTGAAAGTTGTCCTTGGTGTGCAGCAGGAACAGGATTTGTTTTGTGTCCCTGCTCTGTGCAGAGCTGAGTGACCCTGGATGTGAGCTCAGAGCTGCACCCCTGGGCAGCACAGAGTCTGAAAAACATGAGAGATAAAACTGAAGGAATCAGCCTCCTCTGACCTTGCTCCAACACTTCCATGTCCTTCTTTCCCTGGGGGCACCAGGCCTGGACACAGCACTCCAGGAGGGGCCTCAGCAGCCGAGGGGGAGAAAATCCCCCTGTGCTCTTTACAGAGGTGGGGGCACTCAGAACCTTTTCCTCACTCTCAGTGCCCGCGTCAGAGCTGCACCACTGAGTGCAGGAGTGCAGCGACTGAGGCCCTGGCAGGAGGAATGTACAGCTCGGGGAGAAGAAAAGCAGCCAGACACGCCGTGACATGTTATCATTAGGGAGTCATAATTTCCTTCCTGCAGTCATACAACAGCTGTCAGTAACGTCTCCAGCACAGCCCGTGTATTAGAGCACCATGGCAAATGCCTTTTCAGGCAAGAGAAAGAGAGGGCATGTTAAGTGGGTGAGTAGCAGGGAGAATATTTTGACAGCCTGCATGCATTAACCTCCCCGTGCGACGCCCACAACCTTTGCCAGAACCTGGCTGGGGAGACACCTTCCCCAGCTGGGTGTGTGTGCAGAGAGGCACCAGCAGCACCCCCAGAGCCACCAGCTGCCCAAAGCTGGCCAGACAGGGGACATCAGATCACCCACTGTCACCTCGGGGCTCCAGGCCTGCAGCTCTACCCTCCCAGCTGTGCGTTTTGGATCCAGGAGGGCCAAGGGCTGTGGGATTATCCCTTTTTCTGACCCAGAGATGGGGCTCCTGAGAGGAGTTTAAAGACTTTTATTCCATTTTCAGTCTCATGAGAAGGGTGAGACGGTGCAGATGTTACAATTCACACCATCACAACCTGAAGCCAAACTATTTCCTAATTACCATGGATTATAAGAGTTTTTTGGCCTATCAGCTTTTGCCACACAATGCTGTTAATGCCTTAAAGCAAATCATCCAAAAATACCCCAAGTGGGTTTGGTACAATCCACCTTTCAGAGTTCTATTTCTCCAAAGTCTCTGCTCTGTTAGCAAGGCCATCATTTGAAACTTGTTTCCAGCTCCATGTCTCTCTCAGCAATGTCTGTCCCATCCCATGGCCTTTCTCAGTCACACACTTTATCTCAGAGTCTGCACACAGGTGCACAGGGCTGTGTGAGCCTCCTCCAGGCTTTGGGAATTCCCCACAAATCCATTTCCCACATCTCCCCCTCCCTCCTGAACGGGAAGAACTTCTTTGATGGTTTTTTTCTCCAGTCTCATTTGCAAGGCCATCATTTGAAACTTGTTTCCAGCTCCATTTCTCTCTCAGCAATGTCTGTCCCATCCCATGGCCTTTCTCAGTCACACACTTTATCTCAGAGTCTGCACACAGGTGCACAAGATTGTTCTGCCAGGCTTTGGGAATTCCCTACAAATCCATTCCCCACACAGAGGGATGCTGGAGGTGCTGTGGGGACAGGCAGTGATGGCCCAGCTCGTCCTTGCAATGGGAATTACCTCCTGCCTTGCCTCCAGGAGCAGGGAAGGCACTCAGGCACTTTGCACCTTCCATCCACGACTTTTTTACCAACCCAGTGGCCCTCCAGTGATGCCAGTTCAACCAGAAGTGAGTCAGAGCCCTCATGGCTTCTCCCTCAGAGGCTCCACACCACCCTGCTCCCCAGGAACCCCCTTCCCTCGGCAACAAGGGGCCAGCCAGCACATTTTCAGGACAAATCCTCCCTCAGATGGATGCAGTCCTCAAGGGTTACTGTTCATTCAGGCACCTCCAGTGTTTGCCATCAGTGGTTTAGCCAAGGCAGCCTGATTATTAAAGCTTCCAGTGCAGCTTTTCCAGGAGCAAGGGCTCTCATTACAAGCTGCAACAACTCATCAATCTTGGGCAAAAGATAATTAATCAGCACCCAGAGCCATTTTTGCAAATATAAAGCCTGGTTGAAACAAACCAAAATAAGAGGGGGGAGGAGTGAGGGGGCAACCATGACAGAGCTGTTGGCACTTGCCAACTCCTCTTGATTAAACTTATTTTCACCTCCAGGTGCATACACAGGATGAGTTTTGTTAATTAAACCTGCCAGTCACCTCATTATGCATTCAATTAAAAAAAAAAAAAAAGCCTGATGCCTTGATTTTATGCAGCTGGCAGGCTGAGCAGTGACAGCCCGTGTTGTTAGAGTGCCCAACTTCTGATGGGGAGGGGAGCAGAGACGCTCCAAAACATGGCCAAGTGCAAGATTTGCTAATTGGAAATCCTCTCGGCATTTTATCTTTATTATTTTTTTTTTTTTTTTAATATTTTTTGTGGGTGTAACGGATGGGTTGTTTATCAGGCAGGCTGCTGGGAGGGGAGGTGGAGGCAGGGAGGGGAAGAGTGTGCTCATCTCATTTGGAAACCCATAAAAAGGTGCTGGGAATATTCATGACAGGCTCTGGCAAGGTTAAGGGATGAGGAGAGTGGCACCTAGATGCCATGGTGATGAATGCTGTGTGAATAGATTAGACAGAGGCCCTGAAGCTGCTGTAAAATCGTGGGGTTTTAATTTAGATGAAAGATAGCCTTTATTCTTCAGGCATCACGCTGGGAAGAGCTGGATGCAGGTCCTGGCTCTGCTACAAACTCCTTGCACAACCTTGAATAAATCCCAGGGCACCGCTCTTTAAAGGTGCCTGCAGCTCCATCTCTCACCTCTGTGTCCCTCCTGCCTGCCTGGTGATGCCCAGCTCCCCCTGGACACACAATTCCTGCTGTTGTACCCCACCCCCAGGAGCCCTGGTGCAGAGGATCTGGGCTGACAGGATGAAAACCTGAAACATTTGTGACAAAAGGCTCTGTTCTTCCACGCTGCAGCTTTCCACTTGCCTCACACTGACGTTTCTGAGCCTGCTGCACGCTGGCAGCAGCTCTGAGAAGTGACCTGCAGCAGAGGTGACCCATCTGTCGTGCTCTGAGGCACGGAGTTTATTTCTATTTCCTCTCTTTCTCTTGTTTTTTCCAAGCTTTCACTGAGTTGCTTGGGCAGACAAGAGAGATTCTCTCCCAGCACCCTGTGTCAATCACATCTCTCCCTCTCAGACCCTTGTGGAAATCTGGGAATCAGTGCCCACACCAGCCATGGGAAGACCTCTGGACACTGGCAGCAGCATTGATCTCCTCTTCACCTTTTCATTTTTTTGGAGCAGGGCTGTACAATTGTGACTTTTCCCACCTTTGCTGCAGCTCTCCAGCGGGTAACTGGGGACATTTTGTGCCTGATGAGGAGTGAAGCAGATATTCCAAATCCCCCCCGTGTCCTAGAGCTGACTGGAAGTGTGAGGAGCTGAACTTTGACCAAGGAGATCCCTGGAGTGTTGTATGTTTGACCAGAGCATGAAATGGAGAGGCTGTTGTTGTTGTTTTTGTTGTAACCCCCAGTGCTCTCTGGTTTCAGGCCCCCTGCAAGCGCTGGAAGCTCCACGAGGATGTCTGAGGACAAAACACACTCTAAACCCTTGGAAAATCCCAACAGAGCTCCTGAGTCACCTGGATCCCGTTGTCCACCAACATGAGAGAGCTGATCCCAGCCCAGAATGTTCCTAACTGCAGCTCAGCAGCCCAGCCTCTCTTCCCTGGTGGATTCATTTATTTCCCTGTCAGCAGCCGTGTCCCTGTCACAGCAAGGCCAGCTGGGCTTGGCAGGAGCCACAGCAGCTGGGCTGAATTTTTTATTCCACCTTTCATTGAGAAATACTTTGCCAGAAGAGCAGGAAGAGCTGTGAAGGATGTGGGGTGGGATGTTCCCTGTGGGAACAAAGCACAGGATGGACCATGGAGCCCATCCAGCCACATTCCCGTGGGGCTGGGGGAGTTTGAAGGGGTTTGGAGCAACCTGGGATAGTCGAAGGTGTCCCTGCCTGTGGAGCAGGATGAACTTGAAGGTTCCTTCCAACACAGACCATTCTGGGATTCTCTGAAAATGCCAGGTTTAGGCTCAGATCTGGTTTCTGAGCCAGGCTTAGACTGGAGCCTTTCACATCCCAGGTGAGAACTTGGCCCCGCTGAGCCAGCAGCTGCTCTGCTCAGGGAATCTCATTTCCCTGTGAAAGTTTTCTGAAAATCACAGCTTGGACTCAACATCTGGATGCAAGAAAGTGATAAAACCACAGGCTTTCTTTTTCTTTTTTTTTAAGCAACCTGTCACTCTTGAATTCCAGCCAGGAATGCACATCACCAGGAAGAGCTCAGCACCTTCTCCAGCAGAGGATGGTTTGCAATTCCACCCACAGTGTATTAAACACATCCCACCACACCCAGGGCAGCAGCTACTGCTCAAAAATCTGAGGACAGGACAAGGTTTTCCTTCCTATCTCAAACTTCCAGGGCAGGAAAACAATTGGGTTTGCATGGAAGGAATGGGATATGCTCAGAGATACCCTCCCGTGCTTTCTCTTTCCAGCCCTTGACTCCAGGGATTTTCTCAGGGGAAGAAAACCAAGTGAAAACTGAACTTGCCACCTCAAAGGAAATCCAGAGAATATAAAATAAATAATAATAAAAAAAATCAGATATTCCAGGAGAAGCTGGGAAGCTTTTTTCCAGCAATTACCACTGTAATTGTTGCTGTCCTCCCTACACATTCATTTGCAAGGATAAAATAAAAGGAAATCAGAGATCCATGAGAAGGTTTTGAAGGCTGCTCCTCAGGGCCTTGTGGAACACAACAATCCTCTGTGCTCAGCTCTCAGCTGGTCCTGCTCTCCATCCCAGGGACTGCAAAGCTGGAGCTGGAAATTTTTATTTTTCTCCTTTCCCTTGAACCCCGTGCCCTCACCTAGAAAATCCTGGCCTCTTCCAAGCTGCTCTTTTTGGGGTAAATGTGCCCCATTCACCTCTCTCAGTAAGTGATGCTCCCCCTCTCTCTGTGCATTTCCCACACACAGATATTGCAAAACAGAAATCGGGGACTGCGAGCTGCCCTGGAAAAACTCCGTGCTGGGATTAAAATACAACAAACTCCAGGCTCAATACAGTCTGTACCCACTAGATGGGGCAAAAAAGCCACATTCTGATTAAAAAAAAGCTCTCCAGGTGCTCCTTTCACTACTTTCACCGGGCCCCGAGTAGGGAAAGGGTCTTAGAAAGGTGTGAGAGTTACAGAGAGGCTCCCACTGATCCCCCAAGGAGGAACTCGAGGTTCCTGACACCCTGGCATGGTCCTTTCTCAAAACCTTCCTAGAAAACACCTGGAGGGCGAAGTTCAGGCCTCAGGGAGGTTTTGCAGGCTGAAATCCCATTGCCAGTTGCTCTGTAATTCCAAACCCCACCAGCCCAGAGCAGTTCAGTGCCTAAAACCCCAAATATTTACAGGGATATTCATCCCATGTCTCCCCTCCAAGCAACCCCTGCAAAAACCTCTTTCTTCATCCCAGTGAGAAATAATGGATTGGAGTCACTGTGCTTCAGTTTTCGTGGTTTTTCCACTACTCCATAATTTTTCTTTACAAAAAGAATTAGAAACCAGGGCTGGGACATCACAGCTGATGGAAAAAAACCTCATCATTCCTTATAAAAAAAAAAAAAATCAGGGAATGTAACCCTACTTTAGGTTTAATAGCTTTGGGAAAGATCCTGGTTTTGTCACTGGTTTAAATTCCGTGGGCTGGAGGGGGAAAGGACAGGCAGGGCCTTTCCCTTTTGGCAGAAATCTGTTCCTTTTGTTCATCAAGAAGTCAAATCCCAAATCTCCTCTCCTTGTGGCCTCTGCCACGTGGATGCAGAATTCCCTCAGCGCACAAAAACGGGAGGGGAAAAAAAAAAATCCAAAACCGGCGTGGGGGGGTTATTCAATTATCCCAGAAAATCTTCGGGAAGGGGAGGATCGGGAGGGCAAATTAAAGCTGCACTCAGCAGGATCTGGGGCGGCACTCGAGGCAGAGGAAATCCAGTACGAGCAGCCGACACAAGAGGGAAGCGCAGCACCAAAATCCAGCCCTGGGCAGGGGAAGGGCAGCGGGATCCAGCCGGGGATGCGGGGTCTGTGCCCACACCCGGGGCCGGGAAGGGTTTGGGACATTCCCTGGGGGAGCCTTGGCCCTGGTAGTGATGCTGATCCCACTTGTTTCAATCCGAATCCTTAAGCAAAGGCTGTCATTTAAACCCAGGGTTAAATTCAAAGCCATTTAAACCCAGGCTGAAGTTCACTTGGACTGCATCAAGGTACATTTGGAATTATCCACGTTTCTTCTCCTGTAAATCCAGCTGTTCTCTCAGCTGCTCTTCGCCACAGTGCCCCTAAAACGGCAACATTTCTAAACCTGGAGCAGGAATCTGAACTCCAGGACTTCTTCCTCCCGTATTTCAGAGGCTGGTACAGAAAATCCTCCCAGATTTCATGAGGATAATGAGCTTTCAGGCTGTACTTTGAACACAGCCACAGCAACTCTCCATCTTAACAACGCCACGGAATGACTCAAAAACACCTTGCTGAACAAAACCTTTTTATTTTTTTTTTTTTTTAATTTCCAATTATTTATCTTGAGGCTGTAAAGAGGATTTTTGCAGGATGCCTTTGCATTTCCAAAAAAAAAAACCAAAAAAACTCAGAGGAGAAGTATATTCTAGGAACTCTAGGAGGTGTCAGAAGACCTTTTGTCAGAAAATTAAAGATCTTTGTGCTTCAATTTCTTCTTGGCACTGAGGCAGCACCTCTGTCCTGATGCCTTAGGATTTTAGTTTTTCTATTTTCCATCCCTTTGTAACCCTGCAGTTCTTTAGTGCAGAACTCCAAACTCCACACACAGGGTCAGCTGCTGCTCCCCCACTTTGCTCAGACACAACAATTCCTCTCCAGGCCTGGCAATCAAGGACACCTCACTGCCTCAGGCCCCCAGAGATGGAAACAAAAGTGAGCTGGGGGCAGCAAACTTGGGGTGAATGACTTCATTACCTGGAGCTGGAATTGGAAGATGAACCCCAATGTGCAAATGGCCCAAAGTGATCCAAGTGTGAAACCCGTGAGCATTGTCCATTTTGGGTGCAGCCCCTGGGGGGCTTTGTCTGCCCTAAATGCACCTGAAGGCCCTTCCATAAACAGAACTGCTTTTTATTCTCTGAATTCTGCCTGGCCTCTGCTTTTAGGTAGCCCCAAAAAGGCATCACTTCCCACAAAGAGATGAAGGGAATGCCTCACGTGCAGGCTGGGAATCCTTCTATACTCACTTTTCATTCCCTTAATTCTGTCTGGCCTCTGTTCTTGGGTAGCCAGTCCAGGCAGGGAAATGATGATGTGACATCAGAGCAGTTGGTGACCACCAAGCCCTGCTGCCATCCCCTCCACTCCCTCACTTTCCCCATCCCTGACCCTCTCTGTCCCTCACCAGGGAGCACCTCCTGCATCCAGCACCCCCTGGGAGCTCAGCTGTCCCTGCCCCCGGCTCGTTGTCACCTCCCCGGGTTCCTGCAGGGGTCTGGGGGTGCAGCTGAAGAGGAGGAGGCTCCCCCGGGCCGTGTGTGCTGTGGAAATGCTCCCCGGAGTCAGCCAGGACGAGAAACAGATGGGCAGAGATTTGCAAACAGGAACTCTTCTCCTCCCTTGTTTGCCTGCCTTGTTTTGTTTATCCCTGAAAATCCTGACACGAAACGCAAGCAGGGGGAAAAGAACTGCAAGTGACTGCAGGCCAGAGCTGCAGAGCACTGGCAAACTCATTCCTGATGGGATGTCCTGACTGAGGCATCGAGCCTCACCTTGGGCCCCAGCCCAGCAGATCCAGGGGATAATTTCCTTGCTGGGAATACAACAAGGATACTCTGAGTAGCAAAACATGTGTGCACTTTTAGGACTGTCTTAATCAGGAAATTAGAAAATTAGATTTTTTTTTTTATTATTATTTTTTTTTTTTTCAATTGACAAGAGCAAGGCTTGTGCTAAATATTACCAATCCAGATCACAGTTTGGACTGAGAGCATTTAATTCTCTGCATCACTCACACAAAGGGAGAAGCAGCTGAAATCAGAGCTCCATGGAAATTTATGCTCCAAAGGGTGAATGTAACGTTTGAGTAAATGATTGCAAAGAGTCTCACATGGAGCCACAGACGGGGGAATTTAATTTACACAGAGCAGCCTCTCTCTTTTAGCCACTCATCTGATGAAGATTTAAATATGAAATAAATTGCAGACACTTCCAGCAGGAGCAGGATGTTGGATGATGCTCATTCATATTGAAATCACAGCTTTAAGTTCCTCTCCAGCTACAGAAATGTGTTTATAATGGGCACACACACATACATGTCAAATAATCCTCTTATCGTTGCTAAAGTGATGTCTTCCAGATAAAATTGTTATCATAAACATTAAAAATCGGTCTCCTATGTCCCTAAGCCTGTTTGATGAGTACATTAGAAATATTTCCTTTCTGAATTTTGCTTATCTCTGCCATGTGCTGCTTTATTATTTCTGTTTCAATGAACTTTGAGAAACTTGGCTGAGCATTCTCACAGAAGCACTCCCAGGCTCTTCCACATTCAGAGGCTGCTGTTATGCACAAAGAGAGGAAAGTTAAAAAAGCAAAAATAACCGAGGAAAAACAAGGAAAGGAACCAAAGCATCACTCCATTGATTCGGGCTGGTTACTGCCTGTCTCTGAGATCAAACAAAATCTTGTCTTATTTCAATATCCACATATTATTCCAAACAATTCTACAATTTCAACCAACTGTACCAAAGAATTAGGATGATTTCAAAATGCCACAAACACCCCATCCCCTTCCTTTCCAATATTGTGTTAAACAAAAGCTTTTCTTTTCTTTTTCTTTTTTTTCCTCCAGGGAATCTGACCAGGGCCCAGGAATGCAGTTAAACAAATCACCACCCAAAAAAAAAATAAAAAAAAAATAAAAAAAAAATTCCAAGCAAAGCAACAGCCCCAAAAGAAAGAGATTTGCAGACTTTGTACAACCTCCTGCAGCTCAGCACATTTTGCTGTGTGGGGGAGTTGGGGAAATCCCAGCAGCTTTCCATTGTGCCACGTTATTTCTTGGCTCAGTCCCCAGCAAATAAAGGATTGGTGGAAACGAACTGGATCCACACCAGTGCAGCAGGGACAGCCAGCGGATGCAGGAGATAACACAGAATCCAAGCATCAGGATGTTTCTTGCACATGGGCTGGAAGCTGGGGCCTTTTGAGCTATTTAATTTGCTCAACTCTTCTCCCCCTAGCAGAGGCTGCAGGGAGCAGCCCAGCTTCTCCTCCAGCTCAGAATAAGTGGGGTTCACACCAATAAAAGTGCATTTTTACACCAACAAAAGCAGATTTTTACACCAATGAAAGTGGATTTTTACACCGACAAAAGCAGATTTTTACACCAATAAAAGTAGATTTTTTACACCAATAAAAGCGGATTTTTACACCAATAAAGGTGGATTTTTTTACACCAATAAAAGTGGACTTTTACACCAATAAAAGTGTATTTTTACACCAATAAAAGTAGATTTTTTTACACCAATAAAAGTAGATATTTTACACCAATAAAAGTAGATATTTTACACCAATAAAGGTGGATTTTTACACCAATAAAAGTGGATTTTTTTACACCAATAAAAGTGGATTTTTACACCAATAAAAGCGGATTTTTTACACCAATAAAAGTGGATTTTTACACCAACAGAAGCGGATTTTTACACCAATAAAAGTAGATTTTTACACCAATAAAAGTGGATGTTTACACCAACAAAAGCAGATTTTTTACACCAATAAAAGTGGATGTTTACACCAACAAAAGTGGATTTTTACACCAGTAAAAGTAGATTTTTACACCAATAAAAGTAGATTTTTACACCAATAAAAGTGGACTTTTTACACCAATAAAGGTGGATTTTTACACCAATAAAAGTGGATTTTTACACCAATAAAAGTGGATTTTTTTACACCAATAAAAGTGGATTTTTACACCAATAAAAGTAGATTTTTACACCAATAAAAGTGGATTTTTTACACCAATAAAGGTGGATTTTTACACCAACAAAAGCAGATTTTTACACCAATAAAAGTAGATTTTTACACCAATAAAAGTGGATGTTTACACCAACAAAAGTGGATTTTTACACCAGTAAAAGTAGATTTTTACACCAATAAAAGTAGATTTTTACACCAATAAAAGTGGATTTTTTACACCAATAAAGGTGGATTTTTACACCAATAAAAGCAAAATTTTTACACCAATAAAGGTGGATTTTTTACACCAATAAAAGTGGATTTTTTACACCAATAAAAGTGGATTTTTACACCAATAAAAGTGGATTTTTTTACACCAATAAAAGTAGATATTTTACACCAATAAAAGTGGATTTTTACACCAATAAAAGTGGATTTTTTACACGAATAAAGGTGGATTTTTACACCAATAAAAGCAGATTTTTTACACCAATAAAAGTGGATTTTTTCCACCAATAAAGGTGGATTTTTTACATCAATAAAAGTGGATTTTTTACACCAATAAAAGTGGATTTTTACACCAATAAAAGTGGATTCTTACACCAATAAAAGTAGATATTTTACACCAATAAAGGTGGATTTTTTACACCAATAAAAGCAGATTTTTACACCAGGATTTTATTTTCCCAGTGGTTTTAGCTGAATCCCACCTGGAGGGTTTGTCCCAGCTCGCTGCCCAGAGCTCCCCCAGCTGCTGTGCCAAGGCAGGAGAAGTTAAAGCAAAGATCTGCTGAATGCAACTCTTCTGCAGGTGGATGAAAGGAGCCAGCCCTGCCCAGTTAGGAGGGGGTAAAGCCTGGCTTTACAAAGCCTCTGCTGCCACCTCCACGGCTTGCTTGCTTTTTAAAAACTCTGGACTGAATCAGTGACCAACAACAAAGTCCTTCCTCTGACAGCAGAGCCAAAAATAGCTGAAAGCCTCTTTAAAGGAATGTTTTCTTTTATCTCTCTTCTACTTTCTGCCTACACCTGCCATGTCCTGCCCTGAAATATCTGAAGGACACTTGGCCTCTTGACTTCTTCCTGCTCAGCTCCGTGGCTCTAAGCCCAAATGAAGGGGTTATAATGAAATTAAAGTGGAATTTTAAAATTTTATTTTATTTTAATGAGGAAAAGACTCAGAAATTGAAGGTAATCTGAGTTAGAAAAGCAAATTCTCAATGCCCTCCTAATGAAGCTCCTGGTGCTTGGCTCATCCCACAATTCCACATCCAGTTTGGAGTCCCAGCCCCAAAGGCAATGAAAGCTGGAGATGGATAAAAAATCCCCAGTCCTGCAGCCCTAATCACTCTCCCAGAGCCCAAACCTTGGGCAGAGGTTTGAGGTGAGGGAGAGTGCGGGTTTGTTGTTTTATTTTGTGTTGTTAGAGCCGGGGTTAATTTCACGAGAGACGGATTTCATGTTTAGGCTCAGTCGTTTATTAATTCTTATCTCTGTTACAGTCTCACAAGCTGTGAGTTCTACCCAACAAGGTGAAAAATATCTCCATCTCTAACCCTTCCCAAGGCCTTTTAAGCACAAACTGTCCAATTATGAAATGACACCTAAATTATTTTTACTTTTAACCCAATCACCAACCACCCCTGGCCCGCAATGAGGATTTTTCCACCCAATTCCAAAACACCACCCAGACCATGGAGAAGAAGGTGAAAAAGAAGGACTCAGCCTCTGCCCTAAATCCCCCACCTTGCTTTATATCTATATCACTGTATTCTAAACCCTTAAACCCTGAGTTTTGCACCCTGTGCTCTCACACACTGCTATCCAAACCCCACACCCACAATCCCAGTGCTGTCACTCAATTTTGGGAGCCTTCTCCAGGGCCTCAGGTGGAATGCAGGGTTTGCTTGGGGCTCAGTGCCTGTCAGCACAGAAAGCCTGGAATCCTCAGTGCCCAGGGCTCCAACAGGAGAAATGGGGATAAGAAAAGCCCTTTCCCAGCCTTCTGGACAGAGCACAGGATCCCGTTCCATCAACCAGCTGCTCCTTCTATTTTTAAACACTCTGGGGGGACTCAAACATCGCAGTGCTGAGGGAGGGGGAGGTGCTGGGAGCACCTGGGCAGATGGATGGGAAGGAAGGGAATCCATGGGCCCGGGAATAAACGCTGATCCCAGCCCCAGCCCCCAGCCCCGACAGGCACCACAGCTGGACAAAGGTGATTTCAGCCCCAAGGCTGCTCTCAGGAATGTTGCTCTTCCACTTCCAGCAAAGCTCAGCACCCACAGCACAGGAAAGGGGCTGGAGTTTGCTGTTTCTTTTGCTGTTTTGTGCTCTCAGCTCCACAAAAAAAAAACACCTCCTTAATAATAATTTCCCTCTCTGTTTTTGTGCTGCTTTGAATCAAGTGCGAGGCAGCTGTTGATTTTCCTCGGCCATAAATCACCCTTCCTTGACACAGGGAAACTCGGGAGGCTGGGGGAAAAAAAAAATAATAAAAATAAAAAAGTAAAAATAAAAATAAAAAAGTAAAAAGTAAAAGTAAAAATACAAGTAAAAATAAAAATAAAAAAGTAAAAGTAAAAATAAAAATACAAGTAAAAATAAAAATAAAAATAAAAATAAAAAAGTAAAAAGTAAAAGTAAAAGTAAAAATACAAGTAAAAATAAAAATAAAAAAGTAAAAAGTAAAAGTAAAAATACAAGTAAAAATAAAAATAAAAAAGTAAAAGTAAAAATAAAAATACAAGTAAAAATAAAAATAAAAAATAAAATAAAAATAAAAATAATAAAAATAAAAATAATAATAAAAAATAAAAATAAAAATAAAAATAAAAATAAAAATAAAAATAAAAATAAAAATAAAAATGGTGTGAGGGGAACTGCTGAGGGTGGGCTGAGTTTTATTTTTATTTTCCAATTTATTTTTAATTATTTAGCACGTGCTTGCTGGGGTGTTGCCACCCCCTGAGCATTCAGGGAAATCAAGAGAGAGGATGGACTCGCCAAGGACGGATATCGGGATAAAGGGAAAAGCAAAGGCCCTGCTCCATTTCCTGCTGCTGTGCCGTTTATTTCAGAATATTCCCATTGTCAGGGGGCAAAGCATTCCCAGCCAGCATCAGGAGGCAGGATCAGGCTGGGAAAAAAGCTAAATTTGGCTCCAACTCCTCAGCTGTTCCTGGTGAAATCCTCCCCTCCCTGTCCAGCCTGGATTTTAAAACATTCCCCCCTCATTTCTGCCTTGCACCGAAGGAAGAGATAAAAATAATTTCTAAAAATGCATTTTCCTGTAGGTGAAGGGATAAGACTTGGAGTTCACTCAGGAAAACCAGAGGATTTCACAGAGGACGCAGACAAGGCTCTTGCTGCAGGAATTTTTAGGTTTTTTCTGGCTTTGGGCACCCAGAAGTTGTTACAGAAAGCAGGAAAATGGTGAGCAGCAATGAGGGAGCACAGACAGAAATACCTGGGGTCAGGCCAACAACACAAGGCCATGTGAAAAATAAAAAAAAAAATAAAAACCAAACCAGAAAGGTTTTCTGTGAAAATCCGACAGCATTTGGAATAAACTGAATATCACAGAGTTCATAAAAAGCCAAACCATTCTGTATATTTCGATTTTTTTGCTGAAATTATTGTTCATTTTGGAGGCTGCAACACCTTTTTCTGGGTGTTCTCCTTCTAAAAATTTTGCTTTCTGCTTTTACTTTCTTCCCTTTCCCTATTTGATCACTGTGACAGCTTTCACTTTCAGCTTACAATCAAAAAAAAAAAAAAAAAAAAGGAAAGAAAAGAAAAAAGAAAAAGAGGTGGGTGGCAGCTTTATTTCCAGGCACACATTTGATAGCTGGGGGTAGAAAAAGAAACCTTCTTTTCCCCAAGAAAAGGTTTCCATGTAAAGAAAAAAGATCAAATGCAGGGATGTTAAAGTTCCAAGCACATGATCTTGGCAGGCTTGGAAAATAATTTCCAGCCAGTCTCACCTAAAATAAAAATCCTATTTCTGTTCCTGCTTGTTTGATGCAGCAACTCACCCAACCAACCAAAGTTCAATATTGCAACTTCTCCAATGTGGATTTATTTCCTTTTTCATTCATTGTGTGAATCTGTCACAGGCAGAGGAAAGAGATTCCCATCAGGGCAAAGTCCCTGGGAGCTGCTTCCATAGCAAATCTCATTTTTATTGTTGTTTCCTGGTTGAGTAATTCAGCTGGAGCACGGGAGGGAGGCCCAGGGAGAAAAATCCAAACATTTCCTGCTGGCTGCAGGTCCCTGCCTTCCCCTGGGAGATGGGAAGGTGGGCTCGTGGCTAATTTGGGATTTTTTATTTTCTCCCTCGGTGTCTCTGTGGTGCTCCCAGCAGGGCTGGAAGGAGTTCATGGGTGACAAACCCTCCTGGGGGCTCCAGCAATCCAAACCTGAGCGCAAATACTGCTCTTAACAGGCTTAATTCTCCCCCTGCATTAAAAGGGAACAGAAAATATTGTTATTAATACCTTAATTCTCCTCCTGCATTAAAATGGAGTGGATTGGGTGCCTGATCCTGATTTCACAGCTGAAATCCACGACTGGACACCCTTTGGTTTCACCCTCTGGCTTTAATGAAGTCCTTGCCAATTAAATTAAAGAACCTCAGCAACATCAGAGGAGTTAAAAGTGATTTCAAGAGAGGAACAAGAAGCATTTTTTCAGGGGTTTTTTTTGGTGGGTTTTGGTTTTTGTTTGTTTGTTTGTTTTTGTGGGGGGGGTTGTTGTTTGTTTTGTTTTGTTTTGTTTTGTTTTGTTTTGTTTTGTTTTGTTTTGTTTTGTTTTGTTTTGTTTTTTGGGGGGGGTTGTTTTGGTTTGGTTTGGTTTTTTTTGGTTTGGTTTGGTTTTTGTTTTTGGTTTGGTTTGGTTTTTTTTGTGCCATGTCTTTCTGGAGCTGGAATTTCCGTGGCATCCCCAGCTCAGGGATGGCTTTTCCCCATGGATGAAGAGGCAGAAAATCAACTGGCACAGGAGGAGAAGGAGCAGAGAGCTGTGAGGGGAAGTCTTTTTTCCCTTTCATCGACACAACAAAATGGAAATGGGCTGTTGGCTTTCCCTAATGCGAATAATAACAACTGCAGTGATAGATTTGTCATTGCCAGTATTGATTTCCTTCCCCGACATAAACTATTTTTAAAAATGCCTCTTAATGGGTTTTTATTTGCTGGCAGGGTTGGGATTTCAGGCCGTTCCCCACTGGGCCTGCTCTGGGAGGAGCAGGAGCAGGATCTACCCGTCCTTGGAAGTGAAAGGAAAAGTGGGAAAAAAGGGAAAGTTAGGAAAAAAAATATAAAAGGCAAAGGAGAAGGATGAGAAGGATGAATTGAAGCACAATGAGGAGAAAAGCAGGAATATCTGTCCCAGCCAGCCCACAGGAACCTGCAGGGAGGGGAGCAGAGCTGCTGGGAACACAAGGATGAGGTGAAAGCTTTGGAGCGCAGCTCGTCCGCCCTGAGCCACAAACAGCAGCGAGTGGAGCTGCTGGAGACAGCCCAGAGGAAACCTTGGAGCTGCTCCAGGGGCTGGAGCCCCTCTGGAGCCAGGCTGGGACACCTGGGGGTGCTCACCTGGAGAGGAGAAGCTCCAGGGAGAGCTCAGAGCCCCTGGCAGGGCCTGAAGGGGCTCCAGGAGAGCTGGAGAGGGGCTGGGGACAAGGGCTGGAGGGACAGGACACAGGGAATGGCACAGTTGGATGGTTGGATGGGATTTTGGGCAGGAATTGTTCCCTGGGAGGGTGGGCAGGCCCTGGCACAGGGTGCCCAGAGCAGCTGTGGCTGCCCCTGGATCCCTGGCAGTGCCCAAGGCCAGGCTGGACACTGGGGCTGGGAGCAGCCTGGGACAGTGGGAGGTGTCCCTGACCCTGGCATGGGGTGGGATGGGATGAGATTGGAGTTTGGGTTATGCCAACCCAACCCCATGACAGTGGAAGTGGCAGAGGGAGACCTGGAGAGTCCTGAGCTCCTCTCTTTGTCCTTTGTGGGGTTTGGTTGGGATCACAGAGAGGATTTCCTAAAAAAAATTGAAAGAAAGAGAGTAAGGGAGTAAGAGAGTAAGAGAGTAAGAGAGAAGGAAGGAAGGAAAGAAGGAAAGAAGGAAAGAAAGAATAAAGGAAAGAAAGAAGGACAGAAAGAAAGACAGAAGGAAAGAGGGAAAAAGAAGGAAAGAGAAAGAGAGAAAGAAGGAAAGAATTTTTATATAAATAAATAAATAAATGGCCAAACAAATAAATATGAAAATTACAGTAAAGGCAAAGTGAACACAAATGAATGAACAAATACATAAAGAACAGGTTTCTAATAAAGGCAAAAATGAACCAAATTGGTTTTTTTAAAAAAGCAACAAATAAATAAATAGTCCCACAACAATCACAAGAAAGGGCCAAACAAAGAAAAAAAAAACATGAACAAAAAAACCCCCAAAAAACCCCCCCAGGACAAAAAGAACCGTGCGTGCACATGCTTTTTTTTTTTTTTTTCCTTTCTTTTGCCTTTTATTTTTGCTTTTTAATGCTATTTTTACCCTTTTTTTGGGTTATTTTCCCCTTTTTTTATTTTTCCCCTTTTTTTGCTATTTTTTGCCTTTCTTTTGCCTTTTTTTTTTTTGCTCTCTTTCGCCTTTTTTGTTTGCTTTTTTATTGCCTTTTTTGCCTTTTTTTTTGCTGTTTTCTTTTTCTTTTTTCGCTATTTTTGCCTTTTGTTCTTCCATTTTCCCTTTTTTTTTTGGTTTTTTTTTGTGGGGTTTTTTGGGGGTTTTTTTTGGTTTTTTTTTGCCTTTCTTTTGCCTTTTTTAGGGTGTTTTGCTCTTTTTCGCCTTTTTTTTTTGCTTTTTTATTGCCTTTTTTGCCTTTTTTTTGCTTTTTTCTTTTTCTTTTTTCGCTATTTTTGCCTTTTGTTCTTCCATTTTCCCTTTTTTTTGGTTTTTTTTTTTTTTGGGTTTTTTTTGGTTTTTTTTGTTGTTTTTTTTTGCCTTTCTTTTGCCTTTTTTAGGGTGTTTTGCTCTTTTTCGCCTTTTTTTTTTTGCTCTTTTTTTTTGCCTTTTTTCTCTTTTTTTTCCCCCTTTTTTTCGCTTTTCTTCTCCCCTTTTTTTTTTCTTTTTTTTTCTTTTTTTCTTCCCTTTACCAACAAAAACCTTCGTTTCTCCCGCCCGCTCCCTCGCATCCCCCACCCACCCTCGGCGGGGCGGGGCGGGGGCATCCCGGCCGCGCTCCCCGCATCCCCTCCCATCCCCTCCCCTCCCATCGGTGTGGGCGGTGTCGCCGCGGCTCCCGGGCCGTGCCTGGCTGTCCCCGGCGCTGTCCCCGAGCCCGCGGCGTGCATGGCCCTGCGCGGGCGGCGATGGCTGCGCGCTGATGGCCCAGCTCGCCATGGCTGCCAGGGACGAGCTGTACAGCAAAGTCATCCCCCGGCGGCACCGCCAGCACCGCGCCGGCACCATCAAACATGGCTCGTCGCTGGAGATCCTGCTCTCCATGGGCTTCCCCAAGGCACGGGCGTAAGTCGCTGCCCCGCGGGGTTGTTTTTTTTGTTTTTTTTTCATTCTCTTCTTTCGCTTTATGGAGGGAGAGGGAGAGAGAACAGGAGGGCGCCGCTTCGGCTTCGCTGCTCCGGAGCGGCGCGGGGCCGGACGCGGGGAGGGAGCGCCGGGGAGCCGCGGATCCAGCCCGGGAAGAGGCGGGGATGCGCTGGCGGAGAGGGGGGATGAGCTCCCGGAGCGGGGGGATGCGCTCCTGGAGAGGGAGGGTGCTCTGCTGGAGCGGCCCGGACAGCGAGGGATGCGCTCCCGGAGCAGGGAGATGCTCTGCCGGGGCAAGGGGATGCTCTGCCGGGGAGGGAAATGCCCTCCCGGAGCGGGGGGATGAGCTCCCGGACCGGGGGGATGCTCTGCCGGGGAGGGAAATGCCCTCCCGGAGCGGGGGATGAGCTCCCGGAGCGGGGGGATGCTCTGCTGGAGCGGCCCGGACAGTGGGGGATGCCCTCCCGGAGCAGGGAGATGCTCTGCCGGGGCAAGGGGATGCTCTGCCGGGGAGGGAAATGCCCTCCCGGAGCAAGGGGAAGCTCTGCCGGGGAGGAAAATGCGCTCCCGGAGCAAGGGGATGCTCTGCCGGAGCGGCCCGGACAGCGGGGGATGCTCTCCCGGCAGCGGGCAGTGCTCTCCGGGCAGCGAGGGGATGCTCCGCCTGCTGCGAGGGGATGCGCTCCCGGAGCGGCCCGGAGATGCCTGCTCGGAGCAGGCAGGGGAGCGGGGGATGCTCTCCCGGCAGGGCAGCGGCGGGGTGCGCTCGCAGAGCCGGGGGGATGCGCTGCCGGGGCAGCGGCGCGGTGCTCTCCCGGGCTGAGGGGGGCACGGCCTGGGGATGCGCTCCTGGAACGGCCCGGAGAGCTGGGAATGCGCTCCTGGCAGCGGGGAAGGCGCTCCCGGAGCAGGGGGATGAGCGGCCCGGGGATGCTGTAGCACCCGCGGGATGCTCCGCTCGCATCCTCCGGCGGCCGCCGCGGCCGGGCAGGAGCCCCGGGCACACCGGGACCCATCCCCGCAGCCTTCCCGTATCGTCCCGGAGCTGGGGGTGGCCAGGCAGGGCAGTTTTTGCCACCCAGACTGAAATTGCCTTAGCTCGGACACCCGCGGGATTTTCTTCAAGGCGTGTACAAGTCACCCTAAAAGCAACGGAGCAACAAAAGTGAATTTCCACGCGTAGCCCGGGGCGGTTCGGGTTTTCTTGTCCAATTCCTGCCCCGGTGTAACCTCCCTGCGCGTGCTTGTGCTTTCAATTAATCAGGCAGCAAACTAACGCTAACTTAATGATGGAGCAGTGAAACTTAATGATGGGGAAGTGACTCCTGAAGCGAGACCGCTCCTTTTTGGGATGCAGATGGAGCCGGTGGCGATTGGGATGGTTCCTTGATCTCCCTGAGTTTTCCGTTTGTTGTTGATGCCAACCAGAGCTCCAGCCTCCCTTGTCACAGGGTTATTTTTAATAAATATAGACAGGCACATGCGGTTTAAGGGCATATGTTCCTTGTGGATTCGTGGGCTTGCAGGGACCCACCAGCACGTGCAGGAAATCTTATTTTGGTTTTTTTCCGCGGTGCTGCTTTGCTCTCCTTATGGCTGTCAGTTATCTCCTGCGATCAGCACGCAGCTTTCAGACACAGCGAATGCAAATGAAGAGCAGGGGCAGAGCGGTGACTTCATGCTTAGCCCGGCTGGGAGAAAAGATGGTTGGAAGGAAAGATGTGCACCTTTCAGTGGAGCTGGAATAAAATAAAATTAAAAAAAAAAAAAAAAAGAAGCAGCTTGATCCTATGAATGAAATGGTTCTTCCCTGCACAACAGTGCCATCAAGGCTGCCAGGCAGCCCTGCTCCTACCTGACTCAGGAACTGTGTCTATGGGTCACATTCCTGCCCAAAAAGCACTGACAGCTGTTCAAATGCACTCAGAGCTTCAGCATGCAAAGCAGGGAAGGTTAAACACAAGCCAGGAAAATGGGCAAAATATCCCTAAATGTGAAAAGCACTTATTGGAAATGCAGCCAGGCAGATGGGTAAAGCTGTCAGGACACTGAGTTCAGGATAACCCTGTGTGAAAACTCAGAGCAGAGAAGGTTAAACACAGGGAAATGAGCAAAATATCCCTAAATGTGAAAAGTACCTATTGGAAATCTAACCAGGCAGATGGGTAAAGCTGTCTTGATAAAATTCAGGATAACCCTTGTGTGAGAACTCAGGAGAGCAGAGAAGGTTAAACACAGGGAGCAAGCCAGGAAAATGGGCAAAATTGCAAGGAGCACCTTTTGGAAATGCAGCCAGGCAGATGGGTAAAGCTGTCAGGACACTGAGTTCAGGATAACCCTTGTGTAACAACTCAGCAGAGCAGAGAAGGTTAAACACAGGGAGCAAGCCAGGAAAATGAGCAAAATATCCCTAAATGTGAAAAGTACCTATTGGAAATGCAGGCAGGCAGATGGGTAAAGCTGTCAGGATACTGAGTTCAGGATAAGCCTATATGAAAACTCAGCAGAGAAGGTTAAACACAGGGAGCAAGCCAGGAAAATGGGCAAAATATCCCTAAATGTGAAAAGTACCTATTGGAAATGCAGGCAGGCAGATGGGTAAAGCTGTCAGGATGCTGAGTTCAGGATAAGCCTGTGTGACAGCAAAGCTCTCTGCTGGGACAGGCACCACTCATCCCATCTGAAGGAGCAGTGAGTGTCCCTGTTCCACCCTGCTGGAAAAGCTGCAAATAATTGATCATTCAAATTCAGGCAGGAAGCAAAATGGAAATAAACCCCATAAAATCCAAGGGTGGGATGTGGGTGGAACACAGGTTTGGGAGCTTGAGGGAAAGGAGTGCACAGCAAAGGGAAGGTGAAGGGGAAGGTTTTTAACTCTCAGCATTTCTCTCTAAGTGGGAATGAAAAAACCAAGGTGCCAGCGAGGTAAAAACATCATCTCCCTGCCAGAGGTGGTATGGGGACGTGGCCTTAAAGCCCTTGTGGGTTTTCCCCCAGAACTCTTCCACTTTTGACTCCTTCCCCAAAACCACGGTTCCAGCAGGAGCCAGGGAATTCAGTGAAATGGGATTTCAGTTCTGTGCACACAAACACGAGCCAGGCTGGTACTTTAAAAGTGGTGACCATCTGTTTGGGTGGCTTATGCAAAACAAACCTCCGAGTTGTCAGACGAGTCTGTCAGGCGTGTCACAAAATACCCTGGCTGCTGGCAGCAGGGGCCCCTGGCTCTCTGGGGGGACTGACTGGGGCAGGGGACAGAGAGGACCAGGTCAGACAGGGTCACAGACACAGGGCTGAGCTGCAATCAGAATTTCCAGGGTGACACTGAGGAGTGAGATGCTGGGAAGAACTCGCGTTGCCTGACTTCCAGCACGTGTTAAAATAACCCAAGGTGAAAGGCTGAGTGTGATCTGCAGGTGTTACTGGATGGCTCAGCTGAGGGGAGAAACTGAGCAGGAATCAAGGGAGGATGTCAGGCAGCAAGTGCAGAACTGCCATGGATCTTGGGTTCACCTCGAGAGGTCCTTAAAAAAATATTTGTCCATCCTGCAGGTGGTTTGTGGGGGCCTGGGGATGGAGGGCCCATCAGAGGACGTGTCCTTCCTTTCTGAACTGAGATAGCACTGAAATTACTGGGTCTGCTCCAACGTCAGTCTCACCCTGATACCTTTGAGGTTTTCCCTGTTGCCCCCTCTGAGGAATTTTTTGGCACAGGTCCGTGTGTTTTCCTTCTTCAGCACCAGCTTCAGTTCAGGGCTCCTCTGAATCACAGGGTGATGTTCAAACCACTGTTGGGAGCTTTTACCTGAGCTTGGCACCTGCTCAGGGCCCTGCAGTGTGTCACCCCTTTGAAGCATCACCACGGGCTGCTGTTCTTTGGCCAGCACGCAGCCATTATGATTATTTTATTTTGCAATTAGCCCATTAGATTACGTACTGTCTGCTCCCACAGGCTGTCCCTATCCCCAGCAGCTCCTGATGGAAGCAAGCAAGGAAGGCAAAGGTGATGTTATAATTCCCATTTTGCAATTTGGGCACCAAGAAAAACGTTTTACACAAAGGCCTAACCAAACCCCCAGTGCTTCGATGCCCTAAATACAACAAGAGGATTCCTCCAGAAAGAGATCTCATACAATTATTACTTCCCAGTTGCCCCAAAATATTATTTATGATCTTGTGATGATAAATATGAACCTCCCATCAGTGGTTCCACCTGATTGTCATCCAATCTGCCTGCCAGCACCTCTCACTATCATTTATAATCCCTGAGAGCAGAGAGAAGAAAAGCACAAAATAATTTACAGGCCATTAAAACCACAGGGGATCACTTACAGCTCCTATGCATGTAGAAGCAATTAAAAAAAAAAAATCCATAATGTGTCTATAAGAGGCTAAAATTGAAAAAAAAAAATTAGTGATGGGCTGCAATTTCATTCAGGATGGAAGAAGACCTTTGACCAAACTTGAATTAATGAAACTTATTCATCCTGCATGGTGCAGAAATCAACGTGGCTCCAGCATCTGCAAGTTTTTAAAGGTTTCGTGTCAGCCTTTGAACTCCTCCAAAACACCCTCAGAACCAGAAAGTTAATATTCTAGCATGAGGAAAAAGAATTAATTGTGCTTTGTTTGTTTGAATTCTGGGTTCACATATCTGCATGGATATATAAATGTATAAAATATAAAATGTTTCTGCTGCTGCATACAACTCTGAATTCATGGCACAGCTCTGAGGTGCTGTTTCAGAAGAGATCCAGGCCTAAGAAAATGAAGATAATTCCCTGGTCCCTGCCATTACTCAGGCTGGGTAAATCACTGCCCATAACCAGAAGACTGAAATTAGAGATACTGTGCTTTTTCTGTCACTGCTCTGTCTCTGATAAGCAGGAGAGATGACACAGGTGGCAAAGCTTTCCAAAACTAAATGGATGTTCCTTCCCCTCATCTGGGCCTGGAAAAGGCTTTAACTCTGTGTCCATGGCCTCAGGAGGAGTTAATTCCCCTGGACCTGGAGGAAACCAGTCTGACTGGGATTTGCCTTCTCAGAAACAACAAGAATTTTCAGGTGCTAAAGGTTTCATTATCGTCGAAGAAACGAAGCTCAGGTGCGGTTTACAAACAGCAAAAGCTTCCCTGGTGTTTTGAAAGGGATTTTCGCCTGCTCAGACATGTTTTGCTTGGTAACAGACTGAGCAACATGGCAGGGTTTCAGCCCAGCAAGGCTGGGAGTCGCTCCTTCCTCTGGGGCTGGAGCTGGATTTGGGAAATGACGGCGTGGAAGAGGAGTGCTGCTGGTAATTTCTCTGCTCATTTTCAGTTTTGAAGTGGTTTCCCTTCCTTCACGGCTTTGCCCTCAGGGTGTTTGTTTTCTGCAAATGCTCCTGGCTGAAGTTCATCCTGCTGCAAAGAGCCAGCCCAAAACCAGCCCCAAGTCCCCCTTGAGCCCAAGCATTTGAAGGATTTTCCTGATTCCCAGTGCCTGGTGCTGGCCCAGGGCGTGGAGGGAAAGCCCACCCTGAGGAAAGAGATGTTGCTGGAAGCAGCAGCTTGGGAGGCTCCATTGAAAGGGATTTCAAAGTTTAGCAGCACTGGAGGAAATCTTGAGCTCTTGAATGGAAAATCCAGGTGTTGCAGGCACAAGGGCTTAGGGAGAAGCTTCCCCTAAAGCTCTGTCTGTGCTGGTCACTCCAGACAGGGATCTGGGGCTTGGATAGAGCCATGGACTGTGGGGCAGAGAAACCATCTGAGCAAAACACTTTCATTTCCAATCCTGCCCGTGGACATTTGGGAGCAGGGGCTTCCTGGGGAGGGTTTGTGACCTGTTTGCAAATGGTGACAGAGGGAGAAGTTCTGGAGGTGCCCCTTTGGGAAGTCACCTGCACAAGCCCCTGGCTCCCTGCACTCAGCTCTCACTGGGGTTTAGGGGATGAGACTGGGACAGTCTGAGCCCTGAACTGCTCTAGTTTGTGTACTGCAATTCCTGGGTCAGCTCTGGGGCCTGGGTTCCTTGCATTCAGCTCTCACTGGGGTTTAGGGGATGAGATTGGGACAGTCTGAGCCCTGAGCTGCTCTGGTTTGTGTACTGCAATTCCTGGATCAGCTTTGAGGCCCGGGTTCCTTGCATTCAGCTCTCATTGGGGTTTAGGGGATGAGACTGGGACAGTCTGAGCCCTGAGCTGCTCTGGTTTGTGTACTGCAATTCCTGGGTCAGCTCTGGGGCCTCGGAACTGTTCTGTGCTGGAGGGGACCCCCTGGAGGGGATCCAGGTCTGCAGGACAGGGACCTGAGATAAGGCAGCAGCTGCCAGGGAGGTGCTCTGGAGAAAGGCTTCAGAAAATCCATTTGGGACTCAGTCCTGTGGCTGTTCTGCACATGGATTTTATTTATTTTTTTTTCCCGTTGGCCTTGCTGCAGATTTCTGCTGTGGGACTGAGATGGTTCCTGCAGGATTCAGGTTGTTCCGTGCCAGTGGCTCCAGTGTGTGTGTGGGGTGGGCGTCTCCATGAGAATTTCCTTACTTTAAAGATCCAAAGAGATAAACCACAGGGGGCTCTTTATTTCCACGGCATATTCTGAAAACTGAGGCACAAGAGAAGCTTAGAGATCAAATCTACAGCTAGGCTGATACTTGCACCTGAATCCTTAGAGTTTCAGCCCGTTCACGACAAGACTTAGATCTGCTCTAAGCAGAACAGCAATTTCCATGACGTGCTACAACATCTTCAGAGGGAGGGACAGCTCTTATCAGAGGCACAGGAGTGATAAGATCACACTGGGCAATGATAAGAGCAGCAGTGCTTGGTGCTACCTCAGTGGGTCAGGATGCTGGACACAGAGCTGCCATTAATCACATGGACACAGAGGTGCCATTAATCACATGGACATGGAGCTGCCATTAATCACATGGACACAGAGCTGCCATCAATCAAATCTGGTGGCTGGGAGCTGTGGAGCAATCAGATATTCGGGGCTGCTGTCCACAGAGAAAAGGTTTCTGCCACAAACGTCGAGGGAAGAGTTTAAGGACGGAGCAGCCCGGCACAAAGATTGCTCAGCCAAGGTCAGGGAGTCCCTGCCGGCCCAGAGAACGAGCTCATGTGTGTTCAGGGAGGAAAACAAAAGGCAAACTCCCCTGCAGGGCCTGCACACCCCACACTTCACTGGGAGCTGGTGTTTGGGTGTCTGAGCAGCACCAGCATGTGCAGGGAGGTCCCGGTCAGCCAGCAGGCAGCATTCCCTGGATTGCTGAGATGTGGTTTTCAAGGCTATCTGGCTTTGGCAAACGCTGACAGAGATGTCAGGGAGTTTCCTGGTCGCTGAGTACTTGGTTTGTTTTGGTATTAAAATCACATGGTGACAAGAAAACATTTCCTTGGGCTTCCGTCCCTCTGATGATTTCCTTGTCTCGGAGCCAAGGTCTTGAACTTGATCCTGCCGTCTGCTCTAGGAAGGAGAGGAGCCCAGAAAGTGCAACCCAGACCTCCCATGTCACTGAGAGAGCCTGAAAAATTGCTCTGTGCCTTCTGTGTCAAAGGCCCAAGCAGTTAAAAACTCAATCCCTAGGATGCAATTCCCTTTCAAGCTCCCTATCAGCTCCAAGGGATACAGATACCAGTGTTATCTCTCCTGTCCCTTTTTCTTTCTCTTCACCCATCTCCAGACCTGATACCACTGTCAGGAGCCAGTTTCAATGCACTGATGAGATTCTCAAGACAAGGAGTGGCAGGAGGAGCTCAGGATTTCAGATATCCAGCCTGTTTGGATGGAGCCCTGTTGGCATTAAATGCTGATTCTCCTCCCCCCTTGGGCAGTGTGTTGGGCTGTTTCCTGCAGGGTTCTGCCTCTGGAAGTTCACCCCTGGATTATTCTGCCTCTTTCCTATGGAACAGCCTGTGCTCAGAGGCTGCTGTGGGCCCTGGAGACTGGCAGAAGTCGGGGGGAATTCCGTTCTTTGAAAGATCATGAGAAAAAAAAATAATTAAAAAAAAACCACCTAAAAAAGTGGTGCTTTTAAACATCAGGTGATAACCCTGCTGGCTCCTGAGGACGCTTTTGTGCTTTTAAGTCACTTTTGCAAGTGAACTTGGACTCCCAGATTTTGCTCCGAGTCGCAAACGCTGCCCTGGGTTTCTAAGGGAGAGCTCATCGTGGATTCACAGCATGTGCTCTGCAATTGCAGAAAGAATAGAGACATCCGTGTGTGTGTCTGTGCTGCACCAGTCTAATTATCCTCAACAAGCAGAGTCATCAAAGGAGCTGTGTTTCAGCAGCTGACAGCGTTTTGGATTCCAGCACCAGGGCTCTCTGCAGCCCTTGTGCTCCCCCACGGGGCTCGCTCACCCCCTCCATAAACACACCCAGAGAGAAGAGTCCTGGGTGGGTTTGGTTTGGTTTTCTGTCCCCACCACATTCTGGTTGTGCACAAAGGTTGTGAGAGGCTGGACAGCAGCAAAAAGGAGAGGGAGGAAAAAAAAAACCCAGTGAGAAGCTGAGGGAATTGCTGGAATTGCTGTAAGAAGGCAGCTGACAGCCTGCAGAAACAGTGCTTGAGACACCTTGGACCTCCTGTCCGTGTTCATAGGGTGCTGTCCCTTCAAACCCACTCCTGAAATGTCCCCTGGAGTTTAGCAAGTCCCAGCAGCCAAAGGTGGGGCTTGAGGTGCTCCTCAACACCCACACTCGTGGTTCAGAGCTCAGACACCAAGCTGACACACCAGGGGTGCTCCTGCATTCCCTGGGAAGCCTCAGAATTCCCATTTCTCACAAAGATTCCCCAAAGAGCACAGCTGCATCTGCAGGTGTGACAACATCCTGTCAGGCATGGTCAGGATCTGAACAAACCAGAAAACCAGTAATTATCTGTTGGAACAGATGAAGCAGAAAACCCCTGCAGAGAAGATCTATTGGTGAAGGATTGTAAGAATGTAAGGCATATAGGAGAAATAGAGATGAAAGCAAAATTTGAGCTGTAATACGCTAAGCAGGAAGATGATTGGATTGGCTGAGTCAATTACCAGGGCTCTGGTAATTGAGCAATGCTCCTCCCCAAACAGAAGAGGTTTGAACTTCTCAGGTATCAGGGAAAAGGTGGTTCTTCAGGTTTTTAGTATGTAGATTAGCATGGTAATGTAGTAGTCCCTATAGGCTGTATGTAAATGTTGTTGGTTTTTGTATCTTCAGGTGATTGGTTAATGCTCATTAGAATATTCATGATAGAAAGAGTTAAAATAGAATGTAACAGGTGATCCGCCCTCTTGCCCTCTTGCCTTGCTGGATCCTGACCCCTTTTAGACTTTCCTTGGTTAGGCTGCATCCCCACGCATAATAAACCACGTGCCTCAAAACTGCTGAAGTCTCCGGATACTTTCCTCTTTGGACTTTTGCTAATCATCAATTTCTTCAATTATCAACTGAGCCTGGAAGGAGGGAGAGGAGATGTGTTTGATGGCTCTGCTTTCCCCAGACACCAACTCTGTGCCCTTGAGGCTGAACTGAGGCATTGCCAGTCCCTGTCTGCAGAACACCTGGGGAATGCTGCTGGGAGGATGTGGCTGAGCAACCCTGGGGATATCTGCCCTCTGTGCCAAACCCAGAGACTGGGAGCTCTGATAGACACCCACAGCCTGGCATGGAGAGAGGGTTCCACTGTGCTTCACTCCCACCCATTGATGCCTGAAGTTTGAGCTTTGGTGTTTTCCAGGTTCTGTGCTGCCCAGGGGTGCAGCTCTGAGCTCACAGTCAGGGTCAGCTCTGCACAGAGCAGGGACACAAAACAAATCCTGTTCCTGCTGCACACCAAGGACAACTTTCAGCCCCACAGCACAAACAAGGGGGGCTGGAGGGAGGAACAAGGAGGATGGGACCTCACAGCCTGGAGCTGGAATTGGACAATTAAACCCCAATGGACCAAAACTGATCAAAGTGTGAGACCTCATGACCATTTGCCCATTTTGTGACTGTTTTGTGTCCATTTTTTGTCCATTTTGTGTCCACCTTGGGTGTAGCCCTGGCCAGGCTCTTGTCCTGCCCAAGGTGTGTCCTAAAGCCCTTTCAATAAATCTCTGCTTTATTCTCCAGCCCTGCCCAGTCTCTGTTCCAGCTCAGCCTTCCCAAGGCATCACCATCACCCCCCTGCCATTATCAAACACAGGCCAAGTGCCACTTTCCACCCTTTCATGGAGTGTTAGTGATGCTCTGCTCCCCACGTTGTGCAGAATTAATCATCTGGGGCTGCTGACTGTGACATGATTTGCCAGTGTAGAGCTGGGGGTGTTTTAGGGAGATTTCTCATCTCCTGGTGTGTAAAAATGACTCTTCTCTTTCCCCTGTGCTCAATGAAATCCAGCAAGTTCTGCCACGACTCATCCCATGAATGGGCTGATTCAGCCAAGCCCCTCAGCACACGCTGAATGGCTGAGACCAAGATGTCCCAAACATTTCCACCCAGGCAGGCACTAAAGGGCACTGGGAAGACCTGAAACAGATGAGCTGGTGCCCTTTGTTCCCCATTTCACTGAGAGCCATTGGCAGTTTCGCGATGCAAATTTCAAGCCTGAGCTGGTGCAGAGATGAAACCCCTGTGATCATTTCCCCCCGTGAGCAGACACCTGGCTTTGATATCCCTTGTTGTGCAAGGAGGAAAGGTAAACATCCCCCCTGCTGCAGGAGCTGACAGTAAACAGGAGCCAGAAAGAGCCTCTGGAGGGGAGGATGGGGAGAAGGAAGGAGGAAGCCAGGCCCTGATCCCAGCATTGCCTCCAAAATCCCCTTTTTTCCCAGTGCTTACAGCGAGTTAGATTGCTGGGTGAATGCACAGCTGCACGAGGATCCAGCTAAGCACCATTCCCATTTCACAGACAGGAAAATGCAGCTTGAGACAACCCATGGAGGCTCCTGATGCCAGAGAGGGCACCTTAATTAACATTTGCCATCCACTGGAGACAAAGGGCTCTCCACAACTGCAGGCTCTAAGTGGTGTCAATGGTGTCCTGCTCCTTCCTTCTGCAGTTATATTGGATTTTTGCCTCCCAATCGATATTTCCTTCTGAGAGGAGCTGCCAAGCCCCCAGTAAGTGTCAGATCACAGCATATTAGCCAGGGATAAGCCACTTCTCCCAGGCTCCATTCAAAGAAATCTCCAGCTAACCCAGATTTGGAGCTGGTTCATGTCCACAGCAGTCCACAGGCAGCAGGAGCAAGCCTGGGAGTAAATGGAGTTTACAGCTGCACCTTACAAATCCCATTTCTGTTCCTTTTCCAGTCTCTTCATTGCTGCACCATAAATGCTTTCATGTTCTGAGGGGCAAAGCCTTCCAGCAGTGTAAATCAGCCCAGCACCATTTCCTTTGTGAGAGCAATAATAACACACAGCAGCTGAGCATCTTCCCCAGAAATAACCCAAGTTTCCTTTAGAGAAATGGGTGTTTTATACCATTCAGGGAATGCCAAAAAAACCCAAAAAAATAAAAAAGCCTGAGCATAAATAAGAGTCAGCAGCAAAGCCTGTGGGAAGGAAGATACAAAGCTCAGGTGTTTCACAGCACATTTATGTGTTGGGGCACTGGAGTATTTTATAAATTGTGACTCCAGCTCCCTGCCTGGAGCTGGGGCACATAATCCTGCTTTTCCAGGCACATAGCCCTGCTCTCCCAGGCAGCTGGATCCATGGGAACCCTGATTATTTGGGTCTCAGACACATCAGAGGATGAGTCAGGAGTGGCCCCACAGCGTGTGGTGGCACAGGGCAGCTGCTGCTTCCTTCCAGAATGCCAGCAAGCACAGGGAATCCATCCCCTGCCCTGCTCAGCCAGCAGTCCATCCCTGTCACGAGGCCTGTGTGGGCTGAGCTGCACAATCAGAACCCCTCACACCCACCTGAAGCCAGCTGTGTGGGGGGATCTTAAAGTGTTGCTTGGATTTGGTGAAAAGGGGTGTGATTTGCAGGGGGAAAATGACCTGCTCCCCCCTGGCATTTCCTGCTTTCTCCCTGAGGTGGCATTTTCTGCTGGCATGGGAAGGTCAGCTGTTATTTCATCACCCAGAGAAGCCCATCAGATGCTGTGACAGAGGGGATTTAACTCCCCCCAGACACCCTGACTTTGGGGATCAGTGCATCCTTCCTGCCCCAAAGCTGCTCATCCTCACTGAGATCAAAAGACTCTCAGGCCCTGGGAATTCCAGGGAGGGAAGGATGATGTGCTGGGAGTGCAGAGCATGCCTGGGATTCAGCTGGACTCACATATTCCTCCTGAAATCTGCCAGCTTCCATTGGCACGGCCCGTGACTGCTCTGGAGGTGCATCCCACGTGGAGGAACTTGTGCATCACCCTGTGCTCCTCAGCCTGGCTGTGTCCTGGCAGGTTTCTGCTGTGACTCAGCCTGACCAAGGGCACAGGGCCTGCTGAGAGCCTTTCTCATCTTCTCCTGGGCAGCTCCAGGGAGCAGCTGCTTGTAAGAACGGGGTCGGATGGTGATGAGACATCTCTGGAGTCAAGGCTGCTCTTGGAGCTGTGGTTTATTGACCAGGGCCTGGGTGAAGGGGCCCTGCTGAGAGCTGCCAGCTGCCAGCTTGGAGCAGGCCCCAGAGAGAGAAGAAGAGAGCAAGAGAGGAGCTGAAGAGCAGTAAGAGAGCGAAGTTCCCGTTACAATCCATTAAATCTTCCATACTGAACATTCTTACACCAACCAATCTAGTGCAAGACACAAATCCTACAGCATTTACACACAGCCTGTAAGAATCATTACATGACCATGCTGTGTTATATTTTAAACCCTAAAAACGACTCCTTGGACCCCTCCTGCCAAGCTAGTGGGGTCTTGACGTTGTTTAAGATCACAACGACACGGACTCTGAGTTCAGAAGGCTGACAGTGACAGTGTTTATTACTTGGGAATTTCTTCCCTTTATGCTGTTTTACAAAGAACAACCCAAGGGGTGGAAGAAAGACAAACTTCTTCAATCACATTGGTCAGAGCAGAGGGACAGCAAGAAGTCCCTCCTAGGGAAAGGAATGTAAACAAAGGTTACAGTCAGGAAAACGTGTCTCTTGTTGGCAGAAAACTCTCTGGGAAAAGAGTTTCAGAGAAACCAAAACATCACAGGCACCAACCAGGGCTACAGGGTCTGCTCTGACCCTTGGACTCTTGGTGAGGAGAAGGGCATTGTTTAATCAAAAGGGGATTAATTACCTTCAGCCAGCCACACTGTTGTTCTCCAGTTGTTCAGTGACTAAAGCTTCAGGCATCAAAACTTGCTTTCAATTCCATTTCACTTACAGGTTTCATATTCTCAAAAGCTAAACAGTCATGTTTATGAGGCTTTCCCTTTTCATCTTCCCCACCACTGCTGATCTCTGTGCTCCTTCTGGGCGTTCAGAGAGGCCCATCTGCTGCAAAGGGAACTCGCAAAGGGCAGGGCCGAGGCTGCCCAGGGAAAATGTGACAGCGGGAGGGGCAAAATGAAGAATCTCCCACAGAAATGTGAAATCATCCCCAAAGAGCCAGAGCCAGGTTGGCAGGGCTGGGTTTGGAAGTAAACTCTGGGATCACAAAGCATGGGAAGAGGATTGCCATGTCTGAATATTCCCTCCCTCTGCTCACCCCCCACCAATCTCCACGACAAACGGAGATTAAATCCTCCTGGAGCTGCTGCTTCCCAAGCAGAGGACCAGGAGCCTGCTGAGGTGTCACGGGACTTCCCTGGATGGCAGCTCAGGAATTTTACATGTTTGCTGTCAGCAGCTTGTTTTGGGGGAGAAGGATGGCAGAGATGTCAGCTCCTCCCAACCAGGGGGCTGTGCAGGCGTGGGGAGGGATGAGAGCAGCGAGTGCCAGGGCACCCAACCCAAACCCAGCACCCAAAACCCTCTCCTGCCTCTGTGGGAGTGGGGAGGACACTCCCAGGGGCTGCTTTATCCTTTCTGACAGCAAAGAGTCACTTGAAAACCTTCTCAGATCTCACAGGAACCTGAAATGAACAACACAACTGAGCCACCAGCCCAGAAGAAGCATCTTCCTTGGTTCCTGGAGCCACAGCCAGCTCCAAGGGCAGAGTGCTGCGAGTGCAATAACTCCCTGTGTCACTCGTGTTCTGTAGGATAAATCACAGAATCACAGAATTTCTAGGTTGGAAGAGACCTCCAAGATCATCAACCCAGCTCTAACACCTCAACCAGACCATGGCACCCAGGCCACATCCAGGCTTTTATAAACACATCCAGGGGTGGTGACTGCACCACCTCCCCGGGCAGGCCATTCCAGAACTTTATCACTCTTTCTGTGAAAAACTTTTCCCTGATATCCAACCTGTACTTCCCTTGGTGCAGCTGAGGCTGTGTCCTCTCCTTCTGTCCGTTGTTCCCTGGAGAAAGAGACCAAATCCATCAAAGATGCCAGCAGTGACAGTGGTGGGGCTCAGGAGTTGTGTCTGGACCACAAAAAGGGCAGCATTCCCCCTTGGATCACCAAAAGCCCCAAAAAACCCCCTATAAATCTACCTTAGCAGCAGACAGAGGAAGCTGTGTTGCTGGGGTTTGGGTTTGTTCTCTGACAGGAGCTAATTATGAAACCAGAGGGCCTTGCCATGTCTGGAATCCAGGGCCCTTCTGGAAGTCCAGAATGGATGAGCTGGAGTCGGCAGCCACTCTGGGAAATCCTGGCTGAGGGATGCTCAGTGTCTCTGCAAATTAAGCACCTCCCTGAGCATGAAAGCATTTTAAGGTTTTTGCCTGAGGACACAAAGAGAGGCTCTGGCAGCACTGGGTTTGGAGCTGGGCGATTTGGATTTGCCGTAAATAACCCCAGAATGTGCTCTTAGGTGGAAATCAGCTGCTGTTCCAGGCATCCACCTCAACCTTCCACCCACTGGGTATTATTTCAGTTCCGCTGCAGCACATCCCCAAACCTTCCAGGACCTTTGATGTGACTTTCATTTCAGTAAGAGAGATGAAATTTTGTGGTGTCTGAGGTCGGGTGTGAGCGATGGGGAGGAAGGGATCCTTTTTTCCATGCTGCTTTATCTTCCCCTTGCTTGCAGTTCTGAGTGTCAGGAGCAGGCAGGCAGTTTATTTGTGGAAAACCTCTCTTAATCACTGGAGTATCTGAAGCAGTTGAACAATTTAGATGAGCTTACGAAAACGGGGATTGAGTGTTGTGATTAGATAATTGTCCCTTTGCTTCAAGGTATGAGTCAAAGCAGAGACAAGTTTTTGGTTGCAGTGAAAATTCCTGAAAGCTGTGGCTTTCCTGGTGGTGAAACAAGCAGGGAATGCCAGCAGCACCGCAGGCAGGCTTGGGGGCTGCTGAGGGATGTTTAAGGGATAAACATTCCCCTGGTTTTTGAAGTTTAGGGCAAAGCTGGGCAGAGGGAATGCTCCCAGCAGCCACACAGGTCCCCACACGTGGGTCCTGCCCCGGGGCAGGAACCCAGGATGGATTTCAGTGCCAGCCTGGCAAAGGGTTCAAAGGTGCTGCTCAAGTTCAAACACGTGAGCAGCTCTGTTCTAACCGGGGTTACTCAGCACAGCCTTGGAGCAATTTTGGTTTTCAACCCAGTGCAGGGTGGAGCTGTGCTGGGGCTGCTTTGGTGCTGGTGTTACCCTGAGCTGAAGGCCACCCCACGTCAGAACCGTTTGGTTATCTGGATCAGTGGCCTGAATTTCATTTCCTCCTGGGTGCTGGTCAGGGAGGGTTTTTCTCTGATGTGTTGGCTCATCCTGTTTGCCCTGAGGTGGGCAATTCCACGCTCTGGCCCTCATCTCCCTGTGAAGGAGCAGGGCTTTGAGCATCCTGTTTGCTCTGAGGTGGGCAATTCCACCCTCTGGGCCTCATCTCCCTGTGAAGGAGCAGGGCTTTGAGCATCCTGTTTGCCCTGAGGTGGGCAATTCCACCCTCTGGCCCTCATCTCTGTGTGAAGGAGCAGGGCTTTGAGCATCCTGTTTGCCCTGAGGTGGGCAATTCCACCCTCTGGCCCTCATCTCTGTGTGAAGGAGCAGGGCTTTTTGAGCACAGGCATTGCCCTGGAAGAGCTGTGCCTGTTCTGCCTCCCACTGCGGGGTGAGGAAGGCAGAGAAGTTTCCAGCAGCTTTCCTGCCATCAGCAGGGTGATGAGTGTTATCTCCATCCCCCATCCACAGCGAGGGGAGTGCAGGGACAGAAGGATGAAGCTTCTGTTTGCCAAAGTGGCTGTCAGTTTTTCAGGTCCCAGCATGGCAGAGCAGGCGTGTGTGGGCGCTGCCAGGTGCACCCTGCCCTCCTGGAAAGCCTTTCCACAGCTGAAAGGGGAGCATCCACAATCTGCACCTGCTCCTGGCAAGCTGGGCCTGTGCTTTGTCCAGAGACAAATCCCCAATCCAGCACAACCTGAAATGGGGTATCTGACACAATCCAGGAATTCAGTAGCTGCTTTTCAGTGGTGGTTTGGGGTTAAAAAGATGTTAAAAGGCGTTCAGGCATCCGGACAATGATTCCATCCCCTCCTGCTCAGTCTCAGTGGTTCTCTCAGCACTGTCTTGGCTGCTCCCACAGCCCAGTTCTGCACCTTCCTGCCTGCCTGATTTGGCTGCATATCTGAGCTGGCTCCTCTTGTACCTGTGGTGTTACCTTGCATCTTATCAATCAGGGAAAAAAAGAAAAAAAAAGGTTTATATTTTAATATTCTACCCCTCTTAGGTTAAGCTTTCTCTTTCAATGCTGCTGCTGATCTTCTGACCACGTGGAGGAGGCAGGGGGATCGATCACGGAGCACAAGAGCTTGCTTTCAAGATGTAGATTGCATTATAGGAAATGAGAGGCAATAATCAAAGGAAGTCCTTCATCCTCGTTATCAGCTCTCCCCGGCTCGTTTCTCAGGGCAGAGCACTCGAGTGTCTGCAGCACAGCCCCTCTCAATTCTCCTCATTAGAGGTGGAGCCTCATCCCTGCGCCCTCTGCATGGCCACAACCACCTTCCCTGAGCCAGCATGGATTTTTTATTTTTTTTTTCTGCCTTTACCTTTAAACAACTCATTTTCAAGATGCAGCTCCTCTCCCTCAAAAATCAATGTCTGTCAGAGCTTCCCTTTGCCTGGCCTTGCTCAGAGCACGCTGCCTTGAAGAGGAATCATTCCCTTGGATGCAGCAGCCTTTGGAAGCATTGATTTTCCTGCCTGGCTTGTGTGCTGCTGCTATCCCAGTCGGCTCTGGAAATGTGATAAGCCTGGCCAGGAGATTGGCAGGGCTGCAGCTGGTCAGGAGGGCAGGCTGAGAAGGGAACATGGAAATGTTTGCAGGAGTTGGTGACAATGAGTCTCCTGTGCTGGTGGCTGAGTGGGATCTGCTGGGGCAGGCAGAGAAGGACTTTTAGGTTCTGATTTAGGAAAGAATATGAAGATATATTCACATGCCATTGATCTCAGTGAATGGCACGGACTGAGGTAAAGGAATATTTTGTTTCTGCCTCCCTGAGCAAGCCGAGCACAGCCTGGTTAATGAGGCCTTAGGAAGGCTGACCTGAAACAGAGGCTGGACAGAGCTAGAGAATGAAGTAGATATTTATTGAAGTAGATATTTATTAAAGTAGATATTTATTAAAAGGCTTCCAGGACCCACCCTGGGCATCACAGGAGCCTGACCAAGGCTGCACCCAGGGTGGGTTAGGATTGGCCACACAAAATGGCTGCCCAGTCACAAGATTTTACATTTTTATCAGATTTGGTCCATTTGCACATTGGGGTTTAATTGTCCAATTCCAGCTCCAGGCTGTGAGGTCCCATCCTTCTTGTTCCTTCCTTTAGTTCACTGTTGTTTGTGCTTTTTGGGCTGAAAGTTGTCCTTGGTCCTCAGCAGGAAAAGATTTTTGTCTACTTGTTCTGTGAAGAGAGCTGACTGGCACTTAATATGAGGCTCAAAACTGCATCCTTAGGTGGCACAGAATCTGAAAACATGAAAGCTAAAATCTAAGGCATCGTTAAGAACAGAGTCCTTTCCCCACTCTGCACGTGTTCAGAATGGTTCCACCCAGCAAACACCCAACAAACCCAGTCCTCCAGCTCTCCGAGGGTGCTGTGCTTTGCTGGCACTGCCTAAAGTTTGCAGAGGGCACTGAATTAACCTTGGGGTTGACTTTCAGGAGGCTCCTGAATCCCTGTGAGCGCTCAGCTTGGGGCCACCATCACCCCAGCAGGCTCCCCGTGCCCGGGGACAGCTCTGCAGAGGTTTGGGGCAGCAAGAAGAGCAGAGGTGGAGGTGGCCATGGCCACTGGGAGCTCCCACCCAGCTGCAGAGCACAGCCCTCCCCACGGAGCTCGTTCAGCATCACTGGGAACACGTGGCCACCTTTCCTCCCCACCACAGTCACGCTTCCCAGCTGTGCTGCTCGGCTCTGCCGGGGCTCCTTGTACAGACATTTTCCCTTTTTGTAGAAATATTTACCCTTTTTGTACAGACATTTTCCCTTTTTGTACAGATATTTTCCCTTTTTTGTACAGACATTTTCCCTTTTTGTAAAGACATTTTCCCTTTTTGTAGACATTTTCCCTTTTTGTACAGACATTTTCCCTCTTTGTACAGACATTTTCCCTTTTTGTACAGATATTTACCCTTTTTGTACAGACATTTTCCCTTTTTGTAAAGACATTTTCCCTTTTTGTAGACATTTTCCCTTTTTGTAGACATTTTCCCTCTTTGTACAGATATTTACCCTTTTTGTTCAGACATTTTCCCTTTTTGTACAGATATTTTCCCTTTTTGTAGACATTTTCCCTTTTTGTAGACATTTTCCCTCTTTGTACAGATATTTACCCTTTTTGTACAGACATTTTCCCTTTTGTACAGACATTTTCCCTTTTTGTACAGACATTTTCCCTTTTTGTACAGATATTTTCCCTTTTTGTACAGACATTTTCCCTTTTGTACAGACATTTTCCCTTTTTGTACAGATATTTACCCTTTTTGTACAGACATTTTCCCTTTTCAGGGTCTGCTCTTGCAGGGTCTCACATCCCCGTGGTGTGGTGGCTCAGAGCACTGAACACATCCCACAAACAGGCCCTGGCTTGCTTTCCATCCCTTCCCTCTCCCAGGGGCACAGCAGGAAACTGTTCCTGCTCGGGGCAGGAAGCAGAGGTCAGAGATGTGGAGCTGTAAATCTGCCAGCAGTGCTTATTTCTGGGGTCAGCTCTGCCTGCAGCCCTGCTCTGGTGACAGCCCTGCTCTGGTGACAGGTGATTTGGCTGCTGGCCCACCTGAGGTGAAGAGAAATGCTGAAATCCAGGATTTCTGTGTCTTCCTCTCCCCGGCTCTTTGTGACACACTCAAAGGAGAGGAACAACAATTCCCCTTCTCCTGCAGTGTGCGGGTTTCCAAACTGCTCTGGCCTTTTATAAGCCATGTTCTTCTGGTTTCTTGGATCATTTCTGATTTCTAACTACCTTTACCAGCCATAAGAGAGTGGTGGAAGACAGTGGAGGCCCCTTCTTCCACCCAAGCCCTGGTATTTGGGGTTTCTCCCTGCTCTGCCTCCTCCCAGTCCCAGGGAGGCTGCCAGGACCCAGCACGGGGGCAGTTTGTCTCCTCTGCACCCCTGAACCTGGGGAGGGAGAGGAAACGGCTTCTTCCATCCCTGCAGCACTTCTGCAACTCTCCAGCTCCCCCCAAAACATCCTGAGGCAGTGGAAAAATCTATGCAAACACAACAGATCTGTAATGCTGGAAACCCCCGAGGTTCCTCAGGGCTGGTGGCTGTAAAAACACACAGAAAATACCTATTTTCTGTAAATATCCAGGCATGTGCAGACATTTATCCACACAGACACAATATTCCTTCAATGGATATTTGAAGTTAAGCAGCTGTTTGTGGCCAATGTGTGGTTTGGTTTCTTCTTTATTTTTTTTTCCCCCCTCTCTACAACACAAACCGTCAGAATCAGAATTAGAAGCCAGGAGAGCTTGTTGGTTTGGAAAAGAAGGTGAGGACTGACGACAAATATCACGTAATAAAACTGAAAAATGCATCTTAATCACCCAGTGAATTACCGTGGAGGGTCTGTGGGGTGAAATGATTCAGCCACAAGGAAATTGTGTGCAAAGGTTGCCACTGGAAACTCAAACCTGCCCCACAACATATTTGTAGGCCTTGCTGACCACACTGGCAGGAGCTTGATGAATAAGATCTCACCTTTGCACGTTTATTAACGTTTCTGTTAGCCAGTCCTAATTTCAATTTCCCTTTCTGAATGCATTTGCGTGCCAGTAAGTCCCACCACTCAGGGCAGCATCCTCAAAGCACTCAGGAGTGTTTGCTTCTGGTTTGAAGCACAAAAAGCTCTCGAGCTCAGATCTCAGGTTGTCTGAATAAAGACCTGCATCAACTCCAGAGGATGGCCAAGGCTCCTGAGCTTTTATTTTAGGTGGCTTAAGCCACACCTAGGAGCATCCAAACCTGAGTTCTGCTTCAGCAGAGAGGACTGAGTTTTATTAAAATAAAGTCAAACTTCTGCCTTCCCTCTATTCCTCAAACACTTGTGTGGGTGCTGCTCTTTTATTTTTAAATAAAGGGAGACCTTGGAGAAAGCCTGGGCATGGCCTTGACTCTTTTAGTTGCATTTGGAAGAGTTCAGTTATTAATTTAGTGTAAGTTTTGACAGTTGGGTCAGGTAGATTTAAACCCTGGCCTTCAGGAGGGATTAACAGAGCCAAGGTTCATCAGGGCTGGGCATCTCTTTGCTGTGCCCCCAGGCTGGGGGCAGGAATGTAGTGCAGATTTCAAAGATAATGTTGCAAAGACACATGAAATCAAGGGGGGCAGAGATCTGGCTCGTAATTAAATCATAGCAAGTCCAGTTTAAAATCTAGAGTTCAGCCTTGCTGATTTTGGAAGGAAAAGGAGAGACCTGAGGACACAAGCAGGGTATTGGTGGGTATAACTGAGCTGAATTCCCTCTTGATGGCAAGCCAAAAGCCATTTAGCAGAAGTGGGAAATCCCCCTTCTCCTTTCAGATAAAAAAAAAAAATTATCTTAGTGTTTCAGTGTGAGAGTCTTATCTGCCCGGTACCCCCCGTTCCCCTGGCTGCCAGCACGGCCGTGTCACACGTCACTGTTAAACACTCTGAGCTCAGCCGTGCTGGAACACCCCAGAAATTATTCAGCAAGAGCAGGAGCCAGCCATTATCAGGCAGAGCACTCATGTGGCTCTGCTCTGAGCCAGCCCTGGGATGAACAGAGTTATAAACCAGTTCACTGAGGCATGGTGTGATGCCTGAAGTTTGAGCTTTGGTGTTTTTCAGGCTCTGTGCTGCCCAGGGTGCAGCTCTGATCTCACATTCAGGGTCACTCAGCTCTGCACAGAGCAGGGACACAAAACAAATCCTGGTCCTGCTGCACACCAAGGACAACTTTCAGCCCCACAGCACAAACAAGGGTGGCTGGAGGGAGGGACAAGAAGGATGGGACCTCACAGCCTGGAGCTGGAATTGGACAATTAAACCCCAGTGTGCAAATGGATCAAAACTGATCAAAGTGTGAGACCTTGTGACCGTTTGTCCATTTTGTGACCATTTTTGTGACTATTTTGGTCCATTTTGGGCCCACCTTGGGTGCAGCCCTGGCCAGGCTCTTGTCCTGCCCAAGGTGTTGTACCCCAAAGCCCTTTCAATAAATCTCTGCTTTATTCTCCAGCTCTGCCCAGTCTCTGTTCCAGCTCAGCCTTCCCAAGGCATCAGGTGCAGTGCACAAGCAAATCCCAGTGCCCAATTCCTTGGATTCTTAGCTGAGCTTGTTCCTGGATGGGTGATAACAGTGAACTGGAAGCAGAGGGGAAGCGATACAGGAATATTGGGAGGAGATTCTGCCCCGTTCTCCAGCAGAAAGGAGCCCCATGTGAGCTGACATCTGCCCCAGCAAGGAGCTGGAGGGGCCTCAGCATCAGTGGAGCCTGGAGCTGAACCAGAGCCAGGCTGAGGCATGGCTGGGATCCCTGCCACCCCATTTCCTCCAACCTGGAAGGGAAGGTCACAGCCTCCAGAGGTGACTGAGAGCAGCAAACAGCTGGGCTCTCACTTGGTGGCAGATCAAGGAGCTGCTGCATCTGCTACGTGGGTGGGAAAACTCCTTCCACGCAGTTGGTGCCTCTTTTGTTTGCTCATTCGTTCTGACACTTGATAACAGAGCCTGTTCCCAGAGCTCAGCCAGGTGAGCACAGCTCACGGCCAGCTGCCTGCTGCCCCTCCTCCTTCAGAGCAGCTCCACTGCAAGAGGATTCTCCCTGGGCTTGTAGGAAAATGATGAGAGGCCAAAAAGTCCAGGGACAGCAGCAGGACTGTGGAGATGAGGGCTCCACCCGCATGGGTTGGGGCAGAAGCACTTTGATAGTGAAGATCTGCATGTTCAGGATGAGTGAAGCCTTACTCTGCAACCAAATGCACACCAGATGCTGGGATTGAACCCAGAACTTCTCCCTGCAGGCCTGGGAGGGCAGGATCTCTTCTGAGCACGGGTCACTTGCAGGCTGAGCAGCGTTTGAAGGCTGCTCTGGGGGTTCTGCTCCGGGCAGGTGCAGCGCTCGGGGCTGACAGGAGGTTCAGCTGCTGACGGGATGGAAAAAGAGTCACACAAACAGGTCTCAGTTTTCAGTTCTGGAGCCGAGCTGAGAGTCATGTGAGTGACCAAATCTCGGGCAGTTTTATAACCACTGCCTCCCCCCACCCAACCCCCCGGTCAGACATCCTGCACGCATCTTACACCGGGCCTGGAGCGTGTGTGACTCTGTGTTTGCCACAGAAACCCCTCTGCTTATTTTTAACAACAATTTTAACAACAATTCCACTGGAAAAAAGGAGCATTTTTATGCAAAAACCTCAGGGTGTTTCACAGCACTGCGTGATTAGGGTGTCACCCTGGGGGGACGCCCTGGGGGTGCAGAGTGGGGTGTCCTGGGTGAAGGCTGCTCTCCAAATCCCCATCCCCCTGTCCCTCAGAGAGCTGCAAGCTCCTGCTTCCAGCTTGGCTTTCAATTCCCTTCTGGATTCACCTTCTTGGTGGCTTTTCAGCCGGCTGGACCCTCCCAGACACAGCCAAACCTGTGGCAAAGGGGAGAATCCAAAGTGACGGTGGCTGCTGCAGGAACCACACGGCTTTGGGAGCGGAAAACTCATAAAACAACACCTGAGACCTGCACAACACATCTGACCCGCTTTGTCTGGGAGTTTAGAGGTCCCAGAGATGGTTTATTCCCTTCTCTGTCCCGTGGATGTTTATTCCCCTCCTCTATTTAAGCTGTGAGCGCTTCAGGGCAGGGATTGTGCCTCATCCTCTGAACAAAGAGTCAGGGCATCTCCCCCCCTGCACATCTCAGCATTCCTGGGCAGCCTGGCTGCGAGCAGCACACGGGGTTCAGCTTTAAAACTGACAAAAGACACGAGAAAATATAGTAAACAGCCCTGTTTATCTGAGAGGGGGTGTAGGTGGTGTCGTTTTTTTTTAAATTTCCTTTTACCCCCAGTCACATTTTCGTCTCTTGACTGCTGGGTTGCGCCGTGCTCTGGTGGAGAGGGATGGTTTGTTCCCGTGGAAAAGGATGGAGCACTCGAAGAAGCAACACCCCGTTAGTTGTGAGCAGATTTAACACCCCTGCCAAGCTGCCATCTGCCACCGGGGAAGGGGAGTGGAAGCAGGATGAGGCTGCCAGGGCCTGCCTGCCTCCTCGCTTGCTGCTTTGTTCTCCCCGGCAGGCTGGGATGTGAGCTGACAGCCCGCTCAGGTGTTGTGCCTTTAAAAGAGCATTTCTGTGACTCCTCAGGAATGGGAAGCTCTGGGGTTGGTTTGGGGGGGGTTGTGTTGTTGGGAGTTGCCAGCCTGGGGGCTGTAATTGCATTTTTTTGCTCTCTAAACGGGGGGGAAATGGTGCTTTAAGGATCAGGAGATTCCCTGTGGTAACACCGCGTGCTGTTTGCTCTCTGCTGAGGCTGCCAGGGCTCAGAGAAATGCAAAACTCGCAGCAACTTTCATCTTGCCCCACTGGCAGCACAGGAAGTGGTTCTTTGAGTGTTTCCTACTCAGCTGCAAGGAGGAAACACTCCCAGGGCAGGAGTCCCCAAATGTCACATCTGGGGCGCAGAGGGGAATTCTGCTCACGTGGGGACACCCCAGACCTGTGCCTGCCCCAGGGTCACAGCATCAGGGAATGGTTTGGGTTGGGAGGGGCCTTGAAGAGCATTTTTTCCAACCCCTGGGTGGGTGCCACGCACTGAATCGTGCTTTCCATCCCCTCCTGAAGGCAGAAGAAGGGAGCAGGTGGAATTGCAGAAGCCGCTGTGGATGTGGCACGCTGGGGAGATGGGCAGTGGTGGATTGGAAGGGTTGGACTCAGTGGTCTCACAGGTCTTTTCCAGCCTAAATGGTTCAGGGGGGTGGAGAAAATGATGCCCAAAGTATGAGCTGAAATCCTCTCCTTTTTTGGGGGGTGTCCTGTCCCAAGCAAACCGTGAGCACAGAAACCACCAAAGGAGTTTGTTGGCTCTTTCAGCTCGTTTTCTCTCTACAGTTCAGTCATGGTGCAGTGGTAAAACCAGCAAAACCTTGGGTTTATCAGCTCTCCTGCCCATTTGCAAGGTCAAAATGAGTGGAGCCCATTAAAACAAAAACAAAACACGCTCAAGGATATTCCTCTGCTGATAAAACCCAAATTAGTGCTGCAAAGGTACTGATCTGCTAAACACAGGAAAATCAGAATTTCCTGGGAGCAGCTGGACCAGCCTGTGGCTGTTGTCACAGCACAACTCTAATTTAGAGAAAAGGAGAGACAATTCCAGAGATTTGAACTCTTCACCATGTTAATAACATTCATAACGTGACTCAGTCAGATGCTTCCATCCCCAGTGAGCCTGGATAATTCCAACATGAATTTTTCCTGCATGTGCTCCCTCCTACTCCTCCTTTCTCAATGATATCCCCAGCATTCTGCCACAGACATTTCTGCTCAACTCTTTGCCCTGAATGCATTATTATCCACAAAAAGGCAATGCCTGAGGCAACAAACAACAGGAACAGAAGGAAGATGAGATGTAATTTTTTTTTTTTTCCCTTCTAATATTCAGCAGAATTGTCTCCCATCCTTGTTCTCTCAGTGAATTACTGTGTGCTAAGTTTAGCTGCTGAACCCATTTGTGCTGTGGTTTTTCTCTCTGGTAATGAGGGTAATGAGACAGCAGCCTGGAGTTCAATCCACTGAGCGCTGCGAAGAGAGGAAAACTCAGGAAATGGGGGTGCAGGAGCGATGCTTCCCCTCAAACAATGGAAAACCCACCTTTGTTCCAAAGTGAAACGCCGTCCCTTTAAGTCACTGAGCAGGGAACTGCAACCCAGACACACTTAAATAAATTATTTCAGGTTATTTCTGGTTGCGTGTGGGAGGCGGCTGGGGGATGAAGTTGATACTTGGTGGTTGGAGCAGCCTTTAGCCTTCACATCCCCCTGCTCTGCACGGCCACTTCTGGGGTCTTTGCAGCTCCCCTGCCTGTGCACAGGCACTTGTGGGGTATTTGCAGCTCCTCTGCCCATGCACAGGCTCTTTTAGGGTCTTTTCAGCTCCTCTGCCTGTGTACAGGCTCTTTTTGGGGTCTTTTTATCTCCTCTGTCTGTGCACAGGCACTTTTGGGATCTTTTCAGCTCCTCTGTCTGTGCACAAGCTCTGTCTGGGGTCTTTTTAGCTCCCCTGCCTGTGCACTGGCACTTTTGGGATGTTTGCAGCTCCTCTGCCCATGCACAGGCTCTTTTAGGGTCTTTTTAGCTCCCCTGCCTGTGCAAAAGCACTTTTAGGGTCTTTTCAGCTCCTCTGCCTGTGCACAAGCTCTGTCTGGGGTCTTTTCAGCTCCCCTGCCTGACACAGACAAGGAAGCAGGTCCTGGTCAAAGTCGGGCACCCTGCAAATGGCACTTGGTGGCAAAAGAAGGGCAGCTTGGCCCTGTCCCAGTGGGGAGATGATGATGGGAGCCCTCAGGCAGCTTGTCAGACTCTTGGCTTCTCCACTTCCCATTTAAGCATTAAACCAGATCCTTTCCGTGGCATCCTCGTGGCTTTTCCCCCCCGTGAAATTTCATCTGGCTGCAGCCAAAACTGAAAACCCCTTCCTGAGGCTGAATTACAGCTCTGTGAGTGTTCCTTAAAGAGCCCCAGTTTTGGTGCCTGTTTCTCTCCCCATCCATCACACACCTCAGCACTGCACTGCAAACCTTCCTGCTGCAGGAGCAAATTACAAAACCTCAGTTCTGATTTCTCCATTCTGTCACGTTTCTTTACCTTCTGTTTCCTCTCCTAAAAATGGTTGGGAGTTAAATTTGTTAGGAGAATTTCTTAGCAGACAACTCTTTCTTTCTTTCTTTCTTTCTTTCTTTCTTTCTTTCTTTCTTTCTTTCTTTCTTTCTTTCTTTCTTTCTTTCTTTCTTTCTTTCTTTCTTTCTTTCTTTCTTTCTTTCTTTCTTTCTTTCTTTCTTTCTTTCTTTCTTTCTCTCTCTCTCTCTCTCTCTCTCTCTCTTTCTCTCTTTCTCTCTTTCTCTCTTTCTCTCTCTTTCTTTCTTTCTTTCTTTCTTTCTTTCTTTCTTTCTTTCTTTCTTTCTTTCTTTCTCTTTTCTCTTTTCTCTTTTCTCTTTTCTCTTTTCTCTTTTTTTCATCAGAAGAGGGGGTATTTAGGTTTGATATATGGAATAAATCCTTTATGGTGAGGAGAAGCTGTGGTTGCTCCATCCCTGGAAGTGCCCAAGGCCAGGTTGGATGGGGTTTGGAGCAGCCTGGGATAATGGAAGGTGTCCCTGCCCATGGCAGGGGATGAATGAAATGATTTTTAAGGCGTCCCCCCCCACAACCCAAATCAGTCTGGGGATTCTTTGATTCTGAACCAAACTCAAGATCTAAATTTTGTCACTTTGGTACGACTGGGATTTGATTTCAGAGAAAATCAGGCAAATAACAATGATAATCTGAAAAAAACAAACAAACAAAAAACCCCTCTCAGAAAGGTTCCTGGAGGATTGAAAAATCCATTTGTGCTTGGTTGAGGTCTGGGTTGAGAAGGCTCCTGCACCAAGAAGAGCCACATCACTGTGAAAGCTGAATGTCATTGCTGTCATTGCTGTCAATGGCTCTTGGTGTATTTGGGGATGAGTTGCCTCCCTCAAACCTAAAACGAGCCCAGGACTCATTTTCTGCCCTTCCCCACAACCTGCTGAGGATGGGGAGCCATCCAGCATGGCCACAATCAGGCTCTGTTGCCTCGTTATACAAAATGCTCATTGTTTTGAAAGCAATTTCTCAGGTTAATTAGAAAATCCGTTGAACTTTGGCAAAGGCCAGTGTTGCAAGGAGCTCTAGCTCCTTAAAATCCAAATAAAGCAGCTCCATCCATCCTCACAGACCTCGGCACAAAGGAGGAGAATGCTGGTTCCTCACAACCCGTTCTGATTTTTGCATTAATAATGCAGTCACTGGTAGGACCAAAGAGCCTCCTCCTGCCAGCCAGGCCACATCTCCTGAGCTCTACCCAGACATTCATTGCTGCTCTTTGATGAAATAAACCCCTCCACGTGAGGGCTGTGTGGGCACAGTGAGGAAGGGCATGGGGGGGCACTGGCTGCTTCCTGACCCTGCAGAGAGAGGTGGGAGTGCAGGGCTGCACCCTGCCCATCCACAACATTCCTAAAAATCCCCAGGAACACGAGCCCTTGGGACACACAACCCGGGCTGATTCCTCCTGGGAGCCACCGAGCTCCACCCCAGCAGGGATGTTGGAAAGGAGCTTTGGCTCAGGGTTCTGGCAGGGAAGGGGTGTTCAGAGGAGGCTGAGGAAGCTGAGCAAGGCAGACCCTGGCAAAGCCAAGGTGGTTGGGGTTTGGGAAGTTTGGGATTGGAAATTTGGGATGGGGGTGCCCGTGAAAACCCCGGCTGGGGTGCTCAGGAAGGAGAGAATGGCCAAGGCTTCTCTGGGGCACCTGCAGGAGGGAGCTGTGGGCACTGCAGGGAAAGGCAGAGCTGCCCTGAGGGAATGGGAGGGATAAAATGGGCACTGTGTGAGTGACAGGGCTGTGATCCCAGGCCTGGCTGGAGCATCCCCTGGCTGGGATGTGGGACTGGCACCCAGTGCTGTTCCCCACGGGAGAATGATGATGATGATGATGATGGTCCCTGCCAGAGCTCCCTGCTCCCAGGACTCTCTGGCTCCAAACCCTGCTTTCAATCCATGCAAAAAAAAAAAGAAAAAAGAAAAATCCCTTCCCTGAGCAGCCAGAAGGGAATGCAATTAAGGTGGCCTCTGCAGCTCATAAAGGCTAATGCATGAAAATAAGCAGACAAATTACGGGCAGGCATTAGGAGGAACATTTCTAATTGTGAGGTCGGCTGGCCCTGTTCCTTCAGCCTCCCCGAGCTGAGCTGGAGAGGGAAATAAAAGGATCCTACTGGGAACAATTCTGGGGAGCTGGGCAGGATGAGTAAGATGGAAAGTCCTTCTCTACAGTGTAATGCACTTTTTCAGCCTTCCTCCAGAAGTCCAGCCACGGTTTCTGGCTCTTATTTGTGAACCTTCAGGAAATGAAATCTTCTTTGGTTTTTTCTCTCCTCTCTGGGTGTCTCCTCAGCACAGAACTTCACACAGGTTTCTGATTCAGGATCTCCCATCCCCAAACTCCCAGGCACTGATGGAATTGCTCTCCAGCTCCTACTGACATATTTGGCTCTTCTTTTGGGTTTGTTTTCAGAGCTTGGCTGCTGCTGCAGCTTGAATCACAGAAATACCACATGCACAGAGGGAAAAAAGAAATCCCAGCACCTTGTTCTCGGTGTTTCCTGCCACAAGTCAGATCTTCTGCCTCTCCTGACCTTCTTTCCAAGCAGTTCTTGTGTGGTTCTTGCAGTGAAATCTGGGAAATCATCCCTTGGAATCCATCCCCAATCTCAGGATCTTAGGATCACCCAGCAGCTGCCTGTTTTCCAGACTGGAAATCAGGAATATCCCATTTGTAACCCGGCAGAAACCCAGCAAGCTTTCCCAGGGGAAGAAGGTGTGGGGATTGGGGTGTTTGTCACAAATGCACCAGGGATTGAAGCTGGCCCAGGGCTCACTGGTGCCTCGCTGGGGAATGTGAAGTGGATATTGTGAAAAATGACGTTTCACCTTTTTATATTAATTTATAAGTTTAATAAAAATAAAATAGAATAAAAATAGAAACTTGGGAGACAGGAAAAAATAGCTACTCAGCTGAGGGTGCAAAGCAACAACACCCCGTCTGTCTTCAGAGCCTTTGTTTTAAGGACCTCTGTGTTACATATTTAAATAAGCTAATGCATGATTCAAATATTCATTTTGGTTTCAAGACCCCCCTAAATATACAATTTATCTGTAGGATTCCATGTAGTCTGGGTAGATGTTGTAAATCTGTCTTCTGAAGATTCAAACCCTCAAAAGGCTCCATTGTTCTTTATCAGCAATCTTTTTTCACAGGAATGTCAGGAGACCCTTCTGGCTTCTATCGAGTTAAAAGTTACAAAAAGGTACAACCCCCATCTCTACTTTGTTACAATTAGGAAATACACCTTCATTACACTTTTAAATTCCACAAATAAAAGGAAATACAGCACAACCTTCTTACATTATATGTATCACATTCATCTCAGTATTTGCCAAAAGCCAACTCCAAAATCTGCATTTATAACAATATGAGAATGTGAATATGGGTACCAATGGACATTTTAATTCTGGATCTCATCCCTCCCAGGGCAGCTGCAGGGCAGAGGGATGGACAAACAGCAGCATTATTCTGGAGTGTGTGTGTGTGTGAGTACATCTCACACGCTCGGGCCCCGGGAAGGAATCATGAGATGCTGCTTAAATAAGCCTTTGTGCAATTTTTATCTGCGATTTTCCACGGTGACTCACCAGCATTTACATGTTATCTAACACCCAGAGCCGCAGGTTGAGGCTCCTTTCTGCTCTTCGTGGGGGGTGGGCAACCACACACACGACACCTTTTTGTTGTTCCTGTGGCTTGGAAAGAGTTAAAGCTCTGCTGGAATAACTGTCAGCAGACAATTATTTTCTTAATTAAAAAAAAAAAAAATTAAACCCCCCCCCAACAAACAAACAAAAACACCACCAAAAAAAAAATACTGAAAAAAACCCCCACTACATTTTTGGAAGAGGTTCCCGTGGCTGGAAGGAGTTAAAGGTCTGCTGGAATAAGTGTCAGCAGACAATTATTTCCTTAATAAAAAAAAAAAAAAAAAAAAAAATTTAAAAAACCCCAAAACAAACAAACACCACTAAAAAACCCACAAAAAACTGCCCCACTACCTTTTTGGAAGAGGTTCCTGTGGTTGGAAGGAGTTAAAGGTCTGCTGGAATAAGTGTCAGCAGACAAATATTTTCTTAATAAAAAATAAAATAAAATAATAATTAAAAAAAAACACACACACACACACACAAAAAAAAACCCACCAAAAAAAAAAAAAAAAGAAAAAACCCAAAAAAAACCCAAAAAAACCCCAAAACGATACAACCCAACAACCCTGCCATTTTGGAAGAGGTTCCTGTGGCTGGAAGGTGTTAAAGCTCTGCTGGAATAACTGTCAGCAGACAATTATTTTCTTAATGAAAAATAAAATTTAGAAAAAAAAACGCAACTCACCAAAAACAAACAAAAACCCAAACTAAAAGCAAACCTACCTTTTTTTTGGAGGAGGTTCCTGTGGCTGGAAAGTGTTAAAGCTCTGCTGGAATAAGTGTCAGCAGACAATTATTTTCTTAATGAAAATTAAAAATTAAAAAAAACAAAAAACTCACCAAAAACAAACAAAAACCCAAACCAAAAACAAACCTACCTTTTTTTTTGGAGGAGGTTCCTGTGGCTGGAAGGAGTTAAAGCTCTGCTGGCAGAAGTGGCAGCAGACAATTGTGTTCCGAAGAGCAGCAGTTACCAAAATCCATTTCAGCCCCAGGAACAATGGGGCCATTGTGGTGCAGGCGCAGCCCTTGGCACCCAGATAAGGAGAGGGAATCGTGGTTTGTTGATCAGGGAAGTGATGGAATCCATTGAAGGGTTATTGTTTGAGCGCCTTTTGAAGCCAATTCCAGCCCTTTTTTTGTTTGTTTTTGGTTTTTTGTGCGGGGTGTTTGGAGGTTTGGGGTGGGTCCTTACCTTCCCTCTCCCTGCGGGGTCATAAACCCGACCTGCCTGCAGGTGAGGTTTAATGATAAACCCTGTGAAAAAGGACGTTTCACCTTTTTATATTCATTTATTAAGTTTAACAAAAATAAAATAAAATAAAATAGAATAAAAATAGACAATTGGGAAACAGGAAAAAATAGCTACTCAGCTGAGGGTGCAAAGCAACAACACCCCGTCTGTCTTCAGAGCCTTTGTTTTAAGGACCCCTGTGTTACATATTTAAATAAGCTACTGCATGATTCAAATATTCATTTTGGTTTCAAGACCCCCCTAAATATACAATTTATCTGTAAAATTCCATGTAGTCTGGGTAGACGTTGTAAATCTGTCTTCTGAAGATTCAAACCCTCAAAGGCTCAGTTGTTCTTTATCAGCAATCTTCTTTCACAGGAATGTCAGAAGACTCTTCTGCTTCTATCTAGTTAAAAGTTACAAAAAAGTACAACCCCCATCTCTACTTTGTTACAATTAGGAAATACACCTTCATTACATTTTTAAATTCCACAAATAAAAGGAAATACAGCACAACCTTCTGACATTATATGTGTAACATTCATCTCAATATTTGCCAAAAGCCAACTCCAAAATCTGCATTTATAACAACCCAATCATAAACCTGGGGGATAATAAACCCAGCCTGCTCCCAGGTGACCTCCCAGCAAGCCCAAATTCCCATTTCACTTTCCTATTCCCAAAGTTTCCTATTCCCAAAGTTCCCAAGAACTTCCCTTTTGTCATCAAAACACCCCGCTCCCTAAAAATAAATCCCAGTTGGAAACTTCCCCCTCTTCTCCACGCTGACAAAACTTGGGTTGGGAAATGTGTAGCTCTCAGACAGGAAAAAAAAAGTTGATTTTTCAGGCTGCATAAAGTGCTTAATCCTCATGGATTTGGGCAAGGTGTGAGGCTGGTTTGGTTTTTATCCAGGATCTTGTGTTCCTGGTTTTAGACAAGGTCCTGCAGCTGCTGCAGGAGGCCAAAGGCTTTAAAAAAAAAAAAAAAAAAAAAACCTCAAGGAAGACGTTTCTGTGTGGGAAGTGTCTGAAATAATTCCATTCACATTGATTGGAGACGAGGAAAATGATGGGAACTTTAATGAGGAGGGTTTTTTTCCATGGTGCTGGATTGCCCCAGAAATGCTCTTGGAGCTCTTTCTCCCTGTGAATGGCACAGGAAATCAGCCACACCCTCATAAAAATCTGCCACCGATTTTTAGTCATTTTTAAGATTTGGGGAACTGCCACAAAGTTTTAGGGTTGGAGTTTTTGAGCTGGTTTTTTGTTTTTTTTGTTTTTTTCTGTCCATCCTGTACCCACTCCAACAGAAATCTGCAAAACTCAAGAGTTTTGAAATCAGAAACAGAAATCTGCAAAACTCAAAACTCAGGACAGAAACTCCTGGGCCTGGCTTAAAGACAGTGAGATTTAATTATCAGAACATTAAAACCTGAGATTCCTTTTTAAAGGAATTCCTTTTAAAGGAACCTGAGATTCCTGTAAGCATTTAGGACACTTAAGCTGAAGTTGTTTTCTTAAGCTTTTCTCTCCAGACAGGAAGGAGATGGGTTGGCTTTGCCTTTTCTATTGAAACTCGTTGATTCTGAAATAATCCCTTGCTGTTGGGAGCTGTGCCATTAAAACAGCAACAACAACGAAATAGAAAAGGTGAAATTACAGGAGTGAGGAGCTCGGATAATGCGAATGTGAAAGGGCTTTTAAAATTCTTCAAGGGTTATTATGTCCTCAGCACTTTGCTGATTTTTTAAAGTGCCTAATTTCATTTGAATCACTTCCCTTATAAATTGCACACTTTAAAACCTGCTGATGTGGCCTCCAATACTTAGAAAAAAAATCCCATTTTTGCCTTTTCTTTTCCCCCATCCCCCTTGTATCTCAGTTTTGGGTTGGATAGATAATTTCAGGCAATAATTTCCTCTTCTTTTTAACCTCAGGGGCAGCAGAATAACTCAGTTACAACTGCTCGGGTGCAGTGCAGAGCCTTCAGGAATCTTCACTTTGTTTTGCAACAGAAAGTTTATTTTCCCTGATTTTAATTAACTTCAGGCCCAGCATCACTAATTTGAAGCCAGGTTCAGCAGGGAGCTGTGGCACTTCATACACTTGTCCAAAATGCCCACACCTTTAATGAGAAATGTTAAGGCCAGAGACATTTGGAAGCCACTGGGGATTTTTTTTTTGCAGCAGCAGCTTTTGGAAGAAATTCTATGGTAACCTAAAGAAAAAGCAGCAACAGGCAAAGACCTCCCTACCTCTATTTTGAGCAGAAGACAAAATGCACCCAAAAATAAATAGATTTGTCAACATCAAGCAGCAGAATAGAACCAAATCCAGCACGAGTTTGAGTTCCTCAAACCCCCTCACGACTTCAATAATCCTGTTTTTCCTCGAGGTTCTCTGCCTGGCCTTGCTGCTCTGCAAGGAGGAACCTCCAGCATTAGAAAAAAAAAAAAAAAAAGGCAAAAATTTGCTTTCATTTCTTTTCTGCTCCATCCATCCATCCATCTGGGTGCCACAAAGAGCTGTGATTTCATGCTGCAGATGAGGGGAGAGTTGAGATCTCCCTGATCTTGGTGAATCACCCAACAATAGAGGTTCTGTGTTTGTGTAAACATCCCAGAGCCCAAAAATAGGGGAAAACTCAGAGAAGCATAAATGTGTTCCTATCCAGAACAGTCTCCACAAAGAATACTTTGTGCAGTCTTATTATTGTTGTTGGAGAGGGTTTATTTTTTTCTTTTCTTTTTTTTTTTTTTCCCAGAAGCATCAGCAGTTCCTTGGGCATGTAATTTATGAGAGGCTAAAATCTAAATTATGCATCAAAAAGGGAGAGATGCAACTTTGGGGTAATAACACATTTCAAAAATAACTTCAAATGTGGAGTTCAGAGCAGCAGCCTATGGCTGGAAACCAGTGCCCAGTCAGGAAAGGCAGCAGAGAAGTAAAAATTACTCTTCCTTACATAAAAAAAAAAAAGCTCTTGTAAAGATCTTTATTTTTTAAATCTGACAGCAGCAGAGCTGGATCCTTGGAATCTGTTGGGAGGGGTGATCCTTCAGAAATGCACTGAGCAGGAGATTAAATAATGCAGGAAATTGTGTTTCAAACTGAAAAGAAAAGTTTGTTTTTTCTGTTTGACAGACAGAAAAACCTCTTAACACAGCCCAGGGCTGATGTTTGTACAAATAAAAGTCCCTTGAGAACTCTGAGATCCCTTTTTGTCCTCCTCGAGCTGCTCTACACCAACCTGGAACAGGGATGGACCTTCCACCTGAATCTCACTTAGGGATGCCTGACCTTTCCCTAATCATTTTTTATCAGGTATTTTACAAAAGTTATTTAGTTGAGGGTGAAGAAATGGTGAGTCAGATGTAAAAGCTGCTTTCCTGGTTTGAGGTGAGGTGCAGGGACCAGGCTGGGATGGTTTACCTCTCACAATTATTTATTTCTGCCTGCCTGGGCTAATCAGAGATGTGCCTTGCACTGTGGCTTCCGTGAACATCACCCACTGCAGGAACTGGCAGTGCCAGGGGGAATCCATGGGCCAAATATGCAGGGAAAAAAGGATGGGGCACAGCAATAGGCTGGGAAAAGGCAGAGGGAAAGAGGAGTTTCACATTAAAAAAAAGACTGAAATGATTTTTCAGGTCCCTCCCAACCCAGAGCAATCTGTGATTCTGGGACTTTCCCAGGCCTTGCTGTACCAGCCCCTGAAATTCACTGCAAGGGATTCCTCTCAATGGATTCTCCTCTCTTGCCTCTTTTTCACTGGGCAGCTCTTAAATATTTACCAAAAGGGCAGCTCACACGAGTCTGGGTCCTTCACCATGGCCACAGCAGCCTGCAGAGCAAATGAATCTTTATGAACCAAGAGGAGTTTACAACCAACCTTTGTGAGCACCTGCCATTCATTTTATTTACTTCTTTTTCTTGGATGTGGCACTGGGTGCTGTGGTTTAGTTGAGGTGTCAGGGCTGGGTTGGAACTCAATGATCTTGGAGGTCTCATCCAACCTGGTGATTCTGTGATTCTGAATTCTGTATTCTGAATCCTGTATTCTGTGATTCTGTATTCTGTGATTCTGTATTCTGAATTTTGTGTTCTATATTCTGAATTCAGTGTTCTGTGACTGTGATTCTGTATTCTGTGATTCTGTGTTCTGTGATTCTGTATTTTGTGTTCTGAATTCTGTATTCTCTCTTCTGTGTTCTGTATTCTGTAACTGTGATTCTGTATTCTGTGATTCTGTATTCTGTGTTCTCTATAACCTGACGTGGCAGCAGGTGATCTCCAGGTCTGGATTACATCTCCCCCTTTTTCCAGGCCCTGTGAATCATCTGAACTCTTTGAGAAGCCACCCCCAGCTCAGCAAACGTGCCCTGCAGGGCCCTGCTGGGGCTGGGGACAGCTCTCTGCTCAGAGGAGTGAAGCCACCAGCACAGGGCTCATTCCCCTCACAGAGTGAGCAGTCACTGCTGGGTTATGGAGTGATTTCCCCTCAGAATTTCCTCCAGGCAAAAGTCTGTCCTTGCTGCAGCAGGAGGTTTTGAGCTGTGCCACAAAGGAAGGGATTCAGCCTGAAATGCCACCAGCAGAGGGAAAAGTGGGGAAATCTGGGCATAACCCAGCCACAAAGGAAGGGATTCAGCCTGAAATCCCTGAAATGCAAAGGGAAAAGTGGGGAAATCTGGGCATAACCCAGGGAAGAGGCTCCAGGAAAGGGTGACACAAACCCAGCCTCGCTGTTGTCCCACTGTGAACAGCTGGCACCCCAAATAAAAGCCAGACTCTGCTCCCAGATGGAGTCACTGCAGCTCTGCTGTGAATCCAGCTCAGCTCCTGGGGATTGCTGCCAGGAGAAGTGCCAGGAGCACATCCTTCCCTCAGCTGCACGGGGAGAGGGTGACACTCCTGTCTGGGAGGTGACCAAGCCCTCTGCTCACAGGTGACCGCCTTATGCTCTCTTAGACCCCCAAAAAAACCCCTCTTCTTGGTTTTGGGAGTGCTGGATACAGAAAAGCTGCAGCAAGGAGAGTGATAACTCTGGGAGGTGACCTTGGACGTGCAGTTTCTTCTCTCTGCTTTTAGCTTCTCGCCAGGGCTGTGCTGAAAACGAAAGCCTTGACTATCACAGCAAAAAAACTTTTATCCTTCACCATCCTCCAGTTAAATGTCAGGACCAGGGCTGGGCTGGGTAATAAATTCTTCCCTCTCTCATTCTCCCCCTGTGGGTATGTTTACAGCTCCCAGGGAATGCAGTTGTTGAAATCCCACCAAGAATACGTGATCACCCTGTCAGGAGATGCAACAATAATCACTGATTAAAAAGGAAGACTGAAGAGAGTAAGAGCTGGTGGCAGCACTGCTAAATGCTGATCAGCGCTGGAAGACAGCCTTTGATTCTTTAAATTAATTATACATTCCCTCATACTTTGTACTGCTGTAGATTTAATTGGACTCCTTATTTTTAGGCAACTCCAGCAAGAGGAGGATAGGATGCAGCTTTCAGCAGCTCAGCTCCAGCCTAATTCTGCCTCATTCAATGCCACTGGGAGCAAAATTAGGCTGATGCTGAGCTCTTGTGAAAGCCTCGTGGTCTCTGTGCAGCTCAGCACGCTGCACGCTCACCTGCCTGGCAGGACGGAGTCATTTCCACACAGGGATCCAGGCAGAGCTGGGCTCAGCATCCCCAAAAACATCCCCAAATGGTCGAGGTTCTGTCACAAGAACCTATGGGCCGAGGTCTGTCTGCTGCCTGCAGAATTTGCCCTGATGATTCACCTCAGCCTCGCTCCACGGGATTTATTTGCCAACCTTGTTTGCTGAGAGAAAGCCTGAAGTGTTAAACTGCAGGGCAAAGAGGATTGCACTGGAAAAAAGGGGTCTGGCTGCAGCTGCAGCCTGAAACCCTGTGTTGCCCCAGGGATGTGGGGGACACAGGAGAGACAGCTCCACACACAGAGAGCAGTCCTCACCTCATGGAACCTCCTCACTGTGCTGCCCAGGGCTGTGGGGTGGGGTGGCCTGGGAGCAGTGAGAGGAGAGCAGGATGGGGAGGGGCTGTGCTGTGTCTGTGCCCTCTGCTGTGTCTGTGCTCTCTGCTGTGTCTGTGCACACCCTGATCAGGGCAGTGTCCTGCAGGGCTGCCCCTGGGAGCCCTTTCCCTGCCCTGCTGGCTGCTCAAAGCCTCAGCTGCTGGACCTGGCACAGTTCTCCTGTTGGGACACACATTCTGCTCCTCTGGCTGTCCCAGGACAGCATTTCTGTATTCTGTGATTCTGTATTCTGAATTCTGAGTTCTGTATTCTGTGCTCTGTATTCTGTGTTCTCTATAACCTGACGTGGCAGCAGGTGATCTCCAGGTCTGGATTACATCTCCCTTTTTTTCCAGGCCTTGTGAATCATCTGAACTCTTTGAGAAGCCACCCCCAGCTCAGCAAACGTGCCCTGCAGGGCCCTGCTGGGGCTGGGGACAGCTCTCTGCTCAGAGGAGTGATGCCACCAGCACAGGGCTCATTCACCTCACAGAGTGAGCAGTCACTGCTGGGTTCAGAGTGATTTCCCCTCAGAAAGGAATCTTTAAAAACCAAGAGGAGTTTACAACCAACCTTTGTGAGCACCTGCCATTCATTGTATTGATTTCTTTTTCTTGCCCCAGGAGCCCACTCTGCCAGGTGGAGGGAGGGGTATTGCTGGAAGCACACCTGCTGGAATTTACCTCTCACAATTATTTATTTCAGCCTGCCTGGGCTAATCAGAGATGTGCCTTGCACTGTGGCTTTTGTGAACATCACCCATGGCAGGAATTGGCAGTGCCAGGGGGAATCCATGGGCCAAATATGCAGGGAAAAAAGGATGGGGCACAGCAAGAGGCTGGGGAAAGGCAGAGGGAAGGAGGAATTTCACATTAAAAAAAAGGCTGAAATGATTTTTCAGGTCCCTCCCAACCCAGACCAATCTGTGATTCCGTGATTATGGGACTTCCCAGGCATGCCTTGCTGTACCAGCCCCTGAAATTCACTGCAAGGTGTTCTCCTCCTTCCCAGTGCTGCTGGTGGTGCCAGTGCCTGGCTGGAGCTGTCCCTGGCTCGGTGATTGCACCCCAGGACAGGCTGCAGGATGGAGAGAAAAGCTGCAGCAGATGGGAGAGGAGGCTCCTCCTGTGCTTAGGAAAGAAAAGCTGCACTCCTCAGGCTGCTTTCTAGATACCAACCACACACCAAAACCCCGAGGAGATGGGGCTCAGCTCTCAGTTGTAAAAGGCTTTTTTTTTTGCTTTTTTTCCCCCCATGTATAATTTTAGCAGCACACCCCCACAGCAGCACCCGCCGGCGTGCGGGGGAGAGCTGCGCTCTGGAAATGAGGTGGTGCTCCTGGGGGGGGGGTCTGTCTGTCTGTCTGTCTGTCTGCCTGCCAGTACCTGCTGCAGAGGGATAACGAGGGCTCCGAGGCGAGCATCCCAGGCCTGGCCTCCCCCCACAGCCCTGGCAAGGGGAGGAAATGTGTCCCCAGGGCTGGGGTGAGGTGTGAGCTGTGTTGGGTGGGAAAAAAAAACCCAAAAAAAAACCATGGGAAAAGGCAGTTCATGCTGAGGCAGCACAGCTCAGCTGGGGATCCTGCTGGGCAAAGGGCTGAACTGAAGGGAAGCCCCAAATCTGCCGTGATTTCAGTATCCAAGCAATCCCAGAACGTCCATGGAGATTCTGGCTGAGGATCTGGATAAAGGCGGTAGATGTCAGGCCAGGCTGTGTCTCTGATCCCCACACACACAAGATTTTCTCAAGAAAAGGAATGTCCCTGTCCTTACCTATCCCCACCCCATTGCTGCTGCCTCTCAGGTGTCAAAAATGGAAATTAGAATGGCGAGAGAGGGGGAAAAGGAGATTTAATTGGATTGTAGCACCCACATCACGCTGATTCTGGGTACAGAACCACAGGGCTGAACACCTTCATGGGCAGTGCTGTAAAACTGGCAGGGTTTCAGCAGGGCCTGAGCTCTGGGAATTCACCATCCCCTGTGGTCAGGTGAAACCGGGTGCTGGGCACTTTCTAAGACTTAACACTGCTTGTGTTTACTCAGGTGGCTCAGCAGGGACTGAGATGATGGAGGGACAGACCTGCTGAGCTGGCACTGTATGATTTTTACCGAGGCTGTGCCCTGCTGAGGTCTCTGGCACAGCTGCAGAACCATTTCGGTGTTCAGCAGACATTTGGGGGCATGGGAAGGTGAAGTTTTTCCCCCACAAACAGCAGAATTAAGCAATGCTTTGTGATACCTGCTTTGATTAAAGGATTAGTTATTAAATTCATTAAATGAAATGGGTCAAGGAGAGTGAGGGGATGGAGTGGGATGTGCTGGGCTGAGGGTTCTGCCAGACCTCTGCTGCTGGAGGGGATTTTTGTGAGCAAACACTCCAGCAAAAAAAAACACACCCAAGTGTTCCTGCCAGCATCAAATCCCCCAGGTTTTCAGGGAGCTGAACAAAGTTCCTTTTATCACGGCAAACACTTGGTTTAAAATCCTTGGAAATGGTGCTGGGAGGAAGAGGGGAAGCAAAGCCTTGATTTGCAATAACCTTGCAGCACCTGCTTTGCATCAGAGCGGGGCTGGAGTCTGTAAGTACATGCTTGGAGTTAAAGAGATGCATAAGTACTCTTTGGTGCAGGGATAATTACTAAATCCAGGTCTCATTAAAGCCTTCCTATTGCCTTTTTTTATTTTTTTTTTTTTTGGTAATTCACTGACATATCCTGCAGGATCAGATACAGGAATAAAAGGGCTTAGAGCTGACAGGCCAGAACAAAAATCAGGAAAGTATGCAGGGAAATCTTCCCAGTCTGTGGTGAAGTTTTCTCATTAGAGTCTTAGATCCTTCTTTATCTCGTTGTTTCTCAGTTTATCACAATTCTTCATTTCCTGTTCCCATTTAGGCTTCAAACATATTTATTTTTTTAATGTGAGGGGGGTTTTTTAACCCTTTCCTTGTGAGGGTTGAAACTTTTTGGAGTCTCATGTAAAAAAAAAAAAAAAATCCAGATCACTGAGCCAGACACTGCAGGGTCATTTTTAATATTTATTCTGGTATCAGAGTTTAAAGTCTGGCTGATTTACCATGATTGTAACAGCAAAAGAATTGTACATTTTTACAGATTTTGTATCACCTGAGGGCTCCAGAGTGACCTGAAGGAGACCAAATGCAGCTCCCCAAGCTGAAATTCAGAGCAGAGCTTGCTGCCTCACTTTGTTTTCTCTTTCCCCTGGTGGAAACTCTGACTTCAGCTGTAGCTCAGTGCTGTAACCACACGCTTCAGAACCTCTGAGGCTGAGCCCTGAGCGTGTTTTCTCACCCCTGAATGGAGCACCAGGGGACTCCCAGCCCCAGTTCTGTCCTGGGGGATGTTTTAGTCAAATGTCCCTCATCATCTGCTGCATTCACCCTCTTTCCCCCCTTTTTCCCTGCAGCATTTTGGGCTTTCTTGGCCAGATCTCCCATGTGAGTGTTGGTGTAATGGGCATTGACATTGCGAATATTGGGCTTCTCTAGATGAAAAAAAAAAACAACACAAAAACCCAAAAAACCCAAACCAAAAACAAAAACAACCAACCAACCAACCAAAAAAAAAAAAAAAAAAAACAAAAAAACACCGAACAAACAAACAAAACCAAAAAAAAAAAACCCAAAACAAAACAAACAAACAAACAAAAAAACCCCAAAAAGTGAGGAATATTAATTTGGAATATTCTGAATTTCGTGTATTACTGAAAGAAAAAAAAAAACACAACAAGGAAAACAACAAGGCTTCAAAAATTTCCTGAACAGAGCTGTCTAGAGCAGGAGGCTATTTTGAGTCTCTCTTTCTGCCTTTGACCCAACTATTTCAGCACCCCACCCTCCTTCTTCCTTCCACCTTCCTTAATTTCTTAGACTTCCTTCTTGCTGCCGTGCCTGAGCCTATTTTAGGTGTGAGAGCAGGCTTAGCTCCTCGCCAGGCGTCCACTTCCCATTTTCCATCCCTGGGCTTTGCCTTTTCAGCAGAGCTGAGCCCACGGGCACACAGAACCTCTGAGAGTCCCCAGGGTGGGGAGACACTGCCCCTAAAGAAGGGAAAATCAGCACTTGAGGGGGAAATGAGGGGTCAGGATGAGCATTGCAGGAGAGAAAAACTGATCAGGGCAAAGGAGAGCGAATTAAGCTGAGTGCAGATGTTTGGAATTTTTCCCTTTTGTATTTTTAAGGTTTCATTTCTGTAGTTTCTTCTCCTGTCCCTTTTATTTACAGTTCTTCCCTGATTTCAGGATTTAATTGGAGTCATTTTGGCAAGTTTTGAACCTTTCCGCTGCCCCTCATTTCATCTCAGTCCTTTTGGTTGTCATCACTCCATTTCCAAATTTTCTGTGTTTCTTTCAATTGCATTTTATTTGCTCATATCTCCTTTCCAGAGTGTTTGTTAAAGTTTGTGCTCTGATTTCAAGATTTCATTCCCTTTCCTGGGAAAGGAAAGGGAATGAAAATTTCATGCAATTTCACTGAGGATTCACTGGGCAAGCTTTGGTCCCTTTCCCTGCATTTCCTGCCACCCATTTTTGAATTCTGAACTCACCCATTTTTGGCAAGCACAAGACATTCCCTCTTTCACTGGATAGAAAGGAGCTGAAACAGGGAATGAATTTCTGGAAGGAATTCTTCCCCATGAAGGTGGTGAGGCTCTGGAAGAGCTTTCCCAGAGCAGCTCTGGCTGTCCCTGGATCCCTGGGGGGGTCCAAGGCCAGGCTGGATGGGGCTTGGAGCACCCTGGGATGGTGGAAGGTGTTTCTGGTGGAACCAGCTGATCTTCAAAGCCCCCTCCAAACCCAAAGCAGCCCAAATTCTGGGATTTGGTTGTGCAGGACCCAGCCTTTTGACAAAGTTTTGACCAAAACTTGTTTGCACCTCGATCCAAACCTCATCGCTGCCGAGCAGAGCAAGTCCAGGCCAGCACTGCCCCTCTGGGGGTGTGCAGGACACAGGGACCTGCAGCCTCACCCAGGAGGGGTTTTACATCACAGGTTTCCCCACGAGATCCAGGCAGCTCAGTGCTCTGCTCTGGGGCTCTGGGCTGTGCTGTCTCTGCTCGCTCCCTCTCTCAGCCTGGGAAAGCCTCCCCTGAGCCCAGCCTCGTTCAGCCCCTGCAGGACAAACCAGCCAGGAGGAGCTGACACACACAGGGCTCCTCCAGACACCAGCAGCACATCAAAAACCCGCCGAGGGTCCGTCCCAGAAAGTCACATCCTTGGTGGCCGGCAGGGCTGCAGTTCCTGGTACAGCCCCGTGTCACCAGCTTCACAGAACAGCAGCTTTCTGGCAAATTGTGCAACTGCACCGCCCCCAAACTTCCTGTTTTGAAACCCCAAGAAGCTGGAAAATGTTAACACTGGCACTTTAAAGTGCTACTCGGGGCTTTTCTTTTTTTCTTCTTTTTTTTTTTTTTTTTTTTTCCCCCCCCCCCTTTTCTCTTCCTAAAGCTCTGCTAAAAACTGCGATGTACAGAGAGGAGCGAAGTGGGGCTGCCTGGAGGGCTGGGGGCAGCAGGGGAGCCCGAATTGGGGTGTGGGGGGCTCTCAGGTGTGGGGCAGCAGGTGCTGGGGCTGTGCTGGGCGCTGGGGACAGGGCAGGCGGGCTGTGACAGATGGAGAGGCGAGGTGGCAGCGGGACATTGGGGACGCACAGGGTGCCAGGAGCAGCCACCTGGCCCTGCCTCCCATTCCCTGGCAGCCTGGAGCCCGCTCCTGAGGGGAGGAAGGGGCAACAAGGAGCACCTTGGAAACAAAGCAGAGCTGTGGCAAAGCTCCTTCCTGGGTGAGGAGAGGAGCAATTAGGGGGAAGAAAGTGCCTCAAAGGAGGGATTTCATTCCTCCCCAATCAGCGTGACAACTGCTTCCTTTTCTGGCTATCGCTGAGCCTCCAGATGGTGCATTGGAGCATCCTTAAACCTCCAGCTTGGCTCCTTGCAAGGACATTGTCTTCCTGGTTAGCTAAAAATGGATGAGGAGCTCTGAGATGAGAGCTGCTGCCTGTGAGCGATCAGCTCGTGGTCACTGTTAGAATCGGATGTTTGAGGGGGCTGAGCCCCTGCTGAACGTGCTCCAGTTCGATTTATTTGAATTAACCCTGTTTGCTGTGCTGATGGTCACAATTCTGCAAAAAGCCTTCACCAGCAGCAGTTACTGCTCACCTCCCTTAGCCTGAGCTCGTGGTCACTGTTAAAATCAAAAGGTGTTTGAAGGTTTGAGCCCTGCTGAATGTGCTCCAGTTCGATTTATTTGAATTAACCCTGTTTGCTGTGCTAATGGTCACAATTCTGCAAAGCCTTCACCAGCAGCAGTTACTGCTCACCTCCCTTAGCCTGCAATCGCAGTTTTGGATCTGAACCAGGCAGCTGAGGTGCTGCCAAGTTTTGTGGCTCTATTAGGGAATTGTGAGACATCATTTTCTGAAATTCCCAGCTTCGGGCCTCCTGCTATTTTCAGAGCTTGTTTGAGCAGCACTTTTAGATGAGCACACGGGGAGAGAAGCTAAAGGAAGTGAACCAGGAAGCCAGGCAGCAAATGTCATCCAAAACAGAAATTAAAAAGCAAACCAATATCAGGGTTATAAGCAAACCTAACGACGGGGCTTTGCAGCTGAAGGGGAGAATGAGAGGCCAGAGGAATTTTGATGGGGTGTGACCGGTTCGAATCAGCCCCAAAAAACCTGTGCCTTGTTCCTCCTCCATCCCGCGGGGCCGTGGAGTGGCTGGCAGGAGCTGGACAGCCGAGCCCACGCCTCAGAAAAACGCTGCCCTGTTGTTGTTCTGAGGAAGGGAATATCCTGCTTCCTCTTTAAACCCTGTATCTCCTCGGAAATGCTAAATGGCTGCTACATTCCTGCCTTTATTTTTACGAGCCTGTACTTCCCTCTCTCCTCGTGCTTTAACAAGCTGGCTGAGCAGGGGATTAGGGAATGACTTGGTGGGGAGAGAAATCCGCCTTCCAAATCTTACATAACTCCAAAAAGCAAGAGACACATGCCCAGGCCTTTTCTTTGCACATAAAAAAATCATCATTTCATCCTCCTCGTCCTCCTCCTGTGGCCAGGCTGCAGTTTGCTTGTCCTCTGAAGAAAAAAAAAAAAAAGAATCAATTGAAATTGTGGAGACTACAAATACACAGCAGCGTGTTTCACAGATTTATTTCTGAAGACATTTCCCTTTTCCCTCTCTTCCCTGCTACCAGAGCTTGCTATTCCAGAGCTGGGAATAAGCAGCCAGCCCTTGGGAAGAGGGAGGAAGGGAATTTCCAGCCCCACCAGGCACCTTCCATAAATGTTGACGTGACCTCCAGGATGCAGCGCAGCCAGGGATCTCACAGTCCCCACGTTCCCAGGAATTTCCCCTCTGGAAGTTCCTGTATTCCAGGCAGGACCTGGGTGTTTTCCACAGCTGGGATCTGCTGGTGGCCCCTGCTGTGACCTCAGTGGTTGGGAACGTTGAGTTCCCAAAGGAGATCTTGGGGTGTAAAAGCTCCTCGTGCTCCAGGGAAGGGGGGAGGTGGCTGCAATTAAATTGCAATTAAAACCAGCAAACTCAACGTGAGCTGGGATTTATCTCTGCCATCAGGCAGGAAAGCAGCAGAAGTTAAGGTAAAACTCAGTGAAGAGAGAGAAATGAATCGAGAAGTGAATTATCCTGCCACGCTCTCACACCGGAGCCGTTCTCCTCGCAGGGGTTTTGTTGTTTTTCCCTTCTCAGAAAAGGAACATCCCCAACCCCCCTGCCCCAAACAGGAACTGGATCCCCGGTGATATCTTCCTGCCCTGCCCCTATTTATAGCAGGAAGGTCACCCAAATAAGAACAGAAGCATCATATGATTTTCTTTTGGGGGGGTGGCCGAGTGAATTCTGCGTGTTGAGGATTCAGAGGGGCACAGCACCTTCAGGAGGAACACCTCACTGTGGTATTTTTGTGTGCAGAATAATGAAAAAATTCGTGTCACCCAGGAATTTGGGTGCTTTTCCCCTTCTTCACATAACCAAGGCATTAAATGCACAGAAAATTTCCCTGCAAAACCGTTCCTCAGTGTGCAGTTGTTTAGTGAAAGCCTAAACCAGGCACATTCCCCTTGTTGGAGTGTTAATAAACAATTGATGAGAACTGCAAAAAATCAGGGATCTGTAGAGATCACTTTGGAAAAAAAAAAACCAAACACAAAAATACTGGGAATTTTGCCATTTGTATATTTTTTACTACATCCTGTAGGTTATAGAGCAGAGTTTGAATTCAGGACCTCCCACCCCATGACTTTGACATGTGAGGCAAGGAGAAATTTAAATATTGGGCTCCTGACCTGTACCTGCACTGACAGATCTGCTCCAAACAGCAGCTGTAGCCAGAAAAACCCTATTTTTTTCCCCATTCCCTGGAGCCAGCCAGCGTTTTGCTTTCTATTCTTTTACCAGAAACCAACAGAGATGAAAAAAAGGCCGAGCTTTAAATAGACACGCAGAGCTCATTGAATATATGTTTATATAAATATGTTTTATAGGCACAAACAAGCAAAAATGAAGGTGCTTATTTTGTATTCCAGAGGGAAAAAAAATGCTCTGTTTGACAGCATCCTTCTTTCAAACTTATTTGGCAGAAATTGTGGGCTGTAATTCCTATTTTAACCCGTTAGGCAGGCTTGTGAGTGGGACCTGATGAGGAGAGCCAAGTATTTCCATCATATTTGGGGAAAATATATAAAATATATATTTTTTTTTTTAAATAATAATTATTTACACAGCAAAATATTTGATGGGCCAAAGGCTCAGGTGATGAGTTCATCCCTCAGAGGGGTTTTGCTCAGGGGGAAGGAGTTGGTGTGGGCTGGAGGGGTGGGATGAAAGGGCAGAGTTGGTCATTCCCTCTCCTCCCTCCATCCCTCCAGGGCTCATTCCCAGATCCCTCGGTGCCTGTGGAGCTGGGGCTGAGGCTGCTGCTGGAGTTTTCTGCAGCTTCTGAGAGCAGAAATTCCAAATGAAGCCACAATTTGATTTCACAATTGGCGAAATTAAGGAGGAGCCAATGGAAATCGATCCCTGCTGGGCCATGGAGCCCCTGAAGTTTGCACCCTTTTTTAGTGATGGATCTTCCTCTGCATCATGTTCCACCTCACAATAGTTCCCCCACGCCTTGCTCTTGCTGTTTGCAGTTCTGTCTGCTCACAGCCACTGGCAGCCCCTCCTTTTTTTAAGCTGGGCTTGAGTAAAACCAAACACTTTTTGAGCTGGGCTAGAAGCAGAAGGCTGAGCCCTCACTCAGCAGAGGGAGGATTTCTGCGTGGTGCCTCTGAGGCCGAAGGCTCTCCTTGTGGTTAATGCCTCATTCCCCATTACAGCCATTTCCTCTGCAGCAGATGGGGTTTGGCCATCATATTTTATGTTTATTGATGGATATTTCCGAGCTGGATTGACGTTCCCCCTTTTTTCTTTTCCCAGCCAGGAGCGACAGGAAGCCAAAACTCCTTCAGCAGGCAGGAGTGGAGTTCTCAGAGCAGCACTCAGAGCTCTCTGCTCTGCCATTAAGTGGCAGTGGGGTTAAAATGGGCACCATTTACACATTAATGGCTGGGCCAGGGCAGCAACACCAATTCTGCTGGAATATTTAGGGCCAAGGGGTCAGCTGTTGAGCTGGGAATATTTCATCCTGTTTAAACAGGGATTGAGTGGGAAAAGCTGTTCCCTGGGCCTTGGCACTGAAGAGTGTCACGGGGAGGGCCTTGAGGTTGAAGAATAAAACATATTTAATTCTTTCTGCTGAGTAAAATACCTGCTGTGCCTTTGGAAGACATTGCTGTTAGGATTTCCTTTCCCCCAGTTCTCCAGACCTGCGGTTGCACAGAACCTCTGCCTTTGCTGTCTGTTCAGAATGATTATTCCCTGTTGCTGGGTGCTGTTAAATGATTTCCCTGCATTTCATCTCAGAAGGCAAGAGATGGAGGAGTTGGGTGCCTCAGGGGACCACCAGTGCTGCACAAAGCTCCTCAGGCCCTACCTGAACTCATTTTGCATCCCCAGAAACAGTTATTGTGTGATATCATCCAGTAAATTCTGAAAAATAGGTTATTTTCTTACTTTTTTCCTCTTTTCTGGTTCATCTGAGTCACAATTTTTTTTTCCTACACTGCTCCAGCCAACACTTGCTACCCAGCGTGAGGAAATCTGAGCACCTAAGCCATAATTTGTCACCTAATTAAGTGACCTGATTTTCTCAGGAGTAGGATGTGTTTTCCAGCTCCCTCTGCACTCAGCAGTTGTGAAAACCAGGCCACTTTCGCATGGCTGTGACCAGTTTTGAGTACTCAGCTTCTAAAAAAGCTGATTTGGGCCTGGGAGCAGCTGGAGGATGGGTCCTCTCCAGGTTTTGGCCAGGGGTGGGATTTTGGGAGAGAAGCAGAGACTTACCAGTCATCAGCAGCATCCCTTGCACTAAATTAAAAAATAAGGGAAAAAAAAGAAATCTCTCTGTTGCAGGTCCTGGGATAAAAATATCCTTTGGCTTTGTTTGCTCTATGCAGCATCTCCTCCTCACACTGAAAATTAAATTGAAAAGGGAGTTGATTGTCCCTGTGGATGATGGAGGCAGCTCTGGAAACCACACCTGAGCCAACGTGTGGATCCAGCCTCACGTCCTCTGCCACCCTTCGGGGTCCCCAGGCACTGCAGGAGCTGCAGCTCATCCCAGCACAGCTCCTCTGTGGGATTTTTTTCCAAGGAGTCATCAGGTGCTGATGGAAAAGGGTCCCTGAGGGTGGGTGACAGGACCTGGATGGTGCACAGCTCCTCCAGAGGTGTCTGCTGGTGCCTGGGCAGAGGAAATCCCAGGGAAACTGCTCGTTCCAGAGCCAGGGCATTTCTGGGAGGGCAGTTCCCACTCTCAGGTTTCAGAGGAGACTTTTGCAGAGTCACATCCCTGTGGGTGTGTTTGAGAGGGCAGAAACAACCCAGGCAGGAGGGGAGGTGATCTGAGTGAGGGCAGCACAACAGATGATGGAAGCAGGGCAGGAAAAATCCCCAGGCAGTGCTCCCAGAGAGGTCCCCCTTTTCTTTTAGAGAGATCCCTCTTACCTTTTAGAGAGATCCCCCTTATCTTTTAGAGAGGTCCCTCTTATCTTTTAGAGAGATTCCCCCTTATCTTTTAGAGAGGTCCCCCTTATCTTTTAGAGAGATCCCTCTTATCTTTTAGAGAAGTCCCCCTTATCTTTTAGAGAAGCCCCCCTTATCTTCTAGAGAGATCCCCCTTATCTTTTAGAGAAGCCCCCCTTATCTTTTAGAGAAGCCCCCCTTATCTTTTAGAGAAGCCCCCCTTATCTTTTAGAGAAGTCCCCCTTATCTTGTGCTCGTCTGCCTGAGCTGCTTTCCAAAGCAAAGCAGTGGCTGCTTTGCATAGAACGTTTTCCAGAGCAGAGCAAGGTCAGCACGGCAGAAGCACCAACCCCACAGTGTTCACCACCCCAAATCCATCCTCCCCCAGGGCAGGTGCTGGGCCCAGTGCTCTGCTGATCTCCAGGGAATGCTGGCAGATCAGGGCAGCTTGGGGAGGAAGTGTTTTCACCATCACACGTTTGCAACACAGCCCTTTTATTTTATTTTTTTTTTCCTTTTTGCAGCATTATCTCTCTGCCTTCCTCTTACCCTCCAAAGGAACAGAAACGTGTGTGTTCGAGGGGTGGGGAAGGGGCAGAGCTGCAGCACAGCTGAGTCAACAGCACATGGCTGAGGGCTGGGGGGGTGACGGGCAGGAACATCCTCCGTGGCTGTCAGGGCAGTGTGAAATCATCACTGCAGACAGGAGCACTGCCACAGTCCTGGAGGGTCCCAGCTGCCCTGATCCCAGAGCCACGGGCTGGCCCCTGGATCTGCTCCCTTTCCCTTAAGCAGGAAGCTCTGAAATCGCCTGTTCATGGGGAATTTTGCACCTTCCCCAACTGAGCGCCTTTCTCTGCTCCACGACCCTAAAATTTCTGCCATTTTCTGCCTTCTTCACTCGTAATCCCTGCCCCATTTGGGTTCTGGGTGAATCCCTCCCTTTGTCCTGGTGCCACAGAGCTGAGCTGATCCACAGCTGCTTTCCCGGGGTGGTGTGGAGCACGTGGAAAACACAATTCCACGTTTAAAGCTGCTATGGGTGCTGGTCTGCTCTGGAAAACTTGCTGAGCAGCAGAGCTGGGTGCTCCCAGCTGGAGTGAAAAGGGATTTAGAGGCATCCTGAAGGGAAAGAAGCAAAAGAGCTCTTGGAGTTTAGCGAGGACTGAAGGGAACTTTTCTAAGCTGGAAAATCTCTGGTTTGTGCCCTCTCGTGGCAGCTGAATTTTTCTTCTCCTCAAGGCAACTCCTGCACGCTCAGACCCAGCTCTTTGGGGTTTCATGCTGAAATTCCCAGCAAAGAGATGTGAAATTCTGGTGCTTCTCTGTCCAGAGAAAATGGGGAAGTGGGAAAACCCAGAGATCCACATTTCATATTTTGTGCTGGCTCTGTGACTTTGCCCTTCCAAGAGTTTATGGGGATTTGACAGGTGGCACATCAAAAAAAAAACAACCCAGGAGTTGGAGAATTGGAAAGGGCATCCCAGAGTGTCCAAACACACAGCAGTGGGAGCCAGCAGCACTGAAATTCTCTCTTTATTTTGCTCTCCCTGCAGGCAAAAAGCGCTGGCATCGACAGGTGGAAGGAGTGTTCAAGCAGCATGCGACTGGTTGGTATGAAGTAATAAATGTTAAAAAGCAGAAGAAATGGTGAATTTAGAGTTTCAGCCATTAGGATGTGGAGTGTTTAAACAACAGGGGGGTTGTCTGAAAAGCACCTGCAGAGTTAGTGAGGTGCTAAGGTGCTGGGAATAAGCCATCCAGAAATGAGCCTGTCTGAGGGGGTTTGTGATCTGCAGCAGCAGCAGGTGACAGAAGGAACCCCCCACCCTCTGCAGTGAGCAGAAAAGCTGAGAGCTCAGAGACGTGGAGCGATTCCTGGTGCTCTCCTCCCTGTGTTTGGCACTCTGAAAGGCAGGAGAGGCAGAAGCAGTGACCTGGGTTAGCTCTTCAGAGCCTCAGCCTGGAAGCAAACCCCGAATTTCTGTATTACTGAGCAGAGGTGATGGGCTGCAAGTGACCCCATAAGCTCTGCCTGACCCCATAAAGGGACAATGGATGGGAGCCAGCACAGGGGAAAGCTGGTTTGGGGTTTTGTTGGGAGGGGGGGGAAAGAAAAAATCTGTCATTATCTCTCAGTTTAACAGCTCTTTCTGCCTGCCAGGCTCTTCTCCCACGTGGGTGACCCGTTCCTGGATGACACCCTGCCCCGGGAGTACGTCCTGTACCTGCGCCCCACCGGGCCCCTGGCGCAGAAGCTCTCCGAGTTCTGGCAGCAGTCCAAGCAGATCTGTGGCAAGAACAAGGCTCACAACATCTTCCCACACATCACCCTTTGCCAGTTCTTCATGGTAAAGCACAGCTCCTCTCCCCTCTCTCCTTTGGCCAATGCTTCATCCTGGTTTGAGGGGGGAGCTGAGGGGGTTTTGCCCTCAGCCTGGGTGATGATGGTGCCTGGGCTTCTGGAGGAGGTGGTTGGTTTTTTTAAGCTGTTGTTTTCAGGGAAGAGCAGCAGCAGAAGACAGAATTCTTATCCCTCCAGTGATCCTGAGCATGAGAATGGGTGGGGGAAGGTTGGGAAGGTTACTTGGGGATAGCTGATCCTGCTTTGAGGACAAGGGAGGGGCTGAGGATTTCTAAACATAGATATTTTATTCTTTTTTTCCCATGCCCCTGTGCTTTTTCTCACTGCATGAGGGGAAGGGTAGACCATTGACACCCACCCACACCCTTTCCTTTCCTGTCCTGCTTCCTTGGCAGTGTGAGGACAGCAAGGTGGATGCTCTCACAGAAGCCCTGCAGGCCACGGTGATGCGCTGGAAATGCAAATTCCCTGCCCCGCTGCCCCTGGAGCTCTACACATCCTCCAACTTCATCGGGCTCTTCGTCAAGGAGGAAAGTGCTGAGGTGCTCAAGAAGTTTGCTGCAGACTTTGCTGCAGAGGCGGCTTCCAAAGCAGGTGAGTGACTGCTCTGGCAGCTGCCAGGAGCTCCTGGGTGGGCATTGTCAGAAAACCAAAGTTTGGATGCCATGAAGGAGCCCAGCTTGGGCATTGATGGAAAACCAAAACTTTGGTGTCCTGAAGGAGCTCAGTTCGGCATTGATAGAAAAATCAAAGTTTGGATGCCATGAAGGAGCTCAGCCTGGGCATTGTCAGAAAACCAAAGCTCTGATGCCACGAGAGCCCAGCTTGGGCAATGATGGAAAACCAAAACTTTGGTGTCCTGAAGGAGCCCAGCTTGGGAGTTGTGAGAAAATCCAAAGTTTGGTGTCCTGAAGGAGCCCAGTTGGGCATTGATAGAAAAATCAAAGTTTGGTGTCCTGAAGGAGCCCAGCTTGGGCAGTGTGAGAAAATCCAAAGTTTGGTGTCCTGAAGGAGCCCAGTTGGGCATTGATAGAAAAATCAAAGTTTGGATGCCATGAAGAAGCCCAGCCTGGGCATTGTGAGAAAATCCAAAGTTTGGATGCCATGAAGGAGCCCAGTTGGGCATTGTCAGAAAATCAAAACTTTGTGTCCTGAAGGAGCCCAGCTTGGGCATTGTTAGAAAAACCAAAGCCTGGATGCCATGAAGAAGCAAAGCAGCTGCCAAAGCTCACAGGTTTGTGTGTTTTCAGAACCCCAAAGCTCTGATGCCACCGAGAAGCAAAGCTCAAAAGCAAATCCCTGATTTTCAAGCGAAAACTCAGGGGAGCGCGGGGTACTTTGGCTTTTCAGCTGGGAGATGTCTCGCCCTCAGTTTTCAGTGCTGTTTCTGGGAGGGAAGCTGACATTTGGTGGTTCCTTCACCTTTGACAGAGCTGCTCGGAGCGAGGCTGGGTGTTTCCTGCCCCGCTCGCCGCCTCCGGCCACCACCACCACGGAACTTTCCCCGGCCATTTCAGGGCCGTGGTTGTTTTTTCACTGCATTTCTTGGTGTGAAGAGGGCTCTGGGCTCTTGGTTTAGGGTAAATTTGGGAGAAATCTTTTGAACAGGCTCCTTCTGGGAGGTAAACTCAAAGAGTCTTTCTTTGAACCGGTCCAAGAGAAAAATCTCTTCAGAGAAACCTTAGGGGAAGGCAATTGCTGCATTGCAGCCACGGCTTGGTCAGGTTATCACATTAAAGTCTCGGGTTTTTTTCAGAGATCTTGAACATATTTTTTATTGCTGATGAAGAACAACAACAACAACAACAAAAAGATGGATGAGTTTGCAAAGCTACCCCTGGCTGGCACTTGGAGCCAAGTCTCTGAGTAGCTGCAATTGTGACTGAATAATGAGTCAAATTTAATTGCAATTTTTGGTTGAATAAGCAAGAATAAATTACATGCAAACAATGTATCCTGTGATTTCCATGTCTACTGGAATTTCACATACTTTCACCTGGAATCATCTCCTGATGCAGATTCCTTTTTTTTTTTTTTTTGCCTGCAGGATCATTTTGAATCATTATTGTGTTTCCACATTTTGGGAATACCTCACCCTCAGTGGCTAAACTGATAATGTTTCCAACTAATGTCCAGGGAAAAGATTTAATCAACTTGCACAAACCTGCAAATTCCATGGGTTTGTAATTTAGTGCAGCAGAGAGAACAATGGAGGGAGAGTAGAAATCATGCTTTTTAACCTGCTTATTTTGGAAAGATCCTCAGCTGCTCATGAAGGCCTGCTGGATTTTCCTACCTGGGAAAATGCCTTTATTTTTTGGCAGGAGATCCTGCATGTCCAGAGGTGCAATAACGATTGTCACACCACCTCTTGTTTGGCAGCTTGCAAGGACACCTTGCTGTGACTCATGGCTGAATCAGACCCCCAAAAAAAACCCAAAAAAATCTCTGATCATTCGATCCAGGGTGCAAGATTAGAGACCTCACACTCCCAGCATTTCCAGCTGAACTCCAATTTGATGGTGATGATGCTCAGTTCCACTTGAGGGTCTCTGCAAGCCCAGCTCCCGTTAGAGGCCACTTGGCAGGAAGGGGTTTTTAACCCTCCTCTCCCCGTTGCAGATGTCCACGTGGAGCCCCACAAGAAGCAGCTCCACGTGACCCTGGCCTATCACTTCCAGAGCAGCCACCTGCCCACCCTGGAGAAGCTGGCCCAGAGCATCGATGTCAAGCTGGGCTGTGACTGGGTGGCCGCGATCTTCTCCCGGGACATTCGCTTCGTCAACCACGAGGTAAAAGTTCTGGGGATTTGTTTTTTTCTGTGGTGGATTTGTGGAGATTCACTTTGTCAGCCACGAGGTGAAAGTTCTGGGGCTTTGTTTCTGTGTTGGAGGTTGTGGAGATTCACTTTGTCAGCCACTAGGTAAAAGTTTTGGGGATTTGTTTTTTCTGTGGTGGATTTGTGGAGATTCACTTTGTCAGCCACGAGGTGAAAGTTCTGGATCTTTGTTTCTGTGTTGGATTTGTGGACATTCACTTTGTCAGCCACGAGATGAAAGTTCTGGAGCTTTGTTTCTGTATTGGAGGTTGTGGAGATTCACTTTGTCAGCCACAAGATGAAAGTTCTGGAGCTTTCTTTCTGTGGTGGATTTGTGGAGATTCACTTCATCAACCACAAGGTGAAAGTTCTGGAGCTTTGTTTCTGTGTTGGAGGTTTGTGCACCAATGGGATGGGGCCACTCTGAGATGTTCCTTGAGCCTTTATTGGCACATCAGCCTCACAACAGGGTTTTGGACAATTGGAAGATGGCATCAGCTCAACATCTGCCAGCAGCAGCCAAAGATCTCTTTGTTACAGGGCATTTTAAAAGTTTTCCAGCCAAAACTGTGGGTTTGTTATCTCCTTCTGTTAGAGCCAGGATTTAAGTGCTTGGGAGACGGATTTCGTGTTCGGGATGTTGGTTAATTCTTATCTCTGTTACAGTCTCACAAGCTGTGAGTTCTAGCTAACAAAGTGAAAAAATGGCTCTGTCTCTATCTCTCTACAAGGCCTTTTAAGCACAAACTGTCCAATTATGAAATGACACCTAAATTTTTTTTACTTTTAACCCAATAACCAACCACCCCTGGCCCGCAATGAGGATTTTTCTCTCCAATTACAAAACGCCACCCAGACCATGGAGAAGAAGGTGAAAAAGAAGGACTCAGCCTCTGCCCTAAATCCTCCACCTTGCTTTATATCTATATCACTGTATTCTAAACCCTTAAACTCTGAGTTTTGCACCCTGTGCTATCACACACTGCTATCCAAACCCCACACCCACAATCCCAGTGCTGTCACTCAATTTTGGGAGCCTTCTCCACGGCCTCAAGTGGAATGCAGGGTTTGCTTGGGGGCTCAGTGCCTGTCAGCACAGAAAGCCTGGAATCCTCAGTGCCCAGGGTTCCAACAGAGCATATTGCTGAAGCTCACAGACAATTGTTCCAGCCAATCACTAAAAGCACACAGACACCTGTTTCAAACAACACTTGCTTGTATGCCTTCTATTAACAATACTCAATATTCCACTATTAAGATTAAACCTTCTACTATCTTGCTAAGTGTATTTTTCTGCAGTCTTAAGGTCTATTCTAGCCAAGCCTAAAAACTCCAACTATTGTTCCATGTCCTTTCTTACTATCATTGTATCTTCTCCTACTTTCAAACTTTGCAGTTGCAGCTGATTCCAAGTTCTGCTCTCTCTGTTTCCGAGGCCTGCTTTCACAGCTTCCTGAAAGTCTTCTTACCTTTAGTGTAGCCCTGGTTCGTGCTGTGATGTTTGGGTTCTCTGAAACTCTTTCCCAGAGAGTTTTCTGTCAACCAGAGACACGTTTTCCTAACTGTAACCTTTGTTTACATTCCTTTCCCTAGGAGGGACTTCTTCTTGATGTCCCTCTGACTTGACCAATGTGATTGAAGAGGTTTGTCTTTCTTCCACCCCTTGGGTGGTTCCTTGTAAAACAGCATAAAGGGAAGAAATTCCTGGGTAATAAAATTGGAGTAATTTTCAGCCTTCTGACCTCAGAGTCTGTGTCGTTGTGATCTTGAACAGCATCACTTTAGTATTATTATATATAATATATAATATATAATATATTATATATAATATATAATATATTATATATTATATATTATATATTATATATTATATATTATATAATATATATTATATATTATATATTATATATTTATTATATACTATATACTATATACTATATATCATATTATATATATTATATATAAATTTTTATATATATAATTATATATATATTATATTATATATTTAGTATTTAGTATTTCCATTCCCCCCCAAAAAAAATCCCCACTCTGCTGAGGCAGCCCTGCCATTAACAACCCTCCTTGTGCTTTTTCCTCCCCCAGACTCTGCAAGTGATCTACCCCTACACCCCGCAGAACGACGACGAGCTGGAGCTGGTCCCGGGGGATTTCATTTTCATGTCCCCGGTGGAGCAAAGCAGCACCAGTGAGGGCTGGATTTATGGCATTTCCCTGGCCACTGGCTGCTCGGGGCTGCTGCCTGAAAACTACATCACCAAGGCGGATGAGTGTGGCACCTGGGTGTTCCATGGGTAGGTCAGGCTCCTCTGCCTGGGGCCAGAGTGGTTTTAGCCCCACGAAGGTGCATCAAGCTCTGAGGGCTGCCAGCAACCTCACAGAAAAGGCTTAAGAATAATTAGTGAGATGGCTGATTGGAGGTGTTTTCAAAAAGGAAAAATCATAAAAATTATTTAAATCATATTAATCACTCAGGTGACCTAGTTTTGGCCCACTGGCAGAGTCACTGGGGGTTATTTTAGCAGCTGTGAAACCCCTGTGAGATTTTATCCTAACTGGCTGCTATCAGGAAGCAGCTCCTGAGGTATTTAAGGCACTGAAAAGTGCCAGCTCTGCCAGCTCTTTCTGTCAAAATAAAGAGAAAATAACAAACTATACAGAACAAAAGAGTAAAAGCCATGCACAGTGCAGGGAGGCCCCTTGCACCTGCTAAGACACCCCAAAAAAGCCCCAAGAATCTCTGTGCTCTCTGTTAAGTATTTAATGATTTAGGAGGGGTTTTTGCCTTGCTGCCCAATAGCAAACAGCCACATTCCTTGAGGAACAAAGGATCCAACAGGTGCCTTTGTCCTTGCACTGAGACAACTCAGTGAGAGAGGCATGGAAGTTTCTGGTTCTTCTTCCTTAAAGGTTCAGGGGTGAACCTGGAACTCTTTTCCTGACATGGGAACTCCTGCTGGGGTGTGGGAGTGAAATACTCCCCTGCCCACTCCCCTGGGCTCTCTCTCTGGCCAGCTCAGTTTCTTGAGGGGCTTTGGAGGAATATCTCAGGAGACAGGGTGAAAGATTCCCAAAGAGGCTCTCACCCCAGGATCAGTCCAAGGCTTTATTCTCGAAGAGTTCCAAAGAAAGAGGGTGAACGAGGAAGAGCACAGGTTTATCTGGTCTCTGTCTCAGGGTGGATAGCTGGCCCTGAGCCAAGAGGTTAAAGATAAGAGAAGGAAGGGTCAAACTAAATGGTCACAAGCTTTAGGGGGTTCTGGGGAAAAACCATTCCCCAGAGGAATACAACCTGGGGGTGCACTGCAACAGCTCCCTCCCCTTTCCATGGCTGCAAAAAGGGGCTCAGCAGCTGGGGTTTCACCCAGGGAAGGGGGAGGGATGCTGAGAAGGGCACTGAGGGGAAGGAGCTGGCACACAGAGCCTCATCTCCTCAGCCAGGGAGCAGCAGATGCTCTCTCTTAGCGTGGGATTAGAGGACAAGGTGATTTTTTTTTTTTTTCTTTTCGCTGAGATGTTGCAGCAGCTCCTTCTGGCTCCCAGGATTGCTGCTGGTTGGTGGAGCTGGAGCAGATGGCTGCTGGAGGCACTGCTGTGCAGGCACCTCTGGGATCAGGGAGGTGTAAATCTGAGCGTTAATTTGGGAAGGAAGGGACATCTTCCCTGCATCATCCCCTGCTGAAAAGGACGTCGGATCAGCAACATTTCTTTGGATATTTAGCAAGGTTTTTAGGAGCCTGCCTTTGGCTTCAGTGAGGATGCAGCCCTCACCTTTTGAATAAGGTTGTGCCCTTGATTTTGGTGGGAATTCATTGAACAGAAATTCATTGAACAGTCCTGAAATCACTCATTTACCCCTCATTTATCCCTGCCAGAGCAGGGGAGACAAGGCACCGTCCAGAAGACTGGAGCTGGAACCAGGATTTTTGGGGAAAAGCTTCCAATGACCTGTCCTTAGGGGATGACTAAGCTGGAACAGCCTCAGCAGTTTGTGTTTTCCAGCAGCACTGGGGACAGGCTGGTGGCTCTTCTCCAGGCACCCTGAGAGTTTGCCTCTGCCTCATCTCCATTCCCAGCAAATCCTGCCATCTATAAATAGAGGGTGAAGCGTTTGTGGCCTTTGTTAAAAGGCTCAGAGAGAAAGAAAGGCCCAGAAACAGTGTGGCAGCTCCTGGGGGCAAGGGGAAATGGGGTAACCAAAAAATCCTTGGTATTCTCCAGACCAGTGTCCTTAAGAAATGTCATATGGGCAAGGCAGGAAAGGGATTAAATGGGAGGAAGGGCTGACAGCTGGAAGAAATTCACTTTGTGCAGAAATGGAGATGGGTCCTAAGTAAGAAGTGAGACTCTGTTCACACTGAGACTCTGTTCACACTGAGATTTTAGAGTTCTGGGGTCACTGAGGTTGGATGTGTGCTCCACCTGCAATTTGGGCAATGAGGGGAACAATTCCTCAGGGCAGGGCCAGCCCTTGTTGGGAACTCAGGGATAATCCAGTAGCTCAGTGTCATCCTTGCACTGTAAATCCACCAGGTAATAGATCAGGACCAACATCACAGTGAGTTTTTTTCCTCCTTTAAATCATATTAATCACTCAGGTGACCTAGTTTTGTCCCACTGGCAGAGTCACTGGGGGTTATTTTAGCAGCTGTGAAACCCCTGTGAGATTTTATCCTAACTGGCTGCTATCAGGAAGCAGGTCCTGAGGTATTTAAGGCACTGAAAAGTGCCAGCTCTGCCAACTCTTTCTGTCAAAATAAATGACCACATCCATTACCTGATAATGGCCTTTTTTTTTTTTTTTTTTCATGACTAAGCAGAGGTAACTGAGTCAGCAGAGAGTCCAGGCAGTTTCTGTAATTGCCTGTCACAGTTTAGTCCCCAGGGTTTTGGTCAAAGTCCTTGAATATCTGGGAATAAGATCTTAATTTTGAGGGACCATCAATAGGCAAGGCCCTGGAGGGAGAGTGGGCTCTGTAAAATCCCTTTGGCTGCACTTCACAGGGAGCACTGGGGGGAATAAATTCCCAAGCAGGTGGGAGGGGGAACAGACAGCACTGGCAAATGCAGGAACAACAGGGCTGAGTGTCCCAGCTCCCTGCCAGGAGTAGAAGCTGTTCTGGGCACATAAACCCTGAAAACTGCCCAGGGAGAGGCCCCAGCTTTCTGCTGGAGCCACAGCTTGTGCTGCAAAGGTGAGTGAAAACTCCCTGTAGCCATCAATTCCCAAACCTGGGGCCACAAGTCCATGGTCAGTGACATGGGCTGGTCCCCAGGTGATGTTGGTGAGCACCAGGAAGGCCCTGGCGTTCTCCATGGGAATATTCCAGGGTGGAGAGAGCCTCCCAGACCCGAGTTTGGGAATTGTTCTGTAGATTGTTTCTAAGGAAACAGCCCGTGGGGATGGAATTTGTCTCCTCACGTGGGTGCATCACCTGGCAAGGTGCTCCCAGGGCAGCACTAAAACCCAGATAATAATGAAATAACATCACAACAGTAATTACAGAAACACCCTGAGAGCAGCCTGAGCACACAAAGCATTCCCAAAGACAATATTTTTTCTATTTTTGGCAGGTCCTACTCCATTCTGAACACCACATTTTCCCCATCCCTTCAAGGCTTTGCTGATGGAGCTTTGGAGAGAAGGCAGCAGGAGGACCAAGGGCCAGGGGATGCTGGGCCACTCACCATCATCTGCCAGAACGTGCAGGTAGGGGCCCCACAGCCAGAAATCATTAGGGACAAGCTTCCAGTGAATGGATTTCCCCCCAGAGAATGATCTTTTCACTCCCTGCAGCACAAGTTACAAAGGTTTTGGATGACACAATCCATCCCCCCCTCAGCAGCTTTATGCCACTGTAAAATTACCAGGGTGAAAAATCCCCAAAGAGCTCCACAAACCCATAAAAGCAACAAATCCTGCAGCCTTCCCTGGGGTGTTTGCACAAGGGCAGGGCAGGAGGAGCCTGGTGCTGGCTCCTGTGGCTGGCTCAGATCTCTCTCCATTCTGGTGAAGGTCAAACCTGCTGTCACTTTGATTCCTTGTGAGGCTCCCTGGGACAGAGGCTGGGCAGTGCTAAAGGAATAAAGTTGGGATTTATTAAAAGGATAAAAAGGATACACCTTGGGCAGGACAAGAGCCTGGCCAGGGCTCCACTGAGAGCCAGAAAAAGGCAGAAGGAGAAAGTCCTCCCTCCGTGTGAGAGTGCTGTAAAAAACCAACAAACCTGCCCTGCCCTGGCCTGGATTTTACACCCCCTCCCATGGTTATTTGCCCATGGAAAGGAGGAATATCTGCTGCACAAGGGCTGGGTGGGCACAGGTCTTGTTGGGTTGATGCCTGGAGAGGCTCCCTGGGACAGAGGCTGGGCAGGGTTAAAGGAATAAAGTTGGGATTTATTAAAAGGATAAAAAGGATACACCTTGGGCAGGACAAGAGCCTGGCCAGGGCTGCACCCAAGCTGGACCAGGGGTCAGGAGTTTTCACACTTTTATAAGTTTGGGTCCATTTCCATGTTGGGGTTCATTGTCCAATTACACTTCAGGTGATGCAGTCCCACCCTCCCAGTTTGCTCTCCTCAGTTCCCTGCTGTTTGCACTTTTTGGGCCCAAAGCTGCAGCAGTGCCCTTGGTTGTGGGGCTGGAAAAGGATTGTTCTGTCTGACTGAGCTGTGAGGAGACCTCGCCAACACTTTCTGTGGAGTTCAGAGTTGTGTACCAGTGCAGGGCAGGGTCTGGAAAACAGGAAAGCTGAGACTGAAAGCCATGATTTCCCTTGCAGCCCCTGAGGATCAGCAGCCAGCCGGGCCCTCAGAAGCGCTGCCTGTTCGTCTGCAGGCACGGCGAGAGGATGGACGTGGTGTTTGGGAAGTACTGGCTGTCCCAGTGCTTCGATGCCAAAGGTGAGCCCCGGGGCCATCCCAGGACTGGATGGAGGAAGGAGAAGTGGCCACTGCCTGGTGGCAGCTCTGGGTTTCTACAGAAAACGATGATTTTTGTGCAGTCAGCGGCAGAAAGTCACCCAGGGAGGGAAAACATTGCAGGAGTGGTTACTGCAGTTGTGTCACCAAAGAGAAAATGCAGTCATGGTGTTGGTAGTCAGTGCTCAGTGAAAACATTTGCTGCCATCAAGGAAAGAATTTTGCACTGCTGGCTCTCAGTCCTAAATGGAAATAGCGCTGCTCAGAGGGGTTTGGGGAACATAAATTGGTGTTTTCAGCCCAGTATTGTGCTTGGGTTCCAGACTATAGTGAACAAATTATAACTTTAGGCTCTGCTGGCCTTAGAGCTGATCAGAAATCTGTCCTACAAGTCTTTCTTCTGTTCCAGAACACCAGTACCTTGTAGTGAAAGGATGATTTCCCAGCTCCCTTCTTTCCCAACTATGGCTGAAGAGCTCTGACGTTCCTGTAGAAGTGTAATGTTTGTTGTGGGATAGAAATGACTTTCCCATGGGGAAATCAGTCCTAAAAAAAAATAAAACTTCAGAACCTTAGCAGCATTGTGTGCTGATTTTGAGCTGGTGAGAGGTGTTTAATTTAATTCCTGATGGCTTTACATGGTGAGAAAACGTCACAAGAGCCAGGACCTGCAAAGCAGAGCCGAGGTGGTGGGCGAGGGGGAGACCAGGTGTGATGTTCCTGCCTCTGTCTGAGGGAATAATCCCAGCTTGGCACCTCTCCCTGCAGGCAGGTACATGCGCAGTAACCTGAACATGCCTCACAACTTACCTCAGAGGAGTGGTGGTTTCAGGGACTACGAGAAGGACGCTCCCATCACCGTGCTGGGCTGCACCCAGGCCAGGCTCGTGGGTAAGTGCTGCTCAGCAGGCAGAGCTTCCAGGACGGGGGATTTGGGGTGGGGTTTTGGGAAGGAGTTGTTCCCTGTGAAGGTGGGGAGGCCCTGGCATGGGTTGTCCATCCGTGGAATTGTCCAAGGCTGGGTTGGGCAGGGTTTGGAGCAACCTGGGGTAGTGGGAGGTTGTCACACACGACACAAAGAAATGACACCCACACGTTGAAATGTCCAAGGCAGAAAAGAGGCAGTTTATTTACAAACTTCAACATTTATCGAATTCCAGCAGTGACCATGGATTGGAGGAAGAAAATCTTCCTCTCCAACCGCACTGGGCAACCCAACAGCCCATCAACAGTCTCCTCCTTATCAGAAGAATGTAAACATGGTTAGATGGTTACAATAACAAAAGGTTGTTTATGTAAAATTGTATCTGACTCCATTGCAAAAGGCTAGCACAGAAGGCTAAAAATGAAACTTTAGAAAACTCCTTAAAGAGACAGGGGAGAACAGCAAAACCCCAGACAACAGGTGGTTGTCCCTGCCCGTGGGGTTTTTGGTTTTTTCCAACCCAAACCATTCCATGGTTCCATGAAGATCTTGCCCAGGAAGCTTCACTGTCTTCCTCCCACATCCCCCTTCAGAGAAAGGAAAAGTGCAAGGCAGGAAAAAATGGATTGGATGCCCTGAGCTAACGGGGTTTAAATCTTTCAAGGAACTTTTCAAAGTCCCTTCACCTTCCCCAGCAGTTTCCCTCTTCCAAAGAAAACCTCCCCTCCTTCAGCTGCTGCAGCTGAGGAAAAGGCAAAGCAGAAATGTAGGACGTGGGGTGAAATCAGAGCCATCAAAGGATGGGTGCCTTGGGAAGGTTTTGTTATTTATCCACACTGGGGAGAAATGCAGCAGTGTGGCTGTCACCTCATGCAAAATTCACTTTTTTCATCCAGTTTGCCACAGCAGGATCCTTTTATCAGTCTGCTGGCTTTGTGTTGTCATAAACACAGCCCAAATCATTCCCAGTGTTCTCCCACCCTCCCCATCCTCGTCCCTGACTCCTGAGCCTGTTGATTTGTGCACAGACAGAAAATCCTTTGCCAGCCAAAGACAAATCCTTTGCCATCACATCCTGAGAGCTGTGATGAGGGCAGCCCTCAAAGACACGAGCTCCAGCACTGAGCCTTTCCTCCGACTCAAATCCTTCCGAGCACTCCTTGCTGGTCACATCCAAAACTAGGGCAGCTAAAATTATCCTGGCCTTTCAGAGCACAAATAAATCACTCAGCAGCAGCAGCAGCAGCAGCAGCAGCAGCAGCAGCAGCAGCAGGATGCTCAGACACCCGGCCACATGGCAGCAGGGTTTGCAATCTGCCCAGGGCAGAAGGGAGGCTGCCAGTGTCACAGCACACTTGGCTGGTGGCATTCAGGGGGCCAAGGACACACTTGGGGTGGCATTGGAGAGGTCCAGGGACACTTTGCTGGTGACTTTGAAGAGGTGCAAGGACACATTTTGCTGTGGCATTCAGGGCTGCAAGGACACACTCTGCTAATGGCAGTAAAGGGGTCCAAGGACACAGGATTTGTGACATTAAAGGGGTCCAAGGACACGCTTGGTGTGGCATTCAGGGGTCCAAGGACACTTTGCTGGTGGCATTAAAAGGGCTTGAGGACACATTTTGGTGGTGGCAGTAAAGGGGTCTGAGGACACGCTTTGTGGGGAATTAAAGGGGTTTGAGGACGCACTTTCCTGGTGGCAATAAAGGGGTCCAAGGACACTTTGCTGGTGGCATTTGAGGGGTCTGAGGACACTTATTTGCTGGTGGCAATAAAGGTGTCCCAGGACTCACTTTGCTGTGGCATTCAAGGGATTGGAGGGCACAGTTTGCTGGTGGCATTAAAGAGGTCTGAGGACACTTTGTGGGGCATTAAAGGGGTTTGAGGACCCACTTTGTGGGGCATTAAAGGGACTTGAGGACCAACTTTGTGAGGCATTAAAGGGATTTGAGGACACATTTTGCTGGTGGCAATAAAAGGGTCCAAGGACACTTTGCTGGTGGCATTGAAAGGGTCCAAAGACCCACTTTTTTTGGCATTAAAAGGGGTTTGAGGACACACTTTGTGGGGCATTAAAGGGACTTGAGAACACACTTTGTGGGGCATTAAAAGGGTTTGAGAACACACTTTGTGGGGCATACACGCTTTGTGGGGCATTAAAAGGGTTTGAGAACACACTTTGAGGGGCATTAAAGAGGTCTAAGGACACACTTTCCTGGTGGCATTAGAGGGGTCCAAGGACACACTTTGCTGGTGGCATTAAAAGGTTCCAAGGACACATTTTGCTGGTGGCAATAAAGAGGTCTGAGGACACTTTGTGGGGCATTAAAAGGATTTGAGGACACACTTTGTGGGGCATTAAAGAGGTCTAAGGACACACTTTCCTGGTGGCATTAAAAGGTCCCAAGGACACGGCTGCAGCTGTGCTGGCACCGTGTGACCTTCACGTAATTCCTGTGATGAATCATCCCTGGGACACAGGGCTGGGAGATGTCCCTCTCCTAAATGACCCCACTTCTCTCCAAACATTTCTGGGTCAGCCCAGGAATGGTGACAGCCACAGCCAGGGGCAATGTCCCCTCCTTGCTGCCACCCCTGTGTCCTGCTCTCCCAGCAGAATGAAAACGTGGCTGCTGCTCCCTGCCAGCCTGAGCAGATCCCTGCTCTCCCTTGCTTCCCTCGGGCACTGCAGGAATATTAAAAACCCTGCTGCAGGAATATTAACAACCCTGGCAGTGGAGTTGATTCTTATCTCGTTTGCTGTGATCTCCCACCTGTGTAATGAAATGCTGATTTATGCTCAGCAGAGAAGCCAGCCAATTCAATTAAGCTGGGTTTGAGTTGTGTTGAATCATTTGATTTACTGCTTACAAACGGAATGAAATTAAATCCAAGACCTTTACGATTTTCCTGGCTGCTTTTTGGCCAGCCCCATGAGAAGCAGCTCCTTGCAATGCCATTTACTTGGATTTATCCCCAAAGATCAAAAACTTTCTTGCAGGTGAAGCCTTGCTGGAAACAAACACCATCGTAGACTACATCTACAGCTCCCCATCCCTGCGGTGTGTCCAGACAGCTCACAACATCCTGAAAGGTGAGAAATGCTGAATTCTCCTCATTTTCTGCATAAAACACTGGCAAGCAGGTAAAAAGCATGGACCCAAGTCCATGGTGAATGGTAATTATAATTAATTTTATTTTTAAATTAATTTTTATCATTATATTTTATTATTATATTATGCTATTATATATTATATTATGCTATTATATATTATATTATATTATATTATATTATATTATATTATATTATATTATATTATATTATATTATATTATATTATATTATTATCTATAACAGATATTATAATTTATATATTATATATGTAAAGTAAATATAATATAATATAATATAATATAATATAATATAATATAATATAATATAATATAATATAATATAATATAATATATTCCTGTGGATCAGATCACTGGGTGAAAATTACATTTTTCCTTGCACTCCAGCAGGAAAATTTATTGTATATTATTATATATTATTATTATATATTATTATTATATATTATATATTATATATTATATATTATATATTACATATTATATATTATATATTATATATTGTATTATACAATGTATTATACAATGTATTATATATTATCTACTATATTATACAATGTATTATATATTATCTACTATATATTATTCTATAATATATAATTATAATATGTAACAGATAGTAGATATGATAATACTATTATAATTATCATATAATATTATCATTGTTAAATATTATTATTATTATTATCTATTAAGTGAATGGCAATTATCATTTCCACAGGATTATCTTTTCTCTTAGCACAATCCACGAGGAACCCTTTCCTCACTGCACCAGCTGCCAGCCAGAGCTTGGCACTCCCTGGCAGACATCAAATAAACACACTAAACACTTCATTTCCCCCAGAAAATAAAGAAATGACCCATCAAACTGGAGCATTGAGGCTGCTCCCTTCCTTCCCTGCTGCCTCCATTGCTAGCTGGCCTCCTCTGCCTCTCTTTTCCAGGCATGCAGCAGGAGAACAACCTGAAGATCCGGATCGAGCCCGGCTTGTTCGAGTGGACCAAGTGGGTGTCCGGGAGCTCCCTGCCCGCCTGGATCCCGCCCGTGGATTTGGCTGCAGCCACTCTCAGCGTCGATACAACCTACAGGTAGCACAGGGCGGGGCTCAGAGCACCTGGGGCTGCTCCTCTGGGGATCCAGCGCCGAACTCGGCGGGGTTTGGAGGTTTAGGCACCGACTGGAAGAGCTGCTGAGGCTCCCGAAATAAACCGGGAGCAGGCTCGAGGCTGCCGTGCTGAACGTGACCTGAACATGAGATATAAAATAGATAAAATATATAAAATATATGAAATATATGAAATATATGAAATATATAAAATATATAAAATATATAAAATATAAAATATATGAAATATATGAAATATATGAAATATATAAAATATATAAAATATAATATATATGTAAAATTATATATAAAAATATATAAAATGTACAAAATATATAAAATATATGAAATATATAAAATATAAAATATATAAAATATATGAAATATATGAAATATATAAAATATATAAAATATATAAAATATAATATATATGTAAAATTATATATAAAATATATATAATGTATAAAATATATAAAATATATAAAATATATATAAATGTAAAATTATATATAAAATATATATAATGTATAAAATGTATAAAACATATAAAATATATAAAATATATTAAATATATGAAATATATAAAATATATAATATATAAAATATATGAAACATATGAAATATAATTTATATATAAAATATATAAAATATAATATATATGTAAAATTATATATAAAATATATAAAATGTACAAAATATCTAAAATATATAAAATATATATAAATGTAAAATTATATATAAAATATATATAATGTATAAAATGTATAAATTATATAAATTATATAAATTATATAAATTATATAAATTATATAAAATGCATAAAATATATAAAATGAAATTTGCCTTGTTATAAACCAAATTTCCCACATCACTGGCAGCTCCTCCTGATCCTGAAAACCTCATGAAAGAGATTTTCTTCCCAGCACTCCTTGTCCTGGGGTCTTGCAGGTTTTCAAGGAACTCCCAGCGGATTTTTAACGCTTTTCCTAAAACTTAGGAGTTTGGGCTCAGCTGACATACACAGGAGTGCCATCTGCAAGGGCTTGGTGACAAATATTTCGTGTCAGGGCTTCTGAGCTCTATGAAATCCTGGTGTTTCCCACCTGTGTTTAAAAACCTTTCAGGTGGAATAAGCAATTGAAACACTAAAAGTAAAAAAAAAAGGAAACAAACAAAAAACCTGATTTTTTTCATAGCTAATTATACCATAAACCACTTCCATCAGGAGTTACTTGTGCTGTGTCATTGCAGCTGAAATTCCAGCACTTCCAGGATATCTCAATAAAATTCCTCACCCTGTGTTTACCCCTGGAAGGGCATCACGTGGCTGACAGCAGCAGAGTCAGGAGAGTTTCTGCCTCCAAAAATCCCTGTCTTCTGGGAAAACCATCGGGAATATTCTCAGTGTGAGGGAGGAGGTGCTCTTGTGTGGTTGGGGCAGGGAGAGAGAGCTCTGTCCCCTCTGCCAAGGAGAATTCCTGTGGATCAGATCACTGGGTGAAAATTACATTTTTCCAGCAGGAAAATGCAGCTTCTGCTGCCGGTCCCTGTGCACGTCAACCCCTCCAGCTGACACCACTGGCCAGGCAGATCCCAGCAAGGCCCTGGCTGGGAAGAGCACGGCTCATCCAGGCTTTGCAGAGGGTCAGAGCAGAGTTTGCCTCTGCCCCAGCCCCTGAGGGGTGTCAGGGATGGAGCAGCTGCTGTTCCAGGCTGAGTGACACCGTCCTTGTCCTGCTGTGCCTCCCGCTCCTGCTGGGACAGCTTCCCCTGCTGGGACAGCTTCCCCTGCTGGGACAGCTTCTGTGCCTCTCCCTGACTTGATGTGGGTGGCAGAGCCCTGAAATCCTCTAACAAAGGACACAGAGAATCAAAAAAATCATCCAACAGCTTGGGATGGAAGGGATATTAAATCTCACCCCATGGGCAGGGACACCTCCACTGTCCCAAGCTGCTCCAAGCCCTGCCCAGCCTGGCCTTGGGCACTGCCAGGGATCCAGGGGCAGCCACAGCTGCTCTGGGCACCCTGTGCCAGGGCCTGCCCACCCTCCCAGGAGGGATTTTTTTCCACAAACCAGCCCCAATGAGCACAGGGAGCATCTCCAGTGCAGAAGGAACACGAGCACACTCAGCCTGGCATGGGCTGCCTCCACGGGCTGGTGCCCATCAGAGGAAGCTGTTCCCATTTCCCCAAATATCTCCTTGCAGGAATGGTGAACAAATCATTCTTGAAGTTTGAAGATCACCACAGTGGCTCCCAGTTCTGGGGATTGAGCTAAAGAACAGATACTTCCAGATCAATCACAAATTGCACTTAGAATTTTTTTTTTTTTGCTTTTATCATTTACTGGACATGTTTTTCTTGCTCGCAGGCCTTGCACTTAAGATTCTTTATTTTTACAATTTTACTGGATGTGTTTTTCTCCTCACAGACCTCATATTCCTGTCAGCAAGTTGGTGGTTTCTGAGTCTTATGACACCTACATAAGCAGAAGCTACCAAGTAACAAAGGAGATCATCAGTGAATGTAAAGGCAAAGGTGAGTGCTGAGGAGGGGGTGGAAACCAAGCCAGGCAGTCTGGGGTGTGAATTCCAGTGTTTCTGACCAGTCTTTCCCTCTTAGGGGATGAATCCCCACACCCGAGTCTCTCATCCTCTCTCCCAGAAGCATTGGAGAGTCCTGCACCAGAAGAATAATTTCAGATGCACTCACAAGAGAGGTCCATGTAGTTAAACAGAAGAATTATTTTAGGAATCCTCACCCAATGGCAGCTGTTTCTTTCCCAACTCCCAAATGAGTTATTTGCCCTCTGCTGTGTGTTCCCAGCATTAAATGGAACATTTTCCCTCCCCTGTCCTCCAAATTTTATTCCCATAAAGACCTTAGAACATTTCTCCAAACTCAATATTGAAGTTTTTAAAAAGATCCCATGCTGTTGTTGTTCAGCCACAACATTCCGAGAATTCACAAATTCTGGTGTTTTTTCACTGATTGCATCTCACTGACCCCTCCCTGCATTCTGAGCTTTGATTTTAATGGTTTGTACACAGAATTCAAAAGCACAGTGGGGCATTGGTTGTAAAGGACCTTGGAAATGGAAATGCAACTGTGGAAAGGCAGCAAGTGAAATTAAAGTGTTTGTTGTAATGGGAATTAATTTTTGCGTAGGCAAACAGCATCTGCTTCCCAGCACAGCTGAAATCTCGCTGGGATTCTTGTTTTCTCCAGAAAGCATTTTTAAACCAAGTAGGAGCGAGTTAACCACTACCCTGAAAATTGAGAAATGCTCTGAAGGTGTTAACAAATCACATCTTCCCCTGAACCCACAGTTGGATGGGTTCTAATCTGACAAAGTGTTACAAATGGCTGCTTGATCTTGGGCACCAGCCCCCAAATCTGGCTTTGCCTCCCTGCTCAGCCTGGCTTTCTCCTTTCATTTCAGGAAATAACATCCTGATAGTGGCTCATGCATCCTCCCTGGAGGCCTGCACCTGCCAGCTCCAAGGGCTGTCACCTCAGAACTCCAAGGATTTTGTACAGATGGTCCGAAAGGTAAATGCCAGCAAGGAGCAGAGCCCTGGCTCTGCAGAGACAAAAACGATTTGCAGTCTGCTGGAGCAGGGCTTTGTTCTGAGTTCCACTCATGTCAGGAGTCAGGAGGCTGAAGGAGAAGGGTTTGAGAGGCTGGGGCAGGGTGTGGGGTCAGGTGCACACCTAAAATGGTTTGAAGGGGCTTCTTGGTGCTTTGTGGGGTCAGATGTCCACCTGAGGTGGGTTTGCAGGGACTGCTTGGTGCTTTGTGGGGTCAGATGTCCACCTGAGGTGGGTTTGCAGGGATTGCTTGGTGCTTTGTGGGGTCAGATGTCCACCTGAGGTGGGTTTGCAGGGACTTTCTGGTGCTTTGTGGGGTCAGATGTCCACCTGAGGTGGGTTTGCAGGGACTGCTTGGTGCTTTGTGGGGTCAGATGTCCATCTGAGGTGGGTTTGCAGGGACTTTCTGGTGCTTTGTGGGGTCAGATGTCCATCTGAGGTGGGTTTGCAGGGACTTTCTGGTGCTTTGTGGGGTCAGATGTCCACCTGAGGTGGGTTTGCAGGGACTGCTTGGTGCTTTTTGGGTACCAGGGGCTGTGCAAAGAGCCCCAAACCTCCTCAGCACAGCAAGCAGGGCACTTCAGCCCTACACACTTCCCCTTCTCATCTAAAGAGCTGCTAACCATCAAAAGGTTGGAAATTATAATGGTTTTGTGTTGGTTTTTTTTTTTACTTCCTCTCCTTTCCTGCCCTCTGCCAGACTTGCAGAGGCTCCCTGGGATACTCAGGGCTCACCTGGGAACCCCTGAGCTGCAGGAACATCCATATTTCCCCCAAAGCTGTGCTGGTTTGGGACCACATTTGGTTTGAGCTGGTCCCTGTTTAAACCTGCATTCCATTTCAACCTACATTCATTCAAAACTACATTTTTAACCCCACATTCCCAGGGTACAATCTGGGTTTTTTTCCCCCAGTTTTTTGCACAGGCAGTGGTGCACAGTCTGCCAATCACCATCTGAAAATGGACTTCGGGGGAGGGAAAGAGAGAAAAAGAGGGTGAAATCCTGGAGTAGCCCAGCAGGGCTGCATCCCTTGGGATTACAGAATCACAGAATCACAGAATCACAGAATTTCCAGGTTGGAAGAGACCTTCAAGATCACCAAGTCCAACCCAGCCCTAACACCTCAACAAGACCATGGCACCCAGTGCCACATCCAGGTTTATTTAAACACATCCAGGGGTGGTGACTCCACCACCTCCCCGGGCAGGCCATTCCAGAACTTTATCACTCTTTCTGTGAAAAACTTCCTCCTGATATCCAACCTGTACTTCCCTTGGTGCAGCTTGAGGCTGTGTCCTCTCGTTCTGTCCGTTGTTGCCTGGAGACAGAGACCAACCCCAGCTGAGCACAGCCACCCTTCAGGGAGCTGTAGAGAGTGATAAGGTCACCTCTAAGTCTCCTTTTCTCCAGGCTGAACACCCTCAGCTCCCTCAGTCGTTCCTCACAGGGTTTGTGCTCCAAGCCCAGCTCTGATTGCCCAGCCCTGCCTGCTTTCTGCCTTAATTCCCATCTCTCTCCTCACAGATTCCCTACCTGGGGTTTTGCTCCTGTGAAGAGCTGGGGGACACCGGTGTTTGGCAGCTCACAGACCCTCCCATCCTCCCTCTCACACATGGACCAACTGGAGGCTTTAACTGGAGAGAAACCCTCCTGCAGGAGTAGGGGGAGCCCCAGCGAGGACAGCCCATGGCCTTTCCCAGCGTTGGAGAATGTCTCTTCTTCCTTGTGTTGTACTGACAGCGGGGAAAAAAAACAAACAAAACAAACAACCCTCATCATCTGTCCAGTGGGTCACTCAAAGCATATCTCACACAGGCACAGCCCTGCAAAAAAAAGTCTCATTTACAACAAAAAGGGGCTGATTGGAGGGGGGGAAAAAAAATATTAAAATACAGCTTGAGGCTCTTGGAGTCAGCTCGGGGTTGGTCTCCCCGCCTTGAAGGGAGCTCTGGTGACACTTCCACTGCCACCTGCACCATGTGGAACAAGAGCCCCGTGCCAGGCAGGGTGCTGGGGGTTGTTTTCTCACTGCTGTTTTTGCAAAGCATCTGCAGGCTTGTTCAGCACCTCGTGCTTGCTCCGCTCCCAGCCCCCAAAAGCCTCAACACCTTCCAGGAAAATAAAAGTGCGGCCCCGAGGCTGGAAATGAGTCCAGCATTGCCTCTGCAGGCTGCACCGGGTTATTCCTGAGCAGACAGAGGTGGCAGTGCTCAGGATGTGTGGGGTGTTGTGCAGGGATTGGTTGGTGTTGAGGAAAATTCGGAATCAGAGGAAAATTCTGAATTTCAGATCAGTCACAGGTGAAGTTCGAGTATCAGGAGTCAGCGCAGCAAAAGCTGGGAGGAAGTGGAGATAAGCCTTTTCCAACCAGACCTGAGCCATTTAGGAAGTTCAAATGTGGGGTTTTATTCCTTTACTTTGGTTATTGAAATCCACCTGTGTGCCCAGACGCAGCCTGGAAGGTTTGTGCCAGTTGAATTCCCTTCAGGAGGTTTGAAAAAGGGGTTTTCCCTTTTTATACTGGGATTTTTGTGCTGGCCATTCACCCAGCAGTGGCTTTGTGTCCCTTTGACTGTCCTGGTGGGGTTGATGGGATGAAAAACTGAGATTCAGTTGGAATTCTGAGTGCTTTGCTTCCTTACCCTTAATTCCCAAGTGCCATCTGTCATAAAGACGAAGCAGCTAAAAAGAAAAAATCCCCAGCACACTTCAATTTAGGAACAACATTTGATGCTGTTTATCCAGGGAGGGAAGGGTTGGGATCTGGGGGAAAGTGGAAGAGGAGGGTTTCCATCTCTAACCAAGATCTTTGGGATCACAAGGAGGATCCTCTTGCTGCCAGAGCCTGCAGGATGCTAAAAGCAGCTGCATCCCAAAGTACACCACAGTGGGTATTTACAACATGAAGTGACATCAGAGCAGGGTTTTTAGGATCAGAATTGCCTAAAATTATCAGCCTTGGCTCCAAAAGTTGCTGCAGACGCTTCAGCAGGGCAGGCTTGCTGTCAGCAGGTACTTAAACATGGGTTTAAATGGGATGGAAGAGATTTAGGCACCTCCTTTCCTGGTTGGGACCACAGCTCTGAGTATTGCCAGAACCATCCCAGAAGGGTTTGGGCTGGACAGGACCTGAAAGCTGATCCAGTTCCATGAGCAGGGGCACACCAGGCTGGCTTTGGACACTTCCAGGGATGGGGCAGCCACAAAAATCACCAAATAACAAAGCAAAAAGCAGCAGCCAGGGCACGCTGAGGTGTCAGGAGAGGCTTTGTGCCATCCCTGCCCAGCTGTGCCTCTGCTCCGAGTGCTGAATGCCCTCGTTTGGGACGGGAGGGAGACACAGAACTCAGCACTGACCAGACCTGGTGTTCATTAATCATCAAAAAATCAACTTTTGGTGGATGTTTCCCCTCGGGCAGGACTGGTGTCACCTCCCCCAGGCTGCCACAACAACCAGGGAGTGACAGAGCTGCAATTCCCTCCTCCCAAAAGAGGCGAAACCACTGGGAGGGAACCAATCCGGAGGGGCTGAGCTCAGTTTGGAGCACAGCACATCCTGGCCGTGTTCACAGGCAGCAGGATCCCAGAAATCCCCACAGGAATCCATAGGAACATCCATAGGAATATCCATAGGAACATCCATAGGAATATCCCATCATTTCCACCTTTAGGACTGTGTAGCACACTCATAAGTGCTTTATTGTAGCAGGGATGGGACTGAAAAGTCAGGGAGAAAATTTAGGACAGGGCAGGAAGGAAGAAAAGAAAAAAACAAAACCTGCTCCTGCGTGGTTTTATTGCTGTCAGTTAATTTTTAATTGTCATTTCAACTCTTTTTTGGCTGTGTGCAGACATTCTGAAGAGCGTTTCTGGCTTGTTTTCCTCCATGCAAAAAAGCTTCAAATTAAATATTTGACAATCACACCAAAAAAAAAAAAAATTTTGGTTGGTGAGGCGTGTGAATTCTCTGGATTTTCTTTTTATTTCATGCCAGCAAGGTGTAAATTGGGGCAAGAAATGTCATTATATTCTAATATTTATTGCCTGTAGAAGGAGTGGGGGCTGCTCAGATCCTGTTTGATTTGAGTGGCATTAAAAGGAGTTTCTTTAGGAGCACAGAACAGAGAGGGAGCAAAAGCTGAATGCACAATTTGAGAGGTGTTAGCTGCTCTTTGATAGAGTAATAGAGAAAAAAAAAAAGTGTTCTGGTTGAGGAGGTAGATGTTAAAATACTCTTCTTTAAAATATATATATATATATTTTTGGATGTTTGGGAAATATTTTGGCAATTGTAGTCTCGTCTCGATTTAGGCGTCAAGAATCACAGGGAGAAAAATCTTATTTTCTTCAGCATTTTTGAGTTTTCTTGGGGGTTTTGTGTTAAGCAGTCTGGTGTTGAAAAGGCCTTTTGGGGGAAAAAAAAAAAAAGAGAAAAAGTGTTGTTCCTTTTAAATTTATAATTGAGAGGTTAAGAAGACAAAAGAATTGCTGCTTCACTTTCACCCCATTGCTGCTCATTAATGTGGATTTAATGTCACCCCAAGTGTTTTGTCCCAGAACATTAAACTTGATCTCTCCAAATTTTTTTTTCCCTTCACTGTGAGCTGCATCAGATCCCAAGTTTTATTCTAACAGCACTTCCCAGGTTTTTCCTTCTCTCCACAATTAAGGGAAAAATAATAATAAAAAAAAGCTGCAAACCTGCCAAGAACAAATGGTTAAATTTCATAATTTGCAATGTATGGCTTAGAAAAAGACAAGAACTAAATGGAAATCACACTCAAATCATCAGAGCTTTGCTTGTTTATGCAAAATGAGGGCCCAGACCGTGATAACTTCAGCCAAAAATTGATATTTCCCTTTTCACTCCCACTGAGCAGTTTCAGGCAGAAGTTGGCTGAGGCCAGGAGCCTCCTCCTCCTGCTGTTAAATTTTCGTGAGTTTAGTGAGAGTGGTGATTTTTTATCCCCAAATAATGGCTTTGGTTTGTGGTTTGGGCTCGTTCCTTTCAAAAGAGGCAGAGAGGAGATGATTTTTGAAGTCACAAATAGGAACAATGGGGGAGCAGACGTGCTCGGGGTGGCAATCAATGAGCAGAATAATTGTAATTAACAGTGGCTGGGATTGGCTGCAAAGGCTCTAAATCACTTCTTGCTGCTCCCCACTTCCTCAGCTTCATTCCCCAGGGAATCTTCGTGACCCACAACAGAAAATACTCAGCCAGTTCCTTCATCATTTCCCATTAAAATGTATTTTCTCAACTTTCTCTCCACGGCATCTCTTCAGATCGATGTTATCAACCTTTTGTTTTTGTTTCGTTTCATTTTCAACCTGTTGTATCATCCTGTTTATTATGTTTGGTTTTTATTTTAATTTAGTGTGAGCAGATTGTATTTATTTGAGAGGAAAAAAATGTTTGCTGTTTAAAAAAAACCCCCAATAATTGTATTGCCAAAAATAGCTGTAATTACCTGTGACATCTGTATTTTTTTATTTTGGGGGTGGGGCAGGCAGGGGGGGTGGGTGGTTGTTTTTAATCTCAGTTTTTGAGCGCTAACAACTGTTAAAACAACCACTGCGTTTTAATTTGCTTCTCACATTAAATGGAATTCTCGGAGGTCAGACAGAAATATCTCGTAGGTGATTGAATAAAGATGCCGAGCACCCTTCCTATTTCAGATTCCCTCTGGAGTGTGGTGGAATTTTGAGCTGCGTTTTGCTTTTCCCGAGGCTGAAATTCATTCTCTCGACAGCAGATGGCACAAAATTCCCTCGGCTCCGGTTTTCCATGCTCGGGATGGGGTTTTCCCTCCGGATTCAGTTTTTCCCCGGAGTTATTTCACTCTCAGGTTTGGATGTGTGCAACCGAAGGCACAGCTTTCAAACCAAACTTAATCTTTTAATCTTTAATTTTTCTCAATCTTGTTTGGGTTTTTTGTTTGTTTTTGGTGTGGGGTTTTCTTTGTTTATTTGTTTATTTGTTTTGGTTTTGGGGGGGGGGGGGGGTTGTGTTTGGTTTTTTGTTTGGTTTTTTTTTTTTAATCCAGCAAGAGTTTTATCTTTCAACCCAGCTGCTTTAAATTCATGACCTGCTGCTCTGTTTTCCAGTAAAATTGATTCATGACAATAAACACAAAAGCCACAGCTTTTATCAATCAAATATCCACTGGGTGATGCACTTCCCTGCACCTGAAAGTTTCACGGAAACAATTATTCCTAATTATTCCTAGCAGTTATTCCTAACAAATCAGGAATAAAACACACAATTCGTTTATAATAAACCACTTTGTCCACTTCACTCAAGCACACATAGGTTTTAGACCATCATGATCTTACTAAATTCAGTTTATTTGGACAGTAATAGTTGTCCACATCACATTTTGAGCCCTTGCAAAGGAGGGCCAGAAGAGGATCTGCCAAAAAAATTCCTTTTTGGAAATCGCAAATCGTGAGATAGACTTGGGTAAATGTGATGTTATCACGCAGCTGGGGGGACACAAAGCTGGAATAACCAAACCTGCAAGGGGACAGGGGAAACCAGAACCTGGGACCTGCTGATGTCCCCATCGCTCCTCGCCAGCACCTCAGCGGGTTCTGCCCTCCCTGCAGAGCCACAAACCACGGGCAGCGATTCCCTTCTTCCCATTGCTGCTGTCCCCAGCATCCCCGCAGGCAGAGCCGGCCAAAAACCTCCCGGGGCAACAGCACAGCGGCACAGGAGTGACTCCTTTCCTTTCCTTTCCTTTCCTTTCCTTTCCTTTCCTTTCCTTTCCTTTCCTTTCCTTTCCTTTCCTTTCCTTTCCTTTCCTTTCCTTTCCTTTCCTTTCCTTTCCTTCCCTTCCCTTCCCTTCCCTTCCCTTCCCTTCCCTTCCCTTCCCTTCCCTTCCCTTCCCTTCCCTTCCCTTCCCTTCCCTTCCCTTCCCTTCCCTTCCCTTCCCTTCCCTTCCCTTCCCTTCCCTTCCCTTCCCTTCCCTTCCCTTCCCTTCCCTTCCCTTCCCGTTTCTCTCTTTCTCTCTTTTTTCTTTTTCTTTTTCTTTTTCTTTTTCTTTTTCTTTTTCTTTTTCTTTCTCTTTTTCTTTTTCTCTTTTTCTTTTTCTTTTTTCTTTTTCTTTTTTTCTTTCTCTTTCTCTTTTTCTCTTTTTCTCTTTTTCTCTTTTTCTTTCTTCGGGTTCTCAAGCAGCCTTGCCACATCCAAGTGCCGCCTTCCTGGCTGCCTCCTGAGCTTGGGGGATGAAATCCTGCGGCACCCCAGCAGCAGGGTGACCCCAAACCCGTATTTCCCTCATCTGTCCCCTTCTCCCTCTCCGCGCATCCCTCCCTGAGCTGCGCCGGGCGGAGCTGGGGCGGTGAAATTCCGAGTCCCCCGGCGCTGTCACCCACCGGGACCCGTGAGGTCACCGGTGTCCCCGCAGCCCGGAGGAAAGGCGAGGTGGGGCGGGGGGAGCGGGCAGGGACCCCGCGGTGATGAAGTCACGGTGAAGGCGCTGAAAAGGGAGCGGAGGCAGCGGCGGCCCCGCAGAGAGAGGAAGCCCAGCCCAGCCCAGCTCAGCTCAGCTCAGCTCAGCATGGCCCTGCCCGGGGTGCTGCTCGCCCTGCCTCTGCTCCTGCTGCAAGGTAAGCCCGGGGCTGCTTCTCTCCTTCCACCTCTCCTTCCCAGTCCTGCCGGGAAAACTCTGTCCCAGAGCCCCAGCGCGCAGCTCCAGGCTGTGCTGTTGGTCTCAGGGTGACAAAACAACTTTTGTCACCCCATTCCCAAAGCTCTCTGACTCCTAAACCCAGCATCAGTGAGACCGAGCCTCCAGCAGCTGGAGGTGACAAAGCGTTGGGGTATCAAAAGGTTCTGCCTTAAATTTGGACAGAGGATCATTGCCTGGGTCAGAAATCCAAGTGTGCCTTTGTGAAAAAAGGCTGAGAAGAGGCTGATGGAAGTCAGAGCAATTTAGGGAGAACTTGCAAACTTACTTTGAAAAAGAAAAAACATTTCAGATGTTCAATCTGCTCCCTCCTGCTAGAGGAGGCAGCTTATTTAGATCTCCTTTGCCCTTCAGGCACAGAAGAGTGTGACAGGTTGTGTCAGTCGGAGGATCTAAGAAGGATCTAACAGAAGATCCAAGGAAGGAGCAAGGCAGCAATCCACACCCAGGATCCTGCAGGCTTTACTCCTGAGCTTTGCAGGAGAAATGGATGCATGATCCTGGGGCTGGAGCAACATCCCATCTCCCTGCTTGATCAATGCTGGAGCAGAAACCACTGCAGGGCTGATGCTGACAATTTGCTCATTCTCAGCACAGCCCCTCTCCCCCATTTTGCCACAGACTCCTGCAGGATGAATTTGTAGCTGCTGCCTCGGCTTCCAGAATTAATGCAGCTCCATTGACAGGTCAGCAGCCAGGACAAAGCTCGTTAAATGGGGTGGCTCTGGGGGTTAGAGGCTCACAGATAACTCTGCACCAAAACTAACATTAAATGGGGTGAGTGTGAATCAGAGACTCACAGATTAACTCTGCACAGATAACTCTGCACCCAAACTAACATTAAATGGGGTGGCTGTGTGAGTTAGACTCACAGATAACTCTGCACCAAAACTCACATTAAATGAGGTGAGTGTGAGTTAGAGGCTCACAGATAACTCTGCACCAAAACTAACTCATTAAACAGGTTGACCGAAGGGTTACAGGCTCACAGAAAACTCTGCACCAAAACTCACGTAAAATGGGTGAGTGTGAGTTAGAGGCTCACAGATAACTCTGCACCCAAACTAACATTAAATGGGGTGGCTCTGTGGGTTACAGGCTCACAGACAACTCTGCACCAAAACTCATTAAATGGGGTGAGTGTGAGTTAGAGGCTCACAGATAACTCTGCACCAAAACTCATTAAATGAGGTGAGTGTGAGTTAGAGACTCACAGATAACTCTGCACCAAAACTCATTAAATGAGGTGAGTGTGAGTTACAGGCTCACAGATAACTCTGCACCAAAACTCATTAAATGGGGTGAGTGTGAGTTAGAGACTCACAGATAACTGCACCAAAACTCATTAAATGAGGTGAGTGTGAGTTAGAGGCTCACAGATAACTCTGCACCAAAACTCATTAAATGGGGTGAGTGTGAGTTAGAATCTCACAGATAACTCTGCACCAAAACTCTTTAAATGGGATGAGTGTGAGTTAGAGACTCACAGATAACTGCACCAAGACTCATTAAATGGGGTGGCTGTGTGAGTTAGACTCACAGATAATTCTACACCAAAACGAACTCATTAAATGAGGTGAGTGTGAGTTACAGGCTCACAGATAACTCTGCACCCAAACTCACATTCAATGGGGTGGCTCTGTGGGTTACAGGCTCACAGATAACTCTGCACCCAAACTCACATTCAATGGGGTGGCTCTGTGGGTTACAGGCTCACAGATAACTCTGCACCCAAACTCACATTACATGGGGTGAGTGTGAGTTAGAGGCTCACAGATAACTCTGCACCCAAACTCACATTCAATGGGGTGGCTCTGTGGGTTACAGGCTCACAGACAATTCTGCACCGAGGCTCTCAGTGCAAGTTTCAGTGCAAGGAGCTCTCAGTCACTTCCTGGGGGTTCCAAGAATAGCAACCAGAGTAGAACCCCTCTCCTTGGTGAATCCTGCAATTTCCAGCACGAAGCTGCTGCCCTTTCTTGCCAAGAGGGTGGATCTATCACGGGATGGCAGAGTGGCTTTTCCAGGTGGGCTCCACCTGGTACCAAAGCCACCACCCCCTGCCATGGGGACCATTTAGTGGTGACATTCAGTGACCACAGTGGCTGCAGAGCAGAGCCCCGTGCAGGGAAGAGTTGCCCTGTGAGTCAGGCTCTGAATGAAAGCCATTTTCCAGTGGTCTCCCGTGGAAATTCCGTTTATAAATTACCCCCACCTCTTCTCGCTCAGCCTCAAAGCCCCAAAGGTGTGATGTGCCAGACCCCACGCTGCTGCTGGGGACAGGAAACCATCACGGGGACAGAAATACCCCGAGGGACCCGTGGAAAACCACAGACAGCCCCAGCTGCCTCTAAACAACTCTCACCTCCTGCCACAGCTCCCCTCAAGCCACAACCCCCATGGGGAGCTGCTGTCTTACAGGGAGTCGAGGCTGAGCCTAGAGGTACAAAAATCAGCTCCAGCAAAATGCCCAACAAAAAAAAAAAAAAAAAAAAAAAACAACAAAAAAACTTCATTTCTGAGCCGTCTAAAATTTTTAAGAAGGTGAAAATCTTCCCCTAAGCCCAGACAGATTCATTTCCCCAAACTGCAGTGGGAACTGGCAGCCGACAGCTACCTGGACAATCAAATCAAAACACACAAAACAGGAATGAAAACAAAACTCTCCTGCTGCCCATTTACTTGACTCCAACCCAGGCACCAATCTCAGTATTCTCCAGGGCACGGGTTTTGTCTGGAGAAGGCAATTCATTCCAGGTCATCAAATATTTTCACAAAGTGTTTTATCTGCCTTAGAATGTCTGGAGAGAAAAAATAAAAATCACATTTTACTGCCTGCCTGTGAAATGAGCTGGGAGAAGAGAGAGTGAAATTTCATTTTAGCATCCTGTGCTAGGCCAGGTTTGGGTTGTTTTGTTTTTTTGATCAAAAGAAGTTTCAGTTCTGAATAAAAAAGCCTCATTTTTAGAGGTGTTGGGAAATCAGTCGCTGCTCAGCCACACACTGAGCAAATCAGGTTCAACAGCTCCAGAATGGGACATAAAATCAGGGAATGGCCTGGCTTGGAAGGGACCTTAAATTTTATTTAGTTACAATAATGGGATATGTGAAAATTGAATGTTTGGGTTTAAATACAAGGAGAGAGTGCATGAAACGGGATTGCTTCAGTTCTTTATTGACTAACAATGAAATACTCTCTTGGCTAATAATTAAAACTGCTTTAATAATTAAATCTGGCCGTGCTGGCAGGTGAAGATCCCAAACCTTTGTCACACAGTGATGACCTGTCCAATGACAATAATTTATTTATACCCCTACAACCATAGAAATGTAGAAATATAACCACATAATGTAAAAATATTAAAAAAAAACCACTGAGAACAAAGAAAATTAGCACATTGCTCTGTGCAAAACATCGCTGCTTTGTTTCATGTCACAATTTCCCACTTGTTTTTTTGGTTTTTTTTCCCCTGGTGCGTGGCAGGGGGGTTTCCAGGGGCTGCCAGTGACTCTGTGACTCTGAAGGAAGGAGAAAACCTAAACCTTCACTGCACCTTCAGCGCCCTCAGCAACAGCAACTCGAGCCTGCAGTGGTTAAACCCTCGGGGTTTCACCATTTTCCTCAACGCCCAGCGGGGTGAGTGAGAAACCCCAGCGTGGTGGCACTTCCCAGCAGGGCTGGGGACACTGAGCTGTCCCTGCTGCCACCCTGGCCAGGGGGACTCTGATGACAAAAGTCCCAGTGGGGGTGGGAGGTTGTAGCTGAGTCTCACTCAGTCCAGAGGATCCTTCAGAGGCCTCCTGTCCCTTCGTGGTCACCAGAAATTGATGCATTTTTGGGGCTACCTAAAAGCAGAGGGCAGACAGAGCTCAGAGAATACAAAGCAGTTCTGTTTATGGAAGGGCCTTCAGGTGCATTTAGGGCAGACAAAGCCCCCAGGGGCTGCACCCAAAATGGACAATGCTCACGGGTTTCACACTTGGATCACTTTGGGCCATTTGCTGGTCCACGGGGGAAATGGGGCTGATCCATGGGGCTGATCCAAGGGGCTGATCCAAGGGGCTGATCCATATTGGAAGTGGGGCAGATCCATAGGGAAATGGGGCTGATCCAAGGGGCTGATCCATGTGGGAAATGGGGCTGATCCATGGGGAAATGGGGCTGATCCATGGGGCTGATCCAAGGGGCTGATCCATGTGGGAAATGGGGCTGATCCATGGGGAAATGGGGCTGATCCATGAGGGAAATGGGGCTGATCCATGTGGGAAATGGGGCTGATCCATATGGGAAGTGGGGCAGATCCATAGGGAAATGGGGCTGATCCATGAGGAAATGGGGCTGATCCATGTGGGAAATGGGGCTGATCCATATGGGAAGTGGGGCAGATCCATAGGGAAATGGGGCTGATCCATGAGGGAAACGGGGCTGATCCATGTGGGAAATGGGGCTGATCCATGGGGAAATGGGGCTGATCCATGAGGAAATGGGGCTGATCCATGAGGGAAATGGGGCTGATCCATGAGGGAAATGGGGCAGATCCATGGGGAAATGGGGCTGATCCATGTGGGAAATGGGGCTGATCCATGAGGGAAATGGGGCAGATCCATGGGGAAATGGGGCTGATCCATATGGGAAATGGGGCTGATCCATGGGGCTGATCCAAGGGGCTGATCCATATGGGAAATGGGGCAGATCCATGGGGAAATGGGGCTGATCCATGGGGCAGATCCATGGGGAAATGGGGCAGATCCATGAGGGAAATACGTCAGATCCATGGGGCTGATCCATGGGGAAATGGGGCAGATCCATGGGGCTGATCCAAGGGGCAATGGGGCCATTGCAACCCACCCTGTGCTGCTGGGGCATCCAGGCTCCCAAAATCCCCAGCAGGCTGTGGTAGGAGTTCCTCTCCCTTGCTGCAGTCAAATAATCTGATTATTTACTAACAAGACCTTGGAGGAAATCACCTCTCCATCAGTTATCTCCATTTTTTTTTAGATACATTTACATTATTTGTAATTTTTGCTCTCAGTATTTTCTACCATAGAGGTAGGCACTTTGTTAGGGGTAGGGAAGGAGCTGACCCACAAGGACTGGAGTTCCCAAAGCATTTGGATCCTGGAGAAGCTGAGCCACACTGAATATTTTCCTTTTGCAATACAAAAGGAAGGTTTCTCCCCCTCATTTAGGGAGAGACCAAGCCTGGCACTGCACGTGGAGGTTTTCATTCTTCATCTGAGTCACCACTGGCAGCCTCTGTCACGTTGCTTCTCCAATGAACCACTTTGGGAATCAGTTCCCTCCGGTTTTATCTACAAACAGGACAGGCCAGTTATGAGTCCTACACCACCATGGTCTCAAAATCCTTTAATATTTAAGCCATACATTGCTGGGATTCCCTTCCAGCTCAGTATTTTGTCAAAACCTCAGCTAAAAAAAAATAAATAAAATAAAAAGAGAGCTTTGGAGGCCTCTTTCCCCTTGGTGATTGTACAAACCCCCAGTTTCAGTTCAATTTAAGGGCAGAAAGTTGCATTTTCTGTGCTGCAGTTGTAGGGAAAGCTCGTGGACTTGTCGGGCTGACCCTGAGGACTCCTGTAAATGATGCAGCAGGAGGAAAGAATTAAAGATTAGAAAGAGAAGAGAGAGAAAAGGAGAGTAGAGGTGCCCTAGGAGTAGAGGTGCCCGAGGAGATGCTTTCATTAAAAACATGAAATTTTAAAATGCCACAAAATAAAAACTCTCCTCATACTTTGACTTCCTCTCCTGTACCAACCCCCTGACTTTTCTTTTCCTTGCAGTTTTAAGGGACCAGAGGTACAAACTCCTCCATCATTCCAAAGATGAGTTATCCATTCAGCTGTCCAATGTGACAGTGCAGGACGAGGGAATTTACAACTGCTTCTACTACAGCAGGCCCTTCAAAAGCAAGAGCCAGAATGTTGAGATTTTGGGTGAGTTCCCTCACCTGTATTTTTTCTTTGGTGGTTTTTTTTTTCCAGAGGAGCAGAAGAGAGCCAGCTCCTCAAATCTAGACCTGCATTTTCCCAGGGTGCTCAACACAGCCTTTTGCTTTTAGCTCAGTCCTGTTGGAGCCCTGGGCACTGAGGATTCCAGGCTTTCTGTGCTGCCAGGCACTGAGCCCCAAGCAAACCCTGCATTCCACCTGAGGCCCTGGAGAAGGCTCCCAAAATTGAGTGACAGCACTGGGATTGTGGGTGTGGGGTTTGGATAGCAGTGTGTGATAGCACAGGGGGCAAAACTCAGAGTTTCAGGGTTTAGAATACAGTGATATAGATATAAAGCAAGGTGGAGGATTTAGGGCAGAGGCTGAGTCCTTCTTTTTCACCTTCTCCTCCATGGTCTGGGTGGTGTTTTGGAATTGGAGAGAAAAATCAGCATTATGGGTGTTTGGTGATTGGGTTAAAAGTAAAAATAATTTAGGTCTCATTTCATAATTGGACAGTTTGTGCTTAAAAGGATAAACTGTCTCTCTTGTAGACAGAGAGATTTTTGCTTTGTTAGCTGTCAGTGCTGTAGAACTCACAGCTTGTGAGACTGTAACTGAAACAAGAATTAATTAACATCTGAGTCCAAAGAAGAAACACCATCTCATCATTTAATCCCAACCCTGGCAAAAAAGAAGATAAAACACAACCCAGTCCCCATCCAATAACGCCCATAAAAATGAGTAGAAAATGCCCCTAAACTGATCCCAACTCTTCCTGCTGCAGCTGCTCCTTCCCACCCAGTGCTGGAAGTATCCCAGGACTCAGGAAGAGGCATCACCCTCTCCTGCCGCACCCAGGGGTGCAAACCCCAGCCCCAGATCTCTTGGCTGCTGGACAACGGGGTAGAGCTCCCAGGTAAGAGTGCAAAGAGCAGGGATTGAGCACTAAAATTGGGGGGTTTTGTCAGTTTGGGGGGGTTTAGAGATACTGGAGGGTGAAATGTCAGCTGGGTCTGCCACTCAGCCCTATAACTTGGTGCAGGTCTGGGGAACAGGATCTGGGCTTTATTTTATCCCACTGGAATTTCTCATTAATTTCTCACGGAATTCCAGTGGGATAAAATAAAGCCAAAAATCCTGGAACCTCAGCACTGAATTCCAGTAGAATAAAATAAACCCAAAATCCTGGAACCTTGGCACTGAATTTCACTGGGATAAAATGAACCAAAACCCCTGGAACTTCAGCACTGAATTCCACTGGGATAAAATAAACCCCAAATCCTGGAACCTCAGCACTGAATTCCACTGGGATAAAATAAACCCAAAACCCCTGGAACTTCAGCACTGAATTCCACTGGGATAAATAAAATAACCCCAAAACCCCTGGAACTTCAGCACTGAAGTCCACTGGGATAAAATAAACCCCAAATCCTTGAACCTCAGCACTGAATTCCATTTGGATAAAATAAACCAAAACCCCTAAACTTCAGCACTGAAGTCCACTGGGATAAAATAAACCCCAAATCCTGGAATCTCAGCACTGAAGTCCAATGGGATAAAATTAGTCCAAATCCCTGAAATCTCAGCACCAAATGGGATAAAAATGGGATAAAACAAACCCAGCCCCGGGGTTTTCAAAGCCCCAGCAGCTTTTCTTCTCCTTTCACCTGTCTGCCACACAAATAACTGCCATTCTAACAGTGCTATAAATAGCATTATTCTAAAAAATCACTGCTTCATCAGCTCCAGTGCACATCTGCATCAGAATGTGAGAAAAACACTCCCAGATGCAAATGCATTTGCTTTCACACATCAGCAAGCTCTTACTTGTGCTTTGCATCATCAAGCAGCGTATTTAAAGCTGAACCTGGAACCTCTCCTGCCCCCAAGGTGGTTTATTTTTAAATAAGAGCTCTAGAAAACGGCAGAGAATTGTGTTTTCTGGCTTGAATGTAGATAGAAATGAGAGTTAATAATAAAAATGAATCAGGTTGGCAGATGCATGGGTATTCATGCAGTGCATGGATGGTGGGAAAACAGGTTTTTAAATCCTGCCTGTGTTTGGGAAGAGCTGGGCTGTGTGTGAGGGTGAGGATCTGGGGAATACCAGCTGGGAAGCTGTAAAAACCTCAATGTGCTCCCCCTGATTTTTTATCTCTGCTTCTCAAGCATTTTTCTAAAGCCAGGGGGCTCCCCGAGCCTGAAACCAGGCTGATAAAGTGAATTATTTGTTCAGACACTAAACACCTCCTTCAAGCCAGCAATGCATTTCCCCAATATTTTAATAAAAACCTCTCCTTGTCTTTCTCTCCTCCTTGCCTTTGGAGCAGAGGAAACACCTGAGCTGTCACCTCACAGCCCCCACAGGTCCTGAGCTGTGTCTGCTGGGCTGGTTTGTCCAGGGCTGCCTTGCAGAGCAGCAACGTTTGCAGGAAGAGGTGGGAGGCACAAATTTAATTGTTTGAAAGACAAAAAAAACCCAAAATCGTTGCCTTGATCCACTATTTCTCAAATTTCTGCATGTGTCCTTCTCCATTTTTGGAAGGCTTGGAGTAACTCTCCTTCCTTCCTTCCTCCCCCTTTCCACCCCCAGCTTTAATCACTTCCTGCAAATATTTACACTAATCAGAAAATAGCTAATAACTCTTAATTACTGCCAACACCTCAGTTGCACTGGGGCTCAGCAGGGGCAAGCCAGCTGTGATTGCTGAGCTGGTGCTGACAGAGATGATTCCCTTCCCAGCAGAACCACTCTGAGATCCTTTTGGAGCTCTCACCTGGCCCTGCTGGGGCTGGGAAGGAAGGTTGAGAAATGCTGACTGTGATGGTTTCATCACGTTCTATATCTCATTTGACTGGAAGAATATAAAGCAAACCAGGCCCATCTTTAAATTACAAAGATAGTTTATTAATACACACAAAAAACAACAAAAAAAGGGAAAAAACAACAACAACAACAAATGAAACTTCTAAAACATCTTTCTTTCTCTTTCTAAGTTTTTTACCTTTCTTCACTCAACATAAAAAGACATGACCTGCAACCTCAGCCAGTTTTACCATTTTAAAAATAACCTTTTATCAGTTCTTTTAGGAAAGGAGTCTCTCTGGGTTCTATATAGGCATCCCATGCTCTACATCTGCGAGGATTTTAAAGGAACTCCTGCAAACTGCGAAATCCTACCCATTAGCAGCTCTCTCAACACTGCACATAGGCCATATTTGCTTATTGGGGTACTGTTTAAGGATGCCTCCTCTAGTATGACACAAAGATTCTCTTTTTCTATTTCCAAAATCATCTCAAGACCCAAAAACGAATCTCCTCTTTCTTTAGGAGCAAAAAGCTTCATATCACTTTTAACTAGAACCTTACATCCCCCCAAAAGCATTTATATGTTACAGGAAAAAAACTAGTTCAGTCTCTATAGTTTACCAGAAATGTCCAGCCAAAATTAGGCCACTCCTTTGTCCTTTTGCCTTAAAGTCCTTTTCACTCTTCCCTTCACCGACTGTAGCTTCATGCCGTGTCCTTCCATAGTTCATTCGCTATAACTGTTCTTCTTCCGGAGAAAGATGATGTTTAGGAAAGTCCATCTGCTAGCAACAAAGGGTTAAACTTTTCGGGCTGCCGGGCTGCCCACGTGGCTCTGCGGCGGGAAACTGAGTCGTTTAGAAGCCATGCGCTGGTTTCTTCGGCTTGAAAAGAAGAGCAAGGGCGAAGGGGCACTCCGTCCGAGCTCTCTCTCCTCTCCATGCTGCCTGCTTCTCTGCGAGACAGCGGCTCCTAAAGCTCCGGCCCGGCCCGCCCCGGCTCCGGCGGCATCGGGGCCCGGCCCGGCCCGCCCCGGCTCCGGCGGCATCGGGGCCCGGCTCGGCCCGCCCCGGCTCCGGCGGTATCGGGGCCCGGCTCGGCCCGGCCCGGCTCCGGCGGCATCGGGGCCCGGCTCGGCCCGCCCCGGCTCCGGCGGTATCGGGGCCCGGCTCGGCCCGGCCCGGCTCCGGCGGCATCGGGGCCCGGCTCGGCCCGGCCCGGCTCCGGCGGCATCGGGGCCCGGCCCGGCCCGCCGCAGCCGCCCGGGGTGGGGGGCACCGAGGCCGGCCCGGCCCCGGCGGCTCCCTGTCCCCAGCCTGCCACCCTGGAAGACAAAGAGGTCGCTCTTCCCCCCACCCAGCCTTTTTAAGCATTTCGCCAAAAGTCGCAGCTTGTCTTCTACTGGATAAATTGCTTGTCAATCAAAAAAAAGCTGACCCCGATTGGAACAAAATCAGGCTTTTCCTAGCCTATGACACTGATCTGTAAAAAGGTTCATGTGGGAACAGGGGAGGCACCAGGACCTCTGCAGTACAACCAGAAATATTTGTGCCCTCCAGGTGAACACCTGAAACACCTCCCTCTCCACCAGGGCTGCTCAAACACATCTCTGGGCACCCCAAACACAACCTCGTTTTCTCCATCCCATCAGGGTTACCTGCAGGACTGGGAACCACATCAGGCTCCCCCAGATTCCTTGTGGCAAGGCAAGGGAGCTTCGTGTTCAACTTCCAGCAGCTGGGAAAGGGGAAGAGTCCATCCTGTGCTGCAGGAGCAATGGAGAACAGGATTTCAGGGGGATGTAAATGCTTTTATTCATTGCTCTGGACTAGAAGCCCTCACATTTTTATTTTTTGTTCTCCTCATGTGCGTGCAGGTGACACCAGGCACCAGCTGGGAGCTGATGGGAAGAAATGGAGCACAAGCAGCACCCTGAGGATCCTCAGCTACAGCCCCAAAGTGACAGCCAGCTGCATCATCCAGCACCCTGCACTCAGGGGAGAGAGGCTGATGGCATCTTTCCCCTTCCAGGACCTCCCCAGCACAGGTACTGCAGCTCCTCCCGCACTGCCTCTCCAGTTTTACTGCCCCGAGGTGCTGAAAATCCTGCAGATTCCCACACTTGTGTGTGGGATCTGCTTTTGAATGAGGAGCCTGGGGCAAAAAGGGGTTGGGGTTGTTCCTCGGTGGCAGACCTGAGCAGCAGCACCTGCCCCAAGCCCCCCACAGCAGTGGTTCACTTTATTCCTCATTTCAGAGCAGCAAATAAATTCCCAGGACAGGAAAGCCGAGGGTGGGAGGATGGGACTGAAAGTGAAACCCTTGATCAGACAGAAAACCCAAACACCATGCAGGGCATGGAGCAGGGCAGGGTAGATTTTCAAGGATCTGCTCGGTGGCAAAGCCTCTTCTCATTTTTCTCATTTTTGGGGGGGGGTTTCTTTAGGCTGCCAACAACCAACCAGGCCTTCAGAGGATGCAGCAGTTCCCAGCCCTTCAGAGAAGCCAGCAGTTCCCAGTTCTCCAGAGAATCCAGCAGGTATCAGCCCTTCAGCATCCCCAGAGAATCCACAAGTTTCCAGCCCCTCTGCATCCCCAAAAGATCCAGAAGCTTCCAGCCCTTCTGCATCCCCAGAATATCCAGAAGTTTCCAACCCTTCTGCATCCCCAGAGAATCCAGAAGTTTCCAGTCCCTCTGCATCCCCAAAAGATCCAGAAGTCTCCAGCTCCTCTGCATCCCCAGAGAATCCAGAAGTTTCCAGTCCCTCTGCATCCCCAGAGAATCCAGAAGTTTCCAGTCCCTCTGCATCCCCAGAATATCCAGAAGTTTCCAGCCCTTCTGCATCCCCAGAAGATTCAGCAGTTCCCAGCTCAGCACCAGCCCAGCCAAACCTCACAGATGCCACATCTCTCGGTGAGTTTGGTCTCAGATTTATCAAATTTGAGGCTCCAAGCACAGAAATGCTGCCGGGCACGGCGCTACACCCCCCGCCACGGAGGAGCGTGGGGCACCGAGCAGAGCGTGTCCTGCTGGTCCCCTCAATTTCCCAGCCGTGCAAGCAGCAAAAATCCCTGTGCTTTGGAGGGAGAAGGGCAGCAGCAGGGTGGGAGCCGGGCTGGGATGCGCCGGGTGGGCTGCACTAGATGGCACTGTGCAACAACTCTTCATCCCGGCTGGCACCAGCCTGCGCTTCCCCAGCTCAGGAGGTTTTTGGGGTTGGTGGTTTTTTGGTGGGTTTGGGTTTTTGTTTGGTTTTTTGGGGTTTTTTTTTTTTTTTTGGTTGGGTTGGGTTGGGTTGGGTTGGATTGGGTTGGTTTCTTTTGGTGGTTTTTTTTTTTTTTTTTTTTTGTGTGTGTGTGTTTTTTGTTGGGTTTTTTGGGGGGTTTTTTTGGTTTTTTGTTTTGTTTTTATGGGTTTTTGGGGGGTTTTTTAAGGTTTTTTGGGGTTTTTTTGTTTGTTTTGTTTTGGGGTTTTTTTGGTTTCTTTTTTGTTTTTATTTTGGGTTTTTTTTGTTTTTTTTTGTTTCGGTTTTGTTTGTTTGGGGTTTTTGTTTTGGGGGGTTTGTTGTTTTTTTGGTTTGGTTTGGTTTGGGTTTTTTTGTTTGTTTTTTGTTTGTTTGTTTTTTGTTTGTTTGTTTGGGTTTTTTGGTTTTGTTTGGTTTTTTGGTGGTTTTTTTTGTTTGGTTTGGTTTGGTTTGGTTTTTTTCCAGCACAATCAAAAGCTCCACAGCCCAAATAAATCCCTCAAAAAGCTCCACCAAGAGTTTTGCACCACAGGCCCTGCAGTGACAAATCACCTGCTGCCTTAGGAACGCCCCAACTCTTTGTTTCTCTGGGTTTAGAAGTGATGTGTCAGTGGTGGCAAACAGCACAAAGTGGATACAGGCTGATAAACCCTCGCCTGATAAACCCTGGCACGTGTCAGGGCAGCAGCCGTGGAGAGGGAGATGGAATCTTTCACCAGGGGATGGAACCAGAGAGGCTTTCAGGTCCCTTCCAACCCAAACCACTCTGCAGCTCTGTGGCTTTTACTGAAAGGGAAAATCCCTTATTAAAGCCAAGTTTTGGTACACACAGCACACACCATCGTTTCAGCAAATCAGCGTTAATGATTATATTTATGTATTATTTATAATTACACCTCAGGATGCATTGTCTGTGTCCATAAGAAATCAGAGCTCACCTCTCTGTCTGCACAGGGCCTGAGGAAACAGCACCAGCAGGAGAATCGGGAGGTTCATCCACTTCTGGGGGTTTCAGTGGTGAGAAATCACCTCGCCAGACACTGGGGGTGCTGGCAAAGGACAGGGCTTGTCAGGAAAGGAGGGCTCAAGGACGTGAATACCAAAATATCTGCTGTTGGCAGAAGGATTTCTGCTCATGGCTGGTTCTGCAGGCGAGAGGAGCAAACTGATGGACAGGGAAAGTCCCAAAATGACCAAGCTCAGCTTGGTTTTAATTTGGCTGCAAATTGTTTCTCTAACAATGTGTTAATAAATATACAAATATACAAATATACAAATATATAAATATATTTTATAAAAATATATTTTATATAAATATATAAATGTATTTCTATACAAATATATAAATATATAAATATATAAATATATAAATATATATTTATATAAATATAAATAACAATATAAATAACAATATAAATATAAATATAAATATAAATATAAATATAAATATAAATATAAATATAGTAAAATACAAAGTGTTTTAAATAATAAAGTACAAAGAATAAAAGTAAATGCAGAGTTAAGGAAGTGAGCCCAGACCTTGCACCAGGGGCAGTATCTGGTGCCCTGAAGCTGCTGGGGATTTCTTAAACGTCCCTTCAGAGATGTTTTGTTCTCCTTTCCCTTCCTCCAGAGACTGAAGCAGCACCCGGTGGAAATGGCACCGAGGAGGAACCTCCCAGGACAGAGGTGCCACCACCAGGTGAGAACAGAACAGGGATTCCCACCCTCACCCTCGGTAGGAACACTTCAGGGAGTTCCCAAACCTGCCATGAGCTCTCTGGTTCTCTCTGGCCACAAACCCCCCTCCAAATCTTCTGACAGGTTAATCCTCTAATCCTGGGGGATGGCACAGAAACACAACCATTTCTATCGTCCAAAAAAACCAAACCAACAAACAAACAAACAAAAAAACCCACCCCAAAAAAAACCAAAAAAAAATCTAAATGTTACTGTTTGCTGGGCCAAAGCAACAGACAGGTTAATCCTATAATCCTGGGGGATGGCACAGAAATACAACCATTTCTATCATCCAAAAATATTTTTTAAAAAAGCTAAATTTTAGTGTTTTATGGGCCAAAGCAAGTGGCGGGTTAATCCTGTAATCCTGGGGTTTGCCACAGAAACACAACCATTCCTATCATCCAAAGAAAAGCGAAATTTTACTGTTTGCTGGGCCAAAGCACAAGGCCACCGAGTTCAATCAGTTTTTCCTGTTCATGCCACAAAAAAACCTGACCTCTAAGATTAATCCCAAAACTTGATGAGTGTGAGTTCATCATTCACACCCCTGAAGGCGGCTGTAGTCTGGGGTTGGTCTCTGTCTCCAGGCAGAATGAGAGGACACAGCCTCAGGCTGCACCAAGGGAAATACAGGCTGGATATCAGGGAAAAGGTTTTTCATGGAGAGAGTGGTAAAGTTCTGGAATGATCTGCCCCAGGAGGTGGTGGAGTCACCATCCCTGGGTGTGTTTATAAAAGCCTGGATGTGGCACTGGGTGCCATGGTCTGGTTGAGGTGTTAGAGCTGGGTTGGACTCGATCTTGGAGGTCTCTCCCAACCTAGAAATTCTGTGATTCATTAAGGTGAATCCTTCACAATCCATTGGGTGAATTCTGCTCTCCCACCACCTCCACCCAGGTGAAATCATTCTTGTCTTAACTACCACAGGGTGCCTAACAACACAACACAACACAACACAACACAACCCAACCCTCTGTTACAGAGCAGAACCCCGAGTCCAAAGGCCTGGTGAGGAAGGAGAGGAACCTCCTGCTGCCCATCCTGGTGGCTGCTCTGATTTTCATGCTGCTGATCATTGTCCTGCTTTTCGTGGTGAAGCTGAAGAAAGCCCACGGAGTGTGGAAGAGAGGTGAGGGCTGGCCTTGGAATTGTTGGCTCAGGCCCATCCCCGAGGTGGTCAGGCTGATGAAATCCCCATTTTATAACTCAACTCTCAGGATTTTTTTATGCTCAAGGCAGAGGGTGAGAAAGAATCATGAGGGAAAAAAAAAAAAATCTCATTCTGGTAATTAAATTTGGTTTTTTCCCACAGAAAATGATGTTTCAGAGCAGACACTGGAGAGTTATAAATCCAGATCTAATGAAGACAGTCCAGGCCAGGAGAAGAATGGACAAGGTAAAAAGCTTTAATTAACATAAATAATCCTTGTTTTATTTAATTGCTGCTGACCGTGGCCAGAGCAGGTAGCAGCCATAAATAATAAATAACAAATAACAAATTTGTTTTGTGTTTCAGCTGGAAATCCCAAACCCAACATGCAATACGTAACAGAAGGACATGTGGAAACACCAGAGAAGGATCCAGGTGACAAAAACGTGGAGAAAAGTGAGAAAATGTTTGAGTGTGGAAGGGAGACGGATGTGTAACTGTGGAAAAGGTGCAGGAAACTGCAGTTTCCTGGTATTTCTATAAAAGTTTTCAGGGATCTTGATTTCAAGGAGCAGAAGGGACAAGGGGCTGCATCCCAAAGCCACCCAGGGGTGGTTTTGTCACCCAGCAGGACAGGGAGGTGGGACTGGTGCTCCTGGAGCCCTCAGGGAACTCGTGAACCACGACTGCCACAAACAGCTCATCGAGCCCAGCATCAATCAGGGCCCTGTGAAGACATCCAGGCCCAAATGAAGATCTTTGTCACTGATTTTGTCACCTCCTCTGTGGCCACGGGGCTGCGCAGGGAATCCCAGATGCTTCAGACCAACTGAGACTTTTATTTTCTCCCTGTGACCCCAAACCTGGACTTCCAGCTGGAGTTAGCCAAGCTGGGAAGCAGCCTGATGTCCAAAGGGTTAAAAAAAAACCCCAAAACCCCAAAAAACAGAACTCCAACCCAAATTATTCCATGATTTGATGATTCTGTGAAGTCTTCAAAGGTGATGTTCCACATGGGACTGCCCAAATCCTGGAATGAGGGCAGCAGGAGATCTGGGAGTTCTCCAGGACTTTACAGGAACCTTTCCTGTTCCAGAAGGGTAAAAGCCAATCCCTAAAATAAAGGAAATGTGAATTACAACGCTTTTTGTCATTTGCAGACTCACAGGATAGTTGGGGTGGGAAGGGAGCTCACCCAGAACAGCCCCCCTGGCCAGGCAGGGTCACCTGGAGCAGGGACACGGGACACATCCAGGTGGGGTTGGGATGGCTCCAGACAGGGAGAACCCAAACCCTCCCTGGGCAGCTGCTCCAGGGCTCTGCCACCTCCATGGAAGGAAGTTCTTCCCCTCCAGTTCCTCCCTGTCTTTCCTGCACCGAGAAGCTCAGAACCGGACACTGTAAATCTGACGAATCTCATTAAATAAAACTCATTCGGGACTATTACTTCTCAGTGCAAGTACGAAAAAATGATGAAAAATGGGGTTTGAATACCAAATGAGATAAAAGCCCCTGCGTGCTCCGTTTTCCAATGGCAATAATCCCGTATTTCAATTGCAATAATTCCGTATTTCAATGGAAATATATCCATATTTCAATGGCAATAATTCCGTCTGTCAGCGGCTGCTGCCGGCCGCTACCACAGTGCCCGCGGGAGAGGGGGAACCGCGCCCCCCCCGCCCGGTGGGTGCGGCCGGCGTCCTCAGGGGTTGCCGCGGCAACGGGAGCGGGGCACGGCCGGGAATGGGCCCGGAACAGCGGGGTGAGAGCGGCGGGGACACGGGAACGGGACACGGGACATGGGAACGGGGACAGGGACAGGGATACGGGAACGGGGACACGGGAACAGGGACACGGGGACATGGGACAGGGACACGGGAACAGGACAGGAACAGAGACACGGGAACAGCGGGGTGAGAGCGGCAGGGACACGGGAACGGGACATGGGAACGGGACAGGGACACGGGAACGGGACACGGGACACGGGGACATGGGACACGGGACATGGGACAGGGACATGGGACAGGGACACGGGACATGGGACACGGGACATGGGACACGGGACACGGGAACGGGACACGGGACATGGGACAGGGACACGGGAACGGGAAATGGGACACGAGAACAGGGACATGGGAACGGGACAGGGACACGGGAACGGGACACGGGAACGGGACACGGGACATGGGACATGGGAACGGGACAGGGACACGGGAACGGGACATGGGAACGGGACACGGGACACGGGACACGGGGACATGGGACAGGGACACGGGAACGGGACACGGGACACGGGGACATGGGACACGGGAACAGGGACATGGGACACGGGAACGGGGACAGGGACACGGGAACAGAGACAGGGACACGGGAACGGGGACAGGGACACGGGAACGGGACACGGGAACGGGACAGGGACACGGGAACAGAGACAGGGACACGGGAACGGGACATGGGAACAGGGAACAGGGATAGGGACACCGGGACAGGGACACGGGAACAGGGACACGGGAACAGGGACACGGAGACAGGGACACGGGAACGGGACATGGGACAGGGACACGGGAATAGCGGGGTGAGAGCGGCAGGGACACGGGAACGGAGACACGGGAACAAGGACAGGGACACGGGAAACGGGACACGGGAACAAGGATAGGGACGCGGGAACAGGGACAGGGACACCGGGACAAGGACACGGGAAGAGGGAGACGGGAATAGGGACACGGGAACGGGACATGGGACATGGGAACGGGACATGGGACACGGGAACAGGGACATGGGAACAGGGATAGGGACATGAGAATAGGGGCACGGGAACAGGGACAGGGACGCGGGAACAGGGACAGGGACACGGGAACGGGGACACGGGAACAGGGACACGGGAACAGGGACACGGGAACAGGGATAAGGACACGGGAATAGGGATAGGGACAGGGACACCGGGACAGGGACACCGGGACAGGGCATCAGAGGATGGGGGCCTGGGAGAGGGGACAGTGGTGAGGGGACAGGAACACGGGAACAGGGACAGGGGACTGGGATGAAGGGGACTGGGACAGAGGACATGGGGGAGGGAACAGGGATGGGGAGAGGGAGCAGGGACAGGGGACAAGGACAGGGGGTGAGGGAAAGGGGACAGGGAACTGGGACAGTGGGACATGAGAGAGGAGACAGGGATGGGGGAAATGGGAGAGGGGACAGGGAGCAGGGGATGGGGACCAGGAGAGGAGATCAGGGACAGGGAGCGGGGACAGGGGAGCAGGGACAGGGGACAGGGAAAGTGGGACTGGGAGTGGGTGAGGACACTGGGGACAGGGGACATGGGTGAGGGACATGGAAGAAGGGACAGAGGAGTGGGGACTGAGGGTGAGAGGAGGCGAGGCCTGGGGGACACAGTGGCTTTCCTCGGGGGGCTGAGCTCCTGCTCCAGGCCAGGAGATTCCACCTTCCCTGCCCATCCCAGGCCCTGCTCCAGGGCTGCAGTGCTCCTGATGGGAGCAGGGGACACAGGGGACACAGGGGACTGTCCAGGTGTCAGGGCTGCCTGTGGGTGATCAGCAGGGCTAAAATATCCCAAATTATTTATCCCCAGGTACTAAAGTGACGCTGCCTGTGCACCTCTAACCGCGCTGGTCCCAGGATGTGCTGTGACTGATGCACAGCTCAACACAGAACGTTCCTTTTCCTCCCTGCCACTTCAGCTTGTGGATATCTGGCAGTGCCAACGACTTCTGAGCCCTTCAGCCGAGTGTAAAGAGACTCTCATCCTAATTTGGAAAGAGCTCCAGTTCTCACTGTGTTCCCTGTCACACCTTCGTGCCCATTTCACATGTCCAGGGGGTATAAAGCTGCATGAAGAGAACAAACAAAATTCATTTCAACTCTCAAAAGTTAACAGGTAACAGATGCTTTGTCTCAGCTTCATTTTCTTTGTCACAAGCTGGTTTTGCATCATTTATTACCATCAGCAGTTGAGATTTCATAGCAATGAATCCTGTATTTGATATGTAGAGACCTTGACATCATTGCTTAAAGGACAATCAGTGGGACAGATGAGAATAGAGAATTGTTTGAACAACAGAAGGTCAAATTCTGAGCCTAAGCCAATGGCAGCACCCAAAATGCAGCTTTAAAATATTATTACAGTGTTTTATGTTTATGTGTTCTCCAAACACAGGGCAGGTGTGACCCACCCGTGCAAAACATGGGATGAACTCTTCAAACATGAAATACCTGCTGGTCTCTTCCCCACACACCTACACCATGAATAACATCCAGGTCCCTCCAAAAGTCCTCGTGCCACCCGTGTTCCAGCCTGCCAGCTGGGAAATGGAAAGGAGCTCTGCCTCCAGCCTGGAGGATTCCCAGGAATCCGACCCCGAGAGCCTGGACAAGGAGAGGCAATACCAGCTGGGACTCCAGCAGAGGATCCTGGAAAATCAGGATCCTGGTGACATCCTGGAGGATGACAGCTTGGAAGAGGACAGCTTGGAGGAGATGAGTTCTGATGAGAAAGGAGCTGAGCGTGACACCAATAAGAAAGGAGGACAAAAGATTTATGGCAGTGGAAGGTAAGGCGAAAACTGCAGTGGAGCAGAATAATTCTGACACTTTTAACCTGCTGTTCCTCAAGGCCACGTTTAACCATTCTTCAGAAAGCATTAACTGGGTGCATGAAATAAAATTGAATATCCTGTCGTATGTGTGGAAGGTTTAACCCTGGATAAATTGGGAATAATTCTCGAGTTTAAAGGGATTACATTAAACCCGAAGTAATAACAATGTGCAGTTTCAATTTAATAGTCTACTTAAAATAAAATGACAAACAAATGAAGGCTAAATGATTAATAGCATGCTTTTATTCACCTCCTCAACAAGCAAAATGGCCAGTTATTGAATATTTTATTGTGAGTGCAAATGATGTTAATTGTACTAGAAACATGCACTAATTTTTAGTAATTTTTTGGGGCTGAATACTGTGCTGAATGTGAGGCTCTTCATTAAATGGAAATTTGATTTTATTTTGTTTGAACTTAGCCCAGTAAGTACTCCAGTGCAGTCCATTAAGCAGAGCAAATATCACAGCACATACATATGAAACCCCCTCTCTACATCCATTACCAACCTCGGAATTTGAAGAGGAAATGCTGCAGCTGTTGTCTGCTCACCACACTTTTGTCGAGGAGCACAGAGTCCATCCAACCTCCCCACGGAGCTGGGGGCAGGAATAAAAGGTGCCCTTTTTTGTCTGGGGATGATTAGGGATGAAGGAGCTCTTCACACTCATTTTGTCCCCGCGCAGTGACCTGGGCTGAGCCCCACGATCGGGTTCTGTGCACACATTTCAGCACAAAGGGACTCTTTAGCATTATCCTCTGCCGTTTCAATCATTGCAATTAGCTCACATATTTCTGTACTCACTCCAAAAACAGCCTCACCTCCGTGCTGTTTACCTGCAGCTCCTTCCAGCTGGGAATAAGGATTGTTTTCCCTGGTGGAAATCAGCTCCAGGAGACTGTGCTCACCTGGAAAGCAAAGACAAACAGATGATTTTGTTATTAGGAGCCACTTGAAATACAGGCAGAGGCACGGAACTCGTTGAGAAAGGTTGGATAAATGATTTGTGGAAATGTTAATATCATTAACTAGGCCACGGGTTGGGGAATCCAGCAAATTTCTTTAAGGATCAACCAGGTTTCAGTGCCTGTAAATGCCCCTCTGGCACAGTCAGGGCTGTACTGCAGGTCCAGGGAAGAAAAAAATTGTGTTAAAAGCTTTTTTTTCTCCCCCATTCCTTCCTCCTGCCACTGCCTGTGCATCTCCTGGCAGCCTGTTTGGATGATTTGACTCCTGCAGTTGGTTTTCCTCCCACTGGATCAGATTTTAAATCAGAAATTGGATCAATTGTGGATTTTGTTTAAGGCACAACATCTGGCTTTGTTTTATGACAAATGTAACTCAGAGCAGTAATTTGGCCACTTGTTAAAAAAATTGTCAAACACACAGACTTTTCATTGATGTTTTTCTACTCTTACTAATCACCCGTTTTTTTAATAAAAAGTGATTTTAAATCTTTTATAGAAGGAGTTTTTAAATCAAAGCATCATAATGTTTCATGGGAATGAGGAGAGAAAATAAGAACACAGAGCTGGAGGCTGTTCTTGCTTGGACAGTCTGAAAAGGACACTTGAAAAACTTGATTTTACCAGGAATTTCACTTTGATTTCACTCAGCAGAGCCTTTGAAGAAGGAACAGCACAAACTGCCTTTTGTAGGCTATATAATGTTTAAGGAGGCAAGAGACCAATGCAATCATTTCATTTCATAAAATGAATTTATCATTTCACCTTTTAGCTGATTCTACTAGGATTTAACATTTTCTGTGCCAAATTTGGGATAATGATTGTATTCCACTGTGATCTGAGTGTTAGACCAATTTATCATTCACTGATGATGGAAATTGAAAAGGAAGAGGAAGTCCTGCCTAAATTTTCTACTAAAAAAAAACTTTTATAAAACTGTTCTGATCCTGAGCTCATACTGAATGCATTGAAATAATTCATTTGGCCACAGCAGGACATCTGTTTGCACATTGAAGAAATACAATATTTGTACAATTTATGCAGAAATAATGCGGTGTTTGTTTTTGAATTAGGAAAGAATTGCCTGTGGACAAATATTCCAGCCTGAGGTACAATCCTCATTGGAAGAGTGCAAAAAATGGAGCAGAATTTTTGAAGGCAGAGGAAGCATCCCAAAATTCTGGAGGAAGCAGTGGGGACTTTTCACTGGATTCATTTTATCTCCGTTCTGATGGCTCCTCGGAAAATCATCACCAGGAGGCAAAGAGCCAGGATTCCCTCCCAGAGTTTGGTGCAGAATTATCCAGCTTGTATGGAGCAAATGTGGCCAGCAACGAACCTGTTGGGCCACAAGCCAAAAGGAAGGAGCCTGCAGATGGATTTCATTCCAGAGTTAATCCTGGCCGTGCTTTTCCTCCTCGGGATCCACCCCAAAGAGCCAAAAAAGACTTTGTGAAAAAAAATAAGCGGACTTTGGGGTTACAGTCAGGGAAGATGAATTCCTACCTTGAGCTGCACAATAAAAAGCAGCAAGCTCTCCAAGGGCAGGTGGGTAAATTTATAAATTTATAAATTCCCTGATGTCTATCGATGAGGTCTGTCTGGTGTTCAGCTCTCAGCTTTGCAGAGCAGAGAAGCAGATCTGAAATCCATCACGCGGGTGACAACTTTGCATTTCCAGGGAGAATCTTGTTCACCCTTTATGGAATAACTGACAAATCTCCAGTTACTCCCAAGCCCAGTGCTGGCCACATTCCAGCTGCCTGTTCCTGGCCAGGGAAGTGTCACAGATCTCACAAGACTTTTTAATCTTGATGCTGAGGAAATTCTGTTTTCTTTCCTGGCATCTGCACTGCCCCTTTAGCAGTGGCTCTTTTTATGCTGCCTTGCATTTTTTTCTGCTTGCCCAACCTGAGTTTGATAATGATTCTCTCTGCTAAGGCCTTATTCCAGATTCTCCTCAATGGAGCAAATGGAGGTTGGTTAGAGGAACCTTAAAGCCCCACCCAGTGCCACCCCTGCCATGGCAGGGACACCTCCCACTGTCCCAGGCTGCTCCCAGCCCCATCCAGCCTGGCCATGGACACTGCCAGGGATCCAGGGGCAGCCACAGCTGCTCTGGGCACCCTGTGCCAGCCCTGCCCATCCTCCCAGGGAACAATTCCTGCCCAAAATCCCATCCAACATCCAACTGTGCCATTCCCTGTGTCCTCTCCCTCCAGCCCTTGTGCCCAGTCCCTCTCCAGCTCTCCTGGAGCCCCTTTAGGCCCTGCCAGGGGCTCTGAGCTCTCCCTGGAGCTTCTTCTCTCCAAGTGAGCACCCCCAGCTCTCCCAGCCTGGCTCCAGAGGGGCTCCAGCCCTGGAGCAACTCCGTGGTTTCCTCTGGGCTGTGCTTGGCCTTGAACTCCATGAGATTTCCATGGGCTGATGCCCCAAGGCTGTCAGGATTCCAGACCAAATGTGATGTTGGACATCAGCACTCGTGTCTGGAGGTCCTGTCTGACTCAGGACACGGTCTCAGGCACAGTCTCAGCCAAGTTGTGGCAAGGTTCGAGTGGAAATGTAATTACAGTTCCTAATGAACCATTAGAAATGAGATTATTGCTTTTCCTTGCTACTTGTATTTAATGGGAAGGGGAGGGTCACTGAATCACTCCACACAGAAAATTCTTACCTTGGAAAGCTCCAGGGACCTTGTGCTTCAAGTGACACCCCTGCCAAGGCTAATGAAGAGTTGACACAACATTAGAGGGAATTTTCTGACTTCATTCCAGTGGCAGGAATGATGGACAGGATTTTTTTCTAGTAGAGCTATTAAGAGCACTTGGGTTTTTTTTCAGTTCTGATTTGGATGACGGTAAAAATAATGAGTGTAGATGGATGCTAATTAGAGCTATGTTGATATGATTATGTTTGCTATTCAGGGAATTCTGGAAATCTTCCCTAAGTGTTGGAGCCAGGGATCAGGACTTCATTGTGCAGACACTGTTCAAAAATATGGAATAGGCAAGGGGATCTGTTAAAATCAGGGATATGAGATAAGATTATCTTGCTGAAGTGGTTGTGGGGACAGCAGAGAGGTGACACAGAGAGGTGTGTGGGACAGTGTGCTCCTGACCTAGACAGGTTAATGCAGCTTGTTGTCCAGGGAAGTTGTGGACCTGGAAGTGTTCCAGGACAAGGCTTGGAGCACCCTGGGGTGGTGGGAGGTGTCCCTGCCCATGGCAGGGGGTGGGACAAGGTGAGCTTTAAGGTCCCTTCCATAATTCTGTGATTCTGCCTCACCACCTGCTGCCAGCCAGCTCTGGATCTGCTGCAGGGCAGGCGGAAGTCACTGATTGATTTACTGGTAATTCACAATTAATTTACTGATTCCTAACCAAGATATCCATGGCTCAGTCTTGTTGGAAGGGGTGAAAAAAGTCCTGAGGGAGCATCGTGGTGATCCAGGAGCCAACTTTGGTCACCTCACCTGGAAAACTCTATCCAAAGTGCAAAACCACCAAGTATGAGAAGAAGCAAATGAGCCACATGTCACCAATCAGACTGTGCTTCCCCAAACTGGTTAATCTGAGCTTTGCAGGGGGTCGAAGCTGAATTGATTGATCTGATCACTGCTGGCTGCCAGGGCTTGTGGTAATGAAATAGCGTTTGCTCTGAGGGCAGGGCTTTGTGCACAGCTGACATAACCCGAGTTAAAATCCTTCCAGCCTCCTTCTGCAAGATTTAGATTTACAGATCACAGATTTTCCCTGTGCTGGAGGTACCACAGCCCACCACAAACCCGTGCTGATCCGTATATTGACAAATTTCCAATAATCACCAATTTCTATAACATTTTACACAGCATCAAGTTCTTTGCAGCGTTGCTTGATTCTTAAAGAACCCCACGATGAGTTTCTTTGAGAGAGAGAGAGAGGCAGAAGGAGAAGCAGTGGCCCAATCTAGCTCAGCTGTGCTGAATCCGAGTTGCTTTCCTACCTCCAAGCCCCTTACTTCAAAGCCAGGAACATAATGTACAATTTTTTAATGGCTCTAGAGCAAGGCACTCAGACTCTCTGTGCACTGAGCCTTCCCTCGGTGTAAACACCTAATCAAGATTGCCTGTGCTTCAACAATAGCAGCCAAATGCAATTCGAGAACCACAAGGCTTTGAAGTCCTCCCTGCAAAGGCTGGTTTGCCAGTCTGGGATAATGACATGCCATGATTGCTGCCTTTGTTGTATCTTTTCAGTGGAGAAGCAATTATGGGCCTCAATTTAACAGAATAGGCATTACACAGCTTATGATTCTCAAAATGCAATTTCATTTGATCATTTTCTCAATTTGATTGGTATTAATAGAATGGTTCACAAAAAAAAAAGGAAGGAAAAAAAAGAAAAAACGCTGGCAGAGGTTGTGTCCTGTTCCTCTTTCAAAGAGATAATGTAGAAGTATGTTTTACCTGCCCAGCACTCCATCAATGCTCTGAGTCAGTTGGTTCCACCAAAAACATCTTTATTCACTGCAAAGCTGTGTCTGTCCACAGCTCAGGAAAACCTCTGTGGCATTTTTTAATTTTCTTGTGATTTTTTTTCCTGGGATTACATTGAATTTGGAGCCATAAGCTCAGCACCAAACCCTGCCCACCTTTTCTTAGCTGCCCTAATCTCTTTCCCCCAAAGTGAGAGGCTCAGCTTCCCACATTTCCTTCCCACTGATGATTTTCAGTTGATAATTCTCTTGGTCATGAATATCTTCTCAGTGCCAGTTCTCCTGTGGGACCACTCTGCAGTGGAGCAGAGATTCCTCTCACAGTGACACTGCCCAACACACTCCATCAACTAAAATACTCAGCAGGACAGTTTGGAACAAATATATATATATATATATATATATATATAAATTAAAAAAGGTTAAAAATGGGATTTCCTGCAGTTTTATAGATTAAAAAGAAAAGTTTATTTCAAGAAAAATTGTAATTATTGCTATATTTACAAAGGTATCACTTGGTTCTGTGCAGTGCCACCCTCAAAAACTTGCTCCAAATAAATTTGCAGCCCTGGTTATCCCCCAGCCGTGGTTTTGTGAAGCCACCCCTGTTTGTGAGCTTGTTTTGCCAGGCTCTGTGTACTCCACACTTCATTTCTGCAGCTCCTCCTGTGCTTTTCACCCCCATTATTGTGTTTTGCCAGCTTTTCCTGCAAAGCCTCTCCTGTCGAGGTCTGGGATGTGTGTGATTGCCTGGCCAGGGATGGTTTCTGGTTATTTTTCTGTTATTAGGTGCATCCAGTGGCTCTCATGGAAATGGAGGAGCCCAGGCATTTGAGAGTTTCTGTGCTGCACACTTCCTGCAATTTTCCTTTCTTTTCTTCCTCTTAAAAGTAGGATGAATCCTCCCTCCCATTAATTGGGTTTTGCTTCTTTTTCTCCTTTAACCATTTCTCTCCTTGTCATCCGTTCCGTGGTGCCAAACTTCAGCCTTTCCATTTTAAACAGACCACAAATGATTTTCTCGTTATTTCCCCCAGATTTTAAAATCCATTCACCCTGATTGCTGTGACCATGAACATTCCTGGTTTTTAGGTCACAGATCCTACAGCAGTTGATGAAGAACCACTCCAGAGTGTCTCCTCAGCATTCCAGACTGGGAAAATGAAGCCTGAAGACAAATGGTACCCAAAAGGACAGCAGCTCAAGGTTCCTTTCTGAGAGAATTTAATCACTGAAATTCAATAGAATTTCATAGTTGAACTAGATCTATAAAAGCACTGAATTTGGCTGTTTAAAGCTGTCATCCTGTTGCTTTTGAAGTGATTATTACTGGCAATAAATCCTTAAATCCATATCAATAGACCATCACTGTAATTCAGTGTATGTGTGCTTTATGTACTGAGTAAATTTAAAGCAAAATGCCAAGAAATTCACAGCTCACAGAATCCATTATTCTCTATTTAGAGATTATTTGGTTGATAATCTAAAGTTACAAACCAGGACATGGTCATGTTTGAGAGTTTGGGAGGATTTTGAGCCAGAACTTCACCATTTCTGCCTGATTTGTCCCCTAAATTTAAGAAGGAGTTAATTAATTGCCATAAACCAGAAAATGTTCCGAGTAGAAGTTGCACTCACTTCCTCCACACTCCTAAATCTGATTTATGCTGGCCTTTAAACCAATGTTCAGGCTTTGGAGCAGTAAAAGGTCCAGGTTATCAAAAATAAGGATTATTATTGGCAAACCCAGTTACTCTCTGTGCACTGCAAGGATTTGAAGTGGTGCAGGAACTGTTTAAACTCTGGAATCTAAAGACTGGGAGCTGCACTGCTGTAAAACACAACCAGGATTTTATGCTGCTCTTCATTGGGGGAGCTTTGCTTTCTACCTGGAAATTCAGAATAAAGTATTTTTTTATTCATTTATTTACTTATTTATTTATTTCATTGTTTAAATGGGGAAACATTGGCCTGCTCCCAGTTTGGCTGCTGTCAAAATGATTCTGTGTTTAGGAGATGATTTGGTTGATAATTTAAAATCATAAATTAGTACATGGTTATGTTTGATGGTTCGGGAGGATTCTGAGCCAGAACTTCACCATTTCTGCCTGATTTGTCCCCTGAAATTAAGGGGGAGTTGATTAATTACCATAAACCAGAAAATGCAACCAAATAATCTCCTAAATAAATTCTGGCTCAGAATCCTCCCAAACCACCAAACACAACCATGTACTAATTTATGATTTTAGATTATCAACCAAATCATCTCCTGAACAAAGAATCATTTTGACAGCAGCCAAACTGGGAGCAGGCCAAAATAGATAATTCCAGAGTGTGCCAGGACATGAAACTCCAGGAGCCAGGATTCCCAGGGCTAAAGCTTTTCCCAAAACCTCCTGGAGATGTGTGGATTTCCCACCTGCATTAATCCGTGGTTGGAGTGCATTTGCCACGTGTTGACTGCAGGGGTTGCTCACAAAAGAACCCCAGAGAGACTCCAGGGTGTGGGGTGGAGGATTTCAGCCCTGACAGAGATTTAATGGGCTGGGAATGGATTTGTGGATTCCCTGGAAGGAAATGGGAGTTCTTTCTCCGAGTGGGCAACACCTGATGCTGTAATTAGAAAGTGACAAAATTAAATGAATTTCAGGTTTAGTGTGTGGTGGTTTGGCTCTAAAGAGCAGTCCTGGTCTGCTTGAATTCTTGAGTTCTGGGTTGTGTTTTGCAGGGAGGAGTTCTTGGTTTTGAAATAAGATTATTTGTAAAATTGGCATCAGGCTGTTCTACCATGGGCCAGTCCAACAGTGTGCACAAAGCCATTTCCCCCTGAAATCTGGCACATAAAAAGCAAGGACTGATTTGATTTTTGGAACATTTTTTTCCAGGTGGTTGACAGAGAGGTATCACTTATCCACAGGGTTGGATCTGTGCATTAAGGGCACCATTTTTGCACCTCATGCAGATAAAACCCCCTCAATCCACATTTACCACATCTGGTTTGCATCTGCAAGGACCTGATTTTAAAGTCTAATGCTGCAGAATCTGTCTCAGGCCATGAAGCAAAGTTTTGATGCAGAATTACTCATTGTGGATAACATCTCTGCTTCTGTTCTGGACTGAGGGTTCCTTCCTATTTGAATTTTGGGTTAAATCCAGCCATGAGCAGGGTTAGATCCAAGCAGCCCAGAGGGATTTTGATGTGAGTGATGAAACTTCTAAATGAATATCTGAAATATCCAGCATGACCTTCACCCAGCTGTTGGTGACTCGTTTCAGGAGCAGCACAAGTTCTTCCAGAGAAATCCAACGGAATCCAGCCAGACTCTGAGTGGAAGAGCTTTCCCAAGGAATGATGGCCAAGAAGCCCCAGGAAGAGCAGCAGAAGAAAGGCTTTGGCACCAGAGTCACCAGCAAATCCCAGGATTTCAGGCTGCTCCCCCTGCAGTGGAGCAGGATCCCAGCTCAGCACTGCAGGGATATCTCAATCCGAGTTCTTCTGTCGGCCCTGACCCAGCAGAAAAATCCCAGAGCGGCTTCAATAATTTCCCAAATTCAATCCTCACCACACCTACCTATCATTTCCTCCCAATATTCCAGAATTTTTACCCAGCAGCGCTTTTAGATCCAGAGGATGGCAGTAAGGAGAACAAGAAATACCAGCATGACTCTCAGCCCTCAGCCCATGCCATCTCTGGGCAGCATTTTTCCAAGAATAAAGGCAGCAGTGGCCAGGCACATCCAGAATTGGGGAATATTTCAGCTGATTTTGATGCAATTTTTCAAGAAAGGGTGAAGGATCAAGCACCACCTCAAAATTTCAGAAATCATATTCATGAGGATAACAGGTATCAGAACAGCTGGTGGTAAGGATTTAAGTGATAAAATGATATTATCATAACCCTGTGATATGAAAATAAACAAATGGACAAGAAAAATCCTTTAAAGTCCAAAGTGTAAAGTTATTTTGCTACAAAGCTGCCATTATCATTTACTACTCATTGAAGATTCATTAGAGCTAATTGATTTTTAATTATGGCATTGGGGAAGGACAGTTCTGCCCTCCAGGTAAGGAATTCTCCACAACTGAAAGTTTCCTTCTAGGAGGCTGGGTGGAAAAGTTTCAAATAGAGATAGGAAAGGGCATTGTGCATAAATGAAGAGTTTGTAGCAAAACTGGCTCTGCAGGGTGGAGATCCAGAGTCAGTCCTGTCCCTAAAGGGGAGAGGAGGAAAATCCTCAGTCATGTAGAATTTCACCTGTCTTGATTAATAATAAAAAAATGAAGGTTTTATTTCACATGAACAAATAATTCTGTCAGTACTGAGCAGCCCTGATCCAAAGCCTTTCATTGCCTTCAGCTACCTTTGCATCAGGCTGAAATGTCCCCATTTGTGGGGTTTTTTTTTCATTTATTTTCCCATTTGTGGGTTTTTTCCATTTATTTTCCATACACTTGGGTGCAAACCAAGTCGTTTACTGTGAAATGCTCACCTTCCCATCTCCCTGCTCCCATATTCCATGCTCAGCTTGTTTGCTGAGCTCCCTGCTGTGTGTAAATTAAGGTTTTTACTCTTTCCCCCTCACTTTTTAAGGCCTTTTCCCTGTTTTGTTCACAGTTCCCCAACGGCTTCCTGCAGAACCTCCCGTTTCACAGAAGAGAAGGAGCAGCACCAGCCAGGAATTTCTGATTTTAGAGATGATTTTGCTGGCACGTGGCTGTGGGGGCTGTTCCCTCCTGCCCTGCCCCAGATTCCGAGGGGTTCACAGGGAGATTTGGGAAGAGCTGAAGGAAATCCCAGGAAAACGAGACGAAGCAGCTCCGAGGGATCTCTCCTGCAAATGGAAAAGCAAAGCCAGGCCAAAGCCAGCAAGAAGGTGAGAAAATAGAAGTGGGTTGGGTGGTTTAACATTCTTATTCCTCCTCTAAGGTTTTTTTTTTCTTAATGATCCAAAGTTTTTTGGGGTTTGTTGGGGGTTTGTTTGTTTGTTTTTGGTTTGGGGTTTTTTTTGTTGTGGTTTGGTTTGGGTTTTTTTGTTGTTTTGTTGTTGTTGTTGTTGTTTTGTTTGTTTTGTCTTGTTTTGTTTTGGTTTGGTTTGGTTTGGTTTTTTGGTGGGTTTGGGGTTTTTTTTTGTTTTTTGGGTTTTTTTGGTTTTTTTTGTTTTTTTGGTGTTTTGTTGTTGTTTTGGGTTTTTTTTTTGTTTTGTGGTTTTGTTGTTGTTTGGGTTTTTTGGTGGGTTTTTTGGGGATTTGCGGTTTTTTTCCTGGGTTTTTTGTGTTTTTTGTTGTTGTTTTTGTTTTGTTGGGGGGTTTTTGTTTGGTTTTTGTTTGTTTGTTTGTTTTTTAACTATAAATAAAAACTGAGAAGCGTTTTGTTGTCGTAAAAGCACATGGACACACAGCAGAGCATGAAAAACCATGGAACAAAGGTAGACACTGAAATCATTTTGGTCCGAAGAGCAAAGGGCTCCACCTGGATCAGTCTGGTTTAGCTCCAGGGACACACAGAGCAGTGTTTGTCCTGTCACTTACCCACAGATGAAATTATTTCGGGTCAGGCTGTTTGTGTGGAGCAGCAGGCAGCCTCAGATCTGAGCCAGCCATTATCCTGCTCATGCTCATTTGTTGTCCAGCTCAAATCTCCTGCTTTCCAAGGGATTCCAAGCCCAAACTTGGAGGATTTGTAAACCTAATGGCATAAACATCATCCCAAACCTCCTGATGGTCCTTATTAAAACTTGGATCTCTTTGTCTCCTCTGCCTGCCCACTTCTCCTGGTGTCACCACACAGCACAGCCAGCAGGAAGCTGCCCATGACAAATTCAATGTTTGAGAAGTTTGCTCCAAGTCTCAGGGCAGACAAACTAAGCTGGAATAATGATTCCATGGAGGAGGCAGTTTGGGTATTGCTGCCTGAGTGCCTCTAAGAAGAATTAGGATTATGATGGCAACTGAAGGGCAGATTTCCTTCCCTTTCTGTTCAAACCATTGTTTCTTGGCCTGTGCTTGCAGCAGTTTTCTCACGCTTCACATGTGAGGCATGCACAGAGAATCAGACTGGTGGTGTCTCCCAGGAAAATCCAGCTTTCCCTGATAAACAAATGCACTTGTGCTCTTTGCAGGAAGTGAGAAAACCCTGATTTTGTGGGACACAGCGACATTAACTCCTCACTGTACCTCAAATTAAAAGTTAGTGAGTTAGAGCACGTCAGAACAGGACAGCTGACACAAAGAAACCTCAGATAGGAAATTTAGTGCACAGAATGAATTTCCCTGCAGTTGAGTTTGACTTGAACCTGTGTTTTGAAGAAATTTTATTTGCATATAGAAATTGGTGTTCCTGTGTTACTCTGTGCTTGGAATTACCACAGACCGGATCATAAAGAGCTTCACTGACAAGACCTTAAAACATAATTCCCTTCTAAAAATAATCCAGTGGCCTTGAAAGAGAATAAAAATATTATGGAGGCATTGGAGTCTTTGTGTGATGTCCTGAAGTGTTGGAATGGCATCACCCACCACTCCTGCCTTCACTGTGCACTTGTAAAGCCCTTGCTGTGCAGCAAACACGGAGTTCTCAGCTGTCTGTGGACAATTTCCCAGTGCAGCTCTGAGCACAAGGAAAGGTTATTCTCACTAACATCATTTTCCTGATTTTTTCCCACCAAAATCAGGTAATTTTATCTGCTTCTCTTACAAAAATTTCTCTGGAGTCTCATTCTAATCAGAGTCAAATGAGTGGCTTTAAGCTGCTTCAAAATAAAGCTCACGAAAGGTCATTTTTGACTGAGCAAGTATCACTTTGTGATTGGGATAATTGGCAATTTCCCACCTGGATCCAAAGGAAATTCTGTGTATTTGACTTTTGCCATCAACTCAGTCCTGTTGGTCACTTACTTAAAATGAGACGTGCCAGGGGTAGGACTGAGATTGCAAATTAAACCCTGAGGTTTCCACTCCAAGACTTTGGTGAATTATTCTCTCTCTGAAATCATACCAAGGAGAATCTGTTTGCTGTTTGGTTTTCAGCTGAGTGGCTCCAAACTCTACATCAATCTGAATCTGAAGCTTGGAGGCCTTGGACCTGACTATGAAGCAATCAAAGAGAAAGTGAGTAAACCAAAAGTGAATTTAGGCAGAGAAATCATAATTTATCATTATCTGGGACTTTATATCCTTGGCCAGCTGGAGGTCCTGTGGGAAAATTCAAATAAAAACAATGACAGCTGTCCTGGGGATAGTTTTAATCCTGTAAATTTTAAATCCAGAAATAGGAATGAATCAGGGCTAATTGCACACTCAAGTGGCTGAGTTGTCATTCCCAGTGTAAAGAGCCACCAAATGTTCAAAGTGGAGGTAAAAGTTGTGTAAACACCAGAAAATATCTGGCTGCACTCTGGTGAAATGGAGGCATTCAGAATAAAGATGGACCTGTCACATTTCTGCTGAGCTCCAGCCTCTATTCAGTCCAGGGAAAAGCTCTTAAAAGGGAAAAGCAACTAAAAAAAAAAAAGCTGTACCATTTCTGAGGGGTTCCTGTTGTGTGCTGAGCAAGGATCAATGGCAAAGCCACGTTGAACAGCAGCAGAGGTGGAAATGGAATATTGGTGGGAAAAGGCTTTCATTGATGGATCCCCTGAGCCACTGAATTCCAGCCCCTTCTCTGCTTTTTTCTCAGAAAGAAAAGCTAAGGCTGCAAAAGGAATATTCCAGGCAAATTAAGGAGTATAACATGAAGAATATTACTGTGGCTCAGAGGTTGCCTGCAAAGCCCCAGGTGTCTTCAGTGTCCAGACAGAAGGTGAGAGCTGGGTGCCTTGACAGGGTGTTTCTGCAGCTGCCAGGTGAGGACTGCAGGCTCCAGGACAAAGCTGGGAGTTCAGTGTCACAGTTCCTCAGTTCCTGGCATTTATTCCCAAACATAAACCACTAAGAGACAGAACTTTATTGTTTGGATGTCAAAAAGGGGGTTGGATTTTTTTAGGAGAAAGAGAGTGAGTTAATGCAGCTTCCACTGGAGACATGAGGTGTTTCCAAATCCGTGCAACAACAGGCACCAAAACCCATCCCAGGTTAAAGCAGGGCTCTGTCAGCTCCAGGATTTCTGTAAAACCCTTTCTATTCCCTCTCCAGGACAGCCTCCCATGGTCCAGGCATCATTTTGCTTTTTCATTTTGGTGGTTAAGTGCATCACGCAGCAGAACCTGAGCTTGTCCTGTAAACCTGCAAAACTCCCTGCCTGAGGGCAAGAGCTAAATGAGACTGGGAAAAAATGTTTCTAAATTTAATAGAATCGTGCTGCTCTTTCTTTTTGAAAATAAAAACACTTCTTCAGTGTCCAAGGTGGCTCCCAGTGGTGTCAGGAAGCAAATCTGGGGTTGGGTTATGTTGCAGTCAGCACTGAAGAATCTGGGATTGAGTTCTGTCAGAAACAGGATCAGGAATTCAGAGATATTTTAATCAACCCACCTAAATATTCTTGGAAATATTGGCCAGGTTTTCTCTTACTCAGTTAGCCCAGTTTTCCTGGTTTTAGGCTCTGGAATATGCTAAGAAGATTCCAAGACCAAGGACTTTCATTACGAAGCAATCAGAGCAAGAGGTTCTGCCCCAGGCCCCAAGTGGACCCAGTTTACCCCCACTCCCATCCCTGGAATCTTTGTGGAACAGGCACAAGAAGGAGAAGGAAGTTGTGGCTGCTTTCAAAACCCTTCATATTCTGTAGGTATTTGGGAAATCTCAGGGATCAAGGCAAAAAAAAAAAAAAAAAGCCTGAATTGTTTTGTTTTCAGCTGTGGCCGTCACGTCTTGATTTCCCAGCCCACTGAAATTTAAACTGGCTTAAGTTGAATTCTTTTTAAATGTTAGGATTGGTTCTACTTGTTCCTGTTTTGTTTAATAAATTGATCATTTGCATTTGTAGCACTTTAAATATAGTCCTCTGTTCTTTTCCTTTGAAATCAGTGACCTGACAATTGCAGCTTTCAGACCCATCAGCTCCTGGCTTGTCACAGCTGGATCATTTCTAAACATGTAAACAGACAGACATATCCACAAAACATTAAAAAATAATGTTTATTTTTAAATAAAAGTTTCTTTTTATTAAAAATAAACTTCTGTTTCACCTGATGATCTCAGCACCAGCAGTATTTCTCCTTCTGAAGTGCAGGAGAGACTTCTGGCCAGAAATAAAAGCAAAAAGGATCCATTACTACTAAAAAGAGAACAAAAATATGCTCCAAACACAGCAGTTGGTAATGACCCAATGCTAATTATGTGATTGTTACTCTGTTCTCTCTTAGTGAAGAGTTTCCACAGAAAAGATCAAAATTTTAAAGCTTCATCTGGGACAAGAAAATTCCCAACAAGCCCTGGCTGAGCATGCAGACAATCTGGGATTAGCCAGGAGCAGTTGGAGAATATATTGGGTAACTGAGGGTAATTGAGAGCTGCATGTTTGAGAGGAAACAGCTTTTAACAGATTAAGGCTGTAAAAATAACAACAAACAGATGGGTTTCTTCAGATGCTTCCATTTCTTTGACTTGGTAAATTATGAATTAAGTCACCATATGAAATGTGATTAGAGCACACAGGGAGCCAGGGAATTTGGGCTGAAATCTCCTGGAAGACAGGCTGGATAAAAGGAAGAAAGGAACCCAACCACCTTGTGAGAGTGTGGGATTGCTTTATCCCATTTATTGTGTCTCTTTTTTAGGGGAGGCTCCCAGCTTCTGTGGGGAGAAGTGATCCCCATCCTGCCCCTCATGGAAAAGGGAGCTGGGCCTTGCTTTAAAGCCTCCTGAGGGGCAGGAGCCTGAATCAGCCTCTTGGACACACAGCTGGGAGTTCAGGACATTTTGGGGGATATTGAGAAGAATATTTTGAGAAGCCTGGGTGGAAGGAGCATTGTCTGATATGGGAATGTGGGTCAGGCTGCAGGGGGAATGTTTTCCACAGCATTTTTGTCACTTCCAGCATCCAATTCCAGCTTCTGGAACAGAACCTTCCTCTTCCTCAGCCTCTTTCCCCTCTCCTTTGGGCACTGCCAAATGGTTCCATGCTCTGCTTTCCTACTTTTATTTTTAAACCAAACTGTAACACTTTGAAGCATTTCTGCTCAGGGGCACCTCAACTTGTTGTTCCTGCTTAAAAGTGATAATCCCCCCTTAATCCAAACCTCAAGTGCCTGTTTTAATGAAACCTGCAGATGAATATCAAAGAGCTATTTACTCGTATCTAATATTTTAATTAGATTATATTCTCAATTTAACCCATTAAACCCCCTTTGATGAGCTCCATGTTCAGTGTTTAGCCCCAGATGCTGGAGGTAATGAATATTGGACCTTTGATTTAATGAGAACTTCTGCCTTTCCAGCCTGACTCCCTTTGTATCCCCATTTTTATTTTTTTTTTTTCGCTTTTCTGGCCTATAGAATTCAGTTAATTGAAGAAGTCTCTTATCACCACACATTAAGGAACCTAAATTAGCATCCCTTTTCTGATGAGAAAATGCAAGCAGACATTTTCTCTTTGATCTGAGGGCTGAGTTGAAGTAGGCAACAGCCCCCTGAAAATGAGCTGATGGCTGCATTATTTGGCTGCCATGCAGATGTGGCCATGTGGTGCAAAATGCTTAATGTCTTAATTGGTCACCTTCCTCCCTCGCTGGCATCCTCCTCCCAGAAATTAGGGGAGAAATGTGTTCATTTGGGATTTTTTTTAATTTTTTTTTTTTTTAGGAAATATTTAAATACTAAACCTGTGCAAAACTTGGATATGATGCTGCATCTCAAGGAGCACTTATATATATATAAATAATAATAATAATAATAATAATAATAATTATTATTATAATTGTTATTGTTATTATTATTAGTAGTAGTAGTGGTGGTGGTGGTGGTTTTGTTATTATTATTATTATCATTACTATTATTATTATTATTACTACTACTGCTACTTTTTTTTTTGTAATTACCATCTCACAAACCATTTAGAAATTCTGTTTGTCCTGGCGTTTTGGGGTGTTCTAAATCCCAGAAAATGGCATTTTGTACGTGGAAAGGAAATCTTTCAACCTACCTCAATACAAATTCAGATTTTCCCTGCACTTCACAGATATGGTGGCACAGAAAGGGGACCAATGAGCATCCACCTGCTTAAAGGGAAAGGCCAAAATTTCATATATTTCAGATTAGGAAAGCAAAATACTTAAATAAAAATCAGCCTTAAATGTCAAATTAAATATTGAGGGAGGGGCTGAGTGGGAGCAGAGCCTGCCATGGTCCTGTGAGCACAGAGAGGTGTCTGTGTGCACCACCCAATGGGAATTCCCAACATTTTTTTGGCAACTCCTCTCCAGTGCCATCATTTCTCAGTATCTGAGGTTCTGGAAGTGTTGCAGCTGAGATCACCTTCAGTGGGCAAAGGCTTGGTGTCAGTCCCACCTAAAGAATGTTGCTGTGACAACATTCCCGTCGTGTTTCTTCCAAAAATAACCAAAGTTGGCTTCCCAGCCCCTCACAAAAGGCGTGGGCAGGCTGCTGACACCCCCAAGAACATTAATTTTTATCAGTTAAAGACATGAAATAAGGCAAAACCTCTCAGCTGTCATTCCAGCTCTAAAAAAGAGATGAGGACTGAAACCAGCTGAGGTTTTGCCCAACTCCTGCAGTCCCTGAATGCTTCAAAGAGCCACAAACGAGCTCTGCTGGCACAAACCAAGCCCTGCTTGCTGTTATCTCCTGCCAGGGATCCAACCTTTTCCTTCCTGCCCAAAGCTGAGCGTTTCCCACGTGAGAAGAAGCAGGGATGTGGAGAAAGGAGCAGCTCTGGTGTCAGGAGGAGACACAGAGCCCAGAGATGGGGAAGGACATCCTGGTGGGTCAGAAGTGCTGCTGAGCCAAACTCCTGGAGCTGAAGGAGCACCTTCAGCCTGGCACAATCCCAGGTGCAGAGTGGGGAGCTGCAGGTGGTGCTCAGAGCTGGCTTTGTGTCCTGGGAGCACTGCAGGGTTTGTCCTGCAGCCCCAGCCCAGCCCCAGAGGATCCCAGTCTGGGGCAGCACCTGGAGTGGGTTCAGGAGCAGCTGAGATGTGGGGGCAGCTCTCCTTCCCTCCTGCCATCACAAACCTGGCTCATGAAACCTTAAACCCAACTTCTTCCTTGAAAAAAAAATGCACCCTCCCAGGTAGAGAAGCCACCTGTGGGACCAGGACCTGACATTTGCACCCTCCTGCCTTCCCAGGGATTAATGCTGCAGCAGCTCTCCCCACCCCTGCAGTGCAGCCACCAGGGGCTCATCCAAGCTCTGGAAACGAGGTAAACCCAAGAAACAAGAAATCCAGAAACAAGGTAAATCCAAGAAATGAGGAATCTAGAAACAAAATAAATCCAAGAAATTATAAATCTAGAAACAAGATAAATCCAGGAAATGAGAAATCTAGAAACAAAATAAATCCAATAAACAAGAACTCTAGCAACAAGGTAAACCCAAGAAATGAGAACTCTAGAAACAAGATAGATCAAAGAAACGAGAAATCTAGAAACAAGATGAATCCAAGAAATGAGAAGTCTAGAAACAAAATAAATCCAAGAAATGAGAACTCTAGAAACAAGATAAATCAAAGAAATGAGGAATCTAGAAACAAGATGAATCCAAGAAATTATAAATCTAGAAACAAGATGAATCCAAGACCAAAATCAGTCACTTTTTAAGCCAAGACCATCCAAGCAGGAGTTTGCAGTTGGTTAAGGTGATGCTGTTTGTTGTTGTGAGGAGAAGAGAGGAAACGCTCCTCAGCAGGGCTCACACCTGCAGGAGCTTCACTTCAGCACATCAGTGATTTAAAAATGCACTGAATGCAGCAGAGAGAAATGAGGAGAGGGATCAGAGAAAGAATTTCACATCGTGCCCAGGTCTTTGCTGGGCTTGGCCATGGGGTATTTACACTTCCTCACAGTGCTGACCCTCCGTGTGTGTGTGACAGCAAGAAATTCAAATTATTTGCTCTATAACTGCCCTTACAACCTAGATCTGATCTGTTTTTATGGAGTTCTGGCCATAGAAGGAAAGAATTGAGGTTGGAACTGCTTTCCAGACCCGTAAAAGTTCAAAATGTGTAAGGCAGCACACAGGGAAATGCTCAAAATCAGAACAGAAAGCAAAGGTTCATGGCAGGATTTTATAGATTGGGGTTTGATTTTCTATAATGCAAACAAACAACAGCAACAAAAAAGCATTAAACACTTGGGTCTTAAATTAGTCACCAGAACACAATTTCATTTCAGAAAACTCACTGAAGAATTTTGATGAAACTCAATCTTCTTGAAAAATAGGAAATCCACTGACATTTCCTGTTGGCAAGAATTATTTCCTGCAAGCCCCTTCCACTCCAGTGTTCCCCAAATGAACCCATCAATATTTTTTTTTTTTTTTTTAAAGAGAGAGAGAGAGAGAGCAGCTCTAAATCTCTCCCCTACCCCTCAAGCTTCTTGGGAAGAGCAGGGAAAAATCGGCTGCTGTCACGGGCTGAGCCAGGATCCACAAATAAAACCTCATTTCTTTTATTCCAAGTGAAAAATCCCTGACAGAAACAAAACAAAACAAACACAAACGCCTGCTCAGCGCTTCCTTTTTCCCAGGATCATCTCCACTCTGCAATAACCCTTTTCCCAAAACATTGCCCAGGCTCTCTGGAAATTCCATTTCTCCATCTCCAGCTGGGCAGGAGCTGGCTGGTGACACAGGGGATTCCTCTGGCACTGAGTGTTCCCTTCAGCTCTCTCAGTTTCAGGGCGTTTTTGCACCAAAAAAATGCAAATCGCTGAAAGTTTGCACCAAACTTTGTGGGACAAAACAGATTTGGGGATCTGCTTTGTGGGATAATCACATTCCCAGATTTGTTCCCTGCAAGGCTCCGTGCAGGGCACGGGTGTCCAGCTGGGGTGTGGACATCCCTGGGCTGGAAATATTCCCACTCTCCCGCTGTTTGTCACTGAGGGAGCGGTTTTTATTCTGATTTGTAGCTTTAATTGTCAGCCGAGGTGCCCCAAACCGCCCCGAAGTTAAAGAGGGTTGGTGGGGTTTGTTTTATTGATCAGCAGAAATACTTCGGGAAGGGAGTTCCTGGAGCGGCAGGGGAGGAACAGCAGAGGTTTGAGGGCTCTTTGGGCGGTGTTTTGACCTTTTCTGGCACCCCAGAGCAGAGCCAGGCCAGCCCCGAGCCATTCCCGACCCTGGGAACAGCAGCGACAGACGTGGTGAAAAACCCCATCATCCCAGAAATACCACGGGGAGCTTTCCCCTGATATTATTTTTAATAATTCCCAACGAAACGCCTGCTCGGGGGAGGCTGGCGATAACCACAGCGCAAAATACCCTGTGGGCGGCACAGAAAAAGTGTGAAATTCCCGAGTTTTTTCAGTTCCCATCGCATCCCTGCCCTGGGAGTTGGGAGAAGGGGAGAGCCCGGAGCTGGGAGCGGCGTTTCCAGCCGGCGCTGCTTCCAACCTCACCGGGGTTTTCAGGAGCAAAGTGATCGCTTTGCCTTCGGAATCCTGATTTTTAGGGAGGTGGGTGGCGGTTTTTTTGGTGGAAATGATGGATTTGTTAGAGGGGAGCAGCTTTTCCTGGGTAAGTGGATGGGTATTGGGGGTTTTCCTCTGCGCAGTGCGTGATCTTTGTTTGACATGTAAAAAAACCAGAAGGGCAGACTCACAAAAAAAAAAAAAAAAAAAGGAAGCAAACACACACATTTCAATCGTCTATATTTTATATATTAAACAGGAAATTTAAACCTTTTCCCCTCACAAAACGACGCGTCCCGTAATCCAGAATGCCCTGAAAGTGCTGAGAACGCCAGACGACCAAATGAAATTCTCGATTAAAAAAAAACCCAAAAAACAGAAAATAAAGAAAAAAATAATAAATAGCCTAAGGAGACACCGCCACGCCGCCGTGCTGCTGCTGCAGCGGGGAATACCTGAGCCGGCACAGCCCCCGCTCCAGGCTTTTCCCGGGGAAATTCCCAAGCCCAACATCTCCTCCCCGGAGATGCTGAGCCTCCGCCGCGCTCCCGGCGCGTTTCCCCGCCAGCAGCTCAGCCCGAAACAAACAAACAAACAATAAATAAACTCTAAAAATCTGAATTTACCTGGCAATGAACCCCATTCCCCTGGCAGGAGGGCAGAGGCAAAGCGAGCACGGCCGGGGCTGCTCCAGCGGAGCGCGGGGAGAAGGGAGGGGGATGCAGGCGGGGGGACAGGGACCGGCTCCGGGGCTGTTTCAGAGGAAAAGGGAATTATCCGGGATCCACACTGGGAGCCGGGCAGGAATCAGGCTGCCGACACTTCTCCGAGCTGCAGAAAATCCTTTTTTTGCTGGCTGGGAGCGCCCTTCGCTCCGTGCAGCCGCGGTAGGATGGAGTTACTGGCGATGCTTCCCCTCCGCTTCCCCAGAGCGAAGGAAACAACCCGGAATTTCTGCCTTACCTGTTTCTTCGGGGAGGCTTTTCTTAAATTCTTTTTATTTACGCCGGCCTTGGAAGCTCTGCCCGACCTCCCGCGCTGGGGATGGAGAGGGCGAGCGTGGAAAGAGCGGCGAGGATTTAGGGATTCGGGGAGTAACGGGTGAAATTCGCCCTGCCTGCCGCTCCCAGGAACCACAACATGCTGCCACGAGGATACATTTATTTTACACCCGAGGAAAGCCCGGGGAACGAGGAGAAGTCCGAGACTCGGGAGGGAAGGGGGAACCCGGTTCGTTTTACTCCCTCCGCCGCAGATTTCCGAGCAAAGCCCAGCCTTGGGGTGATGCTGGGGGGCACCGCGGGGTCCCGGCCCCCTCGGGGGCATCGCCCCCTTCTCCCCGGGGAGGGAAGGGGGCTGCCCCCGCATCCGCACCCCCTTCCCGAGCCGTGCCCCCCTTCCCGAGCCCTTCCCGAGGTGGGGAGGAGGCGGGGGCGACCTGCGGGGCCGGGGCAGAGCCAAGGAGAGGCAGGAGAGCCCCGGCTGTCCTAGAGGCGGTGGGGGCAGATGTCCCCGTCCTCCAGGATGTCCACCTCGTCCTCGGGGTCCTGCAGCAGGAAGGGGCCGGCGGGGCCCTTGCGGGGCTCGGCGCCGGCCGCCTCGGGCAGCTCGGGCTCGGGGGAGCTCTGCTCCCGGCTCTCCTCCCCGCCCGCCTGCTTCGGGTCGTCCTGAGTCTTCCTCAGCTGCTTTTTGTGCTTCATGCGGCGGTTCTGGAACCAGGTTTTCACCTGCGGAGAGGAGGGGAAGGGGGGGAAAGATTGAAGGGAAAAAAAAAAAAAAAAAAAAAAAAAAAGGAGGGGGGGAAAAAAAGTGATAAAAATTAAAGGGAGAAGGATAGAGGATGGGATGGATGTGGGGCTGCTGAATGGGATTTGGGGATGCTGGAGGGGTTGTGGGAATGGTGAATGGGATTTGGGGATGGTGAATGGGATGTGGGGCTGCTGAATTCGATTTGGGGATGCCGGAGGGGATGTGGGGATGCTGGAGGGGATGTGGGGATGCTGGAGGGGATTTGGGGATGCTGAATGGGATTTGGGGATGCTGAATGAGATGTGGGGATGCTGGAAGTGATGCGGGGGACGCTGAGCGGAGCGGCTGTGAGGATTCAGAGGGGATGTGATCAGGAGGATGCTGGAGGGGATGCAGGGACCCCGCAGCGATGCGGGGGACGCTGACAGGATGGGATGTGCGGATTCTCCTCGGGCTGCGGGGCCGCTGGACGGGCTGAGGGGTGGGCACAGGAGCCAGAGCCAGTCCCCGCTCCCCGTACCTGCGTCTCGGAGAGGCTGAGGGCCGTGGCCAGCTCCACCCGCTCGGGCGTGGACAGGTACCGCTGGATCTCAAACCTCTTCTCCAGGCCGGAGAGCTGCGAGTCGGAGAAGACGGTGCGGGCTTTGCGGCGGCGGCAGTGCTTCCCGGGCAGCTCGGCGTGAGCGTGGTGCTGGAAAAGCGCCGGCACCGGCATTCCTGGGGGGACACGGCTGCGGTGGGGCGGGGAGCCGGCAAACCCCCCCAGGAGTGTCGGACTTTCCCCGCAGCGGCTGCGGGTGGGTTCTTCCTCCGCCTCTTTTAGTTTTTCGTTATTTTTTCGTTTGTTTCGTTTGGGAGGTCGGTTGATTGGTTTGGGTTTGGGGGTTCTCCAAGCGCTTCGCCCCCGCCGAGCCCGCCCCGGGAAGGTGAAGGGAGCCCGGGCAGCGCTGCTGCCGGAGGGGACCCGAGGCTGGCGCCGACACCTGAACCCTCCCGGCGGTGAAACCACAACGAAATGGGCACGGGAAAAAGCGGGGGAGCCCTGGAAAAGGCTGGGAAGAGGGTAGCGATCCTGCACGGCCCCGCTGACACACGGCTTGGGGAACTTTGGAGGTTTTCTCCAGGCCCGGGGACGCGCAGAGCCGCAGGGTGCGGGAGAGGAGCGGCACAGCCCCGGCGCTGCTGCTGGAGCTGGGAAAGCGGAGCCCGCTTGGGCAAGGCGAGGGAAAAGCGAGGTTATGGGTCCCAAAATAAAAGGGATTAAAAATAAAATGAAATAAAATTAAAGGCAAAAAGAGGGAGACACTCAAGTGACACTAAGTGACTGCCCCGGGGGCGAGCGGCTCCTGCAGCCAGGGCGGGGGTGAGGGATGTAGGAAAGTGCCTGCCCGCCCCAGAGCAGGTAGGAAGGTGCCTGTCCCCACCCGAGTCCCCACCCGGACGCCCCCAAACCCGGCAGGTGCTGCCGCGCTTACCCGAGGCGGTGAGGAAATAGGGCTGGTGGTGGTGGTGATGCTCCGGCTTGTGCAGGGCGGGGTGCGGGTGAGGCGCCAGCAGGGTCGGGGTGGGCATCAGGGGGTACCCATAGTCCAGGAGGGGCACGCGGGAGGCCAGGGAGCCGGGGAAGTGCTCGGGGGGCAGCTCCCGCAGGGGTTTGGGCTTGTGCAGCAGGATGTCCTCGATGAAGAAGGAGGTGGGCCTGCCCGTCGACACGGGGTGCAGGGGCGCCGTGAAGTTGAGGTTCATCGCGGCTCGGTGCCCCTCGGGCGGCGGGGAAGCGACGGAGCCGCGCCGGGCAGCGGGAGCGGAGAGAGGGGGGCGGCCGGCTGCACCCCCGGGCCGGCGGGGGAAGGAATGAAAAGAATGATGAAAATAAATAAATAAACTTTTTTTTTTTTTTAACGCTCAGTCAAAATAAATAGAGGTAATAATTAAAAAAATAATAATAATAATAATAAAAAAAAGTTAATCCCCCAGCCGGAACGAAGCTGGCGGAGCCGGGGGAGGCGAGGCGGGCGGGTCGGGGATGCGCGGGGCGCATTTGAGGCGCGCTGGGAAGGGGGATGCGCGCTGAGCCAATGGCGAGCGGGGGGAGGACGGACCTGCCGGGCCACCCCAACCACCCCGGGGGCGAGGAGGGGGCCGGGAGCCGCTCGGGAGCCGCTCCGCAGCTTCCCCCGCGCAGCGCTCCGCGCCAGCGCGCTCCGAGCGCCGCGCTCGGGGAGTTTGCCCAAACACGGGGAGGGGGGAATCTCCTTTTTTACCCCTTAAAAAAAAAAAAAAAAAAAAAGAAAAAAAAAAGAAAAAATATTTAAAAAGAGAACAAAACTTGGGGGAAAATAAACCAGCGGTTCTTTCCCACGCTCCGCTCCCAACCTGTCCCCGCGCACGCAGCTTCTCTCGCCCCTCTCAGCTCTCATCCCACCACGGTTTTGTTCCCATCCTTTACCCGCTCTCTGTTGCGCCAACACTTTTTTTTTCTTTTTTCTTTTTTTTTTTTTTTTTTTTTTGGTCTTCCCCCTGTTTGTCTTTTCTTTTTCTTTTCTTTTTTTTCTTTTCTTTTTTTTTTTTTTTTTCCTCCCTTCCTCGCCCCTCTAATCTGCACCATTCATTTCCCCGGAGTCAATTTGCTCAAATGAGGGTGATACACCACATCATAGCCGAGATAATTTCGGTTCGCATCTCGGAAAATTGCTCTAATTATTGATGTTAAACTCAGGGAAATTAAAAGAAGGCGCTTCTCCTTCATCTCCCGATTTTAAGCCCTAATTTGTTGAAATCGAGTTGTCATCACAATTCCAATCACTGCCGTTAATAGTAAAAGTGTTCTAATAGAGGCAGAATTCGCACAACCCATGCTATTAGATAATTAAGAAAGATGTTAGAAAGACAAGTGCTAATCCTTGGGCACACGGACAGCGCTTCCATCTGATCCAGCAGGTAGAACAAATTAATTACCCGAATCAATTAGTCCTAAAAGTACAGTTCTCAGGGAAGTGCAAGCCATGCCTTCCATATGGATGAGCTGGTAAATGACAAATAGATGAGGGAAGAGCTGTGAAAGAATAGAAGCGCCGAGCGCCGGGCTCTAATGAGTGAGTGCGCGGCTCGCCGCTTCTCCAGCGGTGCCGGCTCTGCCCCGCCAGCGCCGGGCACAGCCGAGGGCCGGGGGACAGCGGTGCCTCCTTCAGCGGCCGCCAAAATTCGGGAGGGGGCGGCCGGGGAGCTCCCCGTGCCACCAGGAGAGCCCAGGGAGCGTTTTGTGCCCCGTTAGAGCCACACCCACACTCGGGTTTGTGCAGCGCTCACACGCTTCTGCAGCGTGTGTTTGTGTGGATTAAATATATGGGCCTTTCTGGCTTTGTTTTATGCTTTACATTTGTATTTATATATTTTATTCTTATATGTAGTCTGGATTTTTTTAACCTTTTTAATATATATGTTTGTACACACGGATCCTTGCCTGCGGAGTATGGATCAGCTACACTGATGCAGGAAAGCAGGAGGAGCCCCCCAGGAGTGGGAGAAAAAGTCTCCTCTCCTCTCCTCTCCTCTCCTCTCCTCTCCTCTCCTCTCCTCTCCTCTCCTCTCCTCTCCTCTCCTCTCCTCTCCTCTCCTCTCCTCTCCTCTCCTCTCCTCTCCTCTCCTCTCCTCTCCTCTCCTCTCCTCTCCTCTCCTCTCCTCTCCTCTCCCTCTTTTTCCCCAGGAAAAATAAATAAATACCTCAATAAACAGCTAGATAAAAAAAAAATTTAAACAGATAAACACGATAATTCTGTTGCAGTGGCCCCTGCTGCAATGACCATTTCGAGTTTCTGGCTGAAGGATTTCAGAATCCGCCGGGCTGACAACTTTCTGCGCTGGAGCAAACGCGCGGCTGAGTCGGGGCGATCAAACGGGAGCTAAAGCCCCGGCGCTGCTGAGGAGGGTGTAAGCTGCTTGAGGGGCCATTTCATCAGCCCAGAGTGCTCCGAGGCGGGGCCGCGGCTCCACCCGGCCCCCGCGGGGGTAAATTCGGGTGTTTGAAGCAGAGCCGAGAGATGGGAGCCGGGTCACTGCAGCCAGACGGGCTCCCGGCTCCGGGGCTCGGGCAGGAACATCGCGGGGATGGTTTTTGGAGTTTCTCTTCGTTTAGGGCACGGATAAACGAGGCAGAGCGGGACGGGGGCTGTGCCTTGGTGTCGGTTTGCAGCAAAACTCGTCCCCAAACCGCGCAGCGGCGCTCCGGGCAGGACGGCCCCTCCCTGCTGCTGTTTTGGGGCGGGAAGCAGAGGGGATAAACGAACCCCGTCTGTGGAGAAGGGACAGGACAGCAACCCCAGGAAGGGGGGATCTCCACTGCAGTCCTCACATCCAGGGTTTTTTAAAAAATGGGACATTTCACAGCTCTCTGTGGCAGAAATGGGGTGCCAGGTGTGGCTGCTGCTCTTGGCCCCAAAAGTCCTTTAGCTGTTTTCCCCCCCTTTGTCCCTCTTGTGCAGGTCCCTGGGTGATGGGGCCCCAGCGGTGTGGATTTCATCCAGGGACCCCCAAACACGGCCAGGACATGCCCCTGGATCCTGGCTGAGCCCTTTTCCAGGCTGGACAGACACACGGACACAAGCAGAGGGTTTTCCCCACGCACCCCAATCCATTTGCTGCCAAACTCTGGCAGAGCAGACCCTGGGGAGGTGTCCCACAGCAGGAACTGCCCCAAAGCTCAGCTGCTGCGGGGCTGAGGGGCACGTCCAGGAGGGGAACCAGGGGGATCAGGATCAGGGAAAGGATCAGGAAAAGGATTGGGATCGGGATCAGGGTCAGGATTGGGATTGGGGTCAGGAAAAGGATCAGGATCAGGAAAAGGATCAGGATAAAGAAAAGGATGAGGATGAGGATGAGGATCAGGATCAGGATCAGGATCAGGATGAGGATCGGGATCAGGAAAAGGATCAGGATCAGGATCAGGAAAAGGATCAAGATCAGGATCAGGATCAGGAATGGGATCAGGATCAGAGCAAGGACAGGAGAAGCTGCAGCTTGGGCTGTTTCACCCACTGGGTGCTTCCCTCCCCATTTGGGAGGAACCAGAGGGGAGGACCCGAATTGTCCCTTTTTCCATCCCCCCTGAGCACCTTGTGCTCTGTAAACCTCAGCCTGGCACCCCAGACACCTCAGACCTCATGATTGTTATCTAACCACAGCCACACTGCTGTGGAGCTTGTCTCTTGGCCCTTGAACAGAACAAAAATGATTTTTACGGGCTCCAAGGGGTTTATAAACTTTCTGGAAGCAACACAGCCCCGTTCCTGATCTAATAACACACGAGCTTTGCTCAGATCCACGCCAGCCACCATCCCTGGCACACTTTGGATCATTTGAAGACATCACAGGGAGAATTTTGCCCAGCCAAACAGAAATGTCTTTGACTTAAAACCTCGGGGGGGTCATTCCGAAGGTCAGCCCGGCTGCACTGACGCTGGCAGCTGGATTTCAGTGCGCTGCATTAGGGGGATAAATCTGGTGTGGTTTAAAAATACAGGCACTTACCTTGCCGTGGCTCTTGAAGAGGTAAGGTAGCTCAGGAGCCCGGCCTTTTCATGCCTTTCAAGACCCATCCACTCCAAAAGGAAGGGTTAAATTAAAAACAGACAGCCTTGATAGGCTCCAAATGGGAGCCTGGCTGCAGCAGAGAGGGCTGAAGAGCCCAGGCTGAGTAGCCACACACGTAACACCGAGAGAGGGCTTTTGAACACAAAGCTTGGCTTAATGGAGAATGTTCCTTGCATGATGCTTCAGGCTCAGCCACTTCCCGTTCCCGAGTGCCTCTGCTGCTGGGGAGAGGCAAAAACACTCCTGGCTTGCTCCAGCCCCTCTCCCCAGCTCCATCCTGTCTGCCTTTGCCCAAATCTGCCTTTTCTCCACGAGCTCAGGTTCACCTGGCACGCTGTGGAAAATCCAGCAGAGGGATGGATGTGTTGGTGGTGAGGGATTTTATCAGTTCTGCTCAGCTGAGATAAAATGGGAACCCCTGGAGCACCAGGCTGGGACTGGCAATTTTGCTGGAATTTCAGCTTTGCCACAGAGAAGCAGGAGCTGAACTCCTCGTGGGTCCCTTCCAGTTTGGGATATTCGGTGATTCTGGGAATATTTATGCTGGAAAGCCTCGGCTCTGCCCTGGCAGCAGCTCAAGGAGAACTTGGAGGATGGGTTTGATGGTGGCTCAGGGCTGAGAGAGGGGAAATGAAGCTCCAAAGAGGAGTTTGCCTCCTAACGGGGGTTGGAGGCAGGGGAAGATCCATCCAAGTTTTCCAAGGCTCACAGTTCGACCCTGGGCTTCTGCTGCCTCAGATCCCTGTCATTCCCCAGCCTGGCACTGTCCCCCATTGCTGCTGAGGAGAAGAAACGCCAAAACGGGAACAGGAGGGGAAATCAGGCTGGTGATTTATCCCCAGACAACAAACACTCAGGTTAAAAGGCAGCTCTGTGAATCGCTGAACCTCCCCAGAAAAGCAGAGTGATTCCAGGGTGGAAGTGCCAGGGGAAAAGCACAGGGGGTGGAAGTGCTGCTGATGGGAGAAGGCTTCGAGACAGGAAGGCACTTCTGAGGCTTCTGTCCCACCAGGAACTGCAGGAAGCCTGGGGATAAAAAGGGATAAAAACTGAAAGTGTAACAAGACAACAGCTTCCTTACACTGTTGCAAACTCAGCTATCCGTGGGTGGGCTCAGCAGTTCCATTCCCAAATCCAGAACTTTATCTCTGCACGGAAAATTTGCCTCATTATCTGATAACCCTGAACGTTTTCTCAAGGCAGAGAATAAAAGCAGCAACACTGACAGGTTTGATCGAAACACTTCCCTCAAAAGTGACACTTATTAATTGAGACCTTTTTAATTACCTAACAGCTGTTTTCAGCTTCAGCAGGGAGATCTGGACATTGCCAAAACCCAGCAAGATTCCTTCCTTCCTTCCTTCCTTCCTTCCTTCCTTCCTTCCTTCCTTCCTTCCTTCCTTCCTTCCTTCCTTCCTTCCTTCCTTCCTTCCTTCCTTCCTTCCTTCCTTCCTTCCTTCCCCTCTTTCTTTTTCTCTTCTCTCCTTTCCTTTCCTTTCCTTTCCTTTCCTTTCCTTTCCTTTCCTTTCCTTTCCTTTCCTTTCCTTTCCTTTCCTTTCCTTTCCTTTCCTTTCCTTTCCTTTCCTTTCCTTTCCTTTCCTTTCCTTTCCTTTCCTTTCCTTTCCTTTCCTTTCCTTTCCTTTCCTTTCCTTTCCTTTCCTTTCCTTTCCTTTCCTTTCCTTTCCTTTCCTTTCCTTTTTTCTTTTCTTTCCCTCTTTCCCTCTCTCTCCCCTCTCTTTCTTTCCCTCTTTTCCTTTCTCTGCAGAATGATTCAGAAATCCGGAGGGAGGCTCAGAACTTTCCCCGGGACCTGCTTTCAATTATTCTCCTCTTCATTTGCTTCCCTATCAATCCCAGCTCTGTGCCCAGCCCGTGGGCACCGCCGGCTCCCTCGGGGCAGAGGTGATTATTTCACCCGGGGCCATCTGTACTTTGGGATCCGGGCTAATCCTCCGCTCTGGAAAAAATCCATTCCTGCTGCTGTGGTGCCGCTTTGTTGTTGCCTTTAGCGCGTTAATGCTCCGTGGTTCGCTCTCGTTCCAGCTGTGGAGCAATCAGCTGCACAACTCCACCTTCTGATTCTCTCCTTTTTGGCACTAATGGCTCGGGACCTCCCTCGTTTCCCTAATTTCGTGGTGTACGAACCACGTACATCTTTGCTTTTAACCGCCTGGGGCGGGATAATCCTCCTTTCCCCTTTCTCGCCCATCCAACCTTTATTTTATTCCCATTGTTTCCCTCCTGCTCTCCGTGCCTTCCCTCTGATTATTTGCCACGCTCTGCAGCTCCGTGGAAAACCTCCCCACTCGGAGAAACCCTCGGAACAAATCAGCCCCGGCCTCAAGTGAGGAGCAACTTCTGTAAAACCCCCCGGAGCACAAAAACCTAAACCACACCAATGCCTTGAGCCCCTTTTTTTTTGATTCCACTTTTTGCTTTCCAGCTTTGAAGTGTCTCCTTCTGAAGCCTTTAAAAAAAAAAAAAAAGAAAAATGCTGCATCCCAAGGTCAGAGGGACCAGCCTGACCCCACATCCAGCATCCAGCCTGACCCCACAGCTCCTCCCAAACCCGACACACAGAGAACATCCAACCTGTGGAATAAAAAATAAAATAAAATTAAAACCAACCAAAGCAAAACGCCCACAAAAACAAAAAACAATCAGACAAAAAAAAACCAAGAAAAAAAAAAAACAACAAAAAAACCCCACACCAACCCAAAAAAAACCCCCAAACAAACAAAGAAACAAACCCCCAAAAAAACAAAAAAAACCCCCCCAAAAAAACAAAAAATCCCCCCACTTTTCTAAGCCTTTAAATGATATTTGATGCATCCCAATGAAGATTCAGAGGAAAGCAGTGTTTGTAAATTGGGGAATGAGCACCTTTATCTCCAGGTCTCTCCTTTGTGGGTTTGTATTTTGAGCCTTTCCCTGGAAAATCTCGTGGTTACTCCCAAACCCTGCACTCAGCTTTTGGAACCACCGTTCAGCCTGCAGTTAAAAGGTCAATTCTGGTGGGAAGTGGATTTTATAAATCACTTCAGCCCAGCCTCAGTGCACTTGGCTTGGTTTTTCCAACCCAGTTTAAGCACACGGATTTATTTCTACGTCACCTTCTGCTCACAAATGTCACGACTCCCACCCGACATGCTCCCGTGTCACCTGCACAGCAAAAAAAGGAAATTGTCCCTTCATTGCAGCATAATTAAACCTTGCTCTCTTTCATGTTTGCCCCAAAGAGATGGCAAAACCAGTTTACAAAACAAAATAAAATAGGGGGGGGGGGGAAGGGAAAAAAAAAAAAATCACCTTTTTGATGATCAAAGAGGAGAGATTGGTTCCATTACTTGCATTAGGCAGAGTTGGCTGTGCTGTGGCCTTCAGAATAAAGGCAGAAATGTACTTTAGAAAGATCTGAGTAACACACTTTACTCGAAACATTTTTGTATTATGTGGCTTCTTGACTCTTTCAGCTTCCTCTGTATCTGTGCACTTTATTTTAAGCACTCCAGAAGTGGATGACAGGTCTTGGGGGGGGAGAAAAAGGGAAAAAAAAATGAAATAAAATAAATAAAAAAAAAAGAGAGGGAGAGAATCAAGCGAGCATCTCACAAATGCATCTTCAAATAATGCTTTAAAAGTGGAAATTGCATTTGGAAATGGCGTTTTGTCCATTGCCAAGGGTGAGGTGTTCCAAGTGAGGGGATGGTGTCTAATGTCCAAAACCCTTCTTCACCTTGGTCAATATGAATTTTAAAGGGAAATATTAAAATGTCATTTAAAACCAGGAGTGATGCAGGTGCCTGCCTCATAACAAATTAATAACACAATATTTACATGATTTTTCAAACCCAGTGTTTGGATTCAGCCCAGCCATTCCTGATATTTGATTTTAACACGATCTCCTGCTCAAAAAAAGACGAAAAATTATGTTTTTACATTCCTCCCTAAATCTCTTTTTTTCCAGGAGGCAATTTCAGTCAAATTAACTGGGCAATTAGCAGCCTCAAATACACATTTCCCTAAATATTCCTGATGGAAGTGGCTGGATGGAAGGCTGGAAATCCCTGGAAATCACTGCAGAGAGTTTGGAATTTCCTTTTGGAACTGGAGAAACGTGACAGAAAACCCTCCCAGAGCTCAAAACCTGCAGATCTCTCACTGATGGGAGGAAATTTGGGATTTTTAGGTCTTGATTGAACCCCCATCCATGGGGTGTTTTTAAGAATGGGGTTCCTGGTTCATAAATGTGTGTTCTGCTCTTCAACGGTGATGCTGGAGATGCTCAGTGCAATGTAATCACCACGTTCAACAATGCCAAAAAAAGGAGATTTCTGCCCAAATTTTGTTTTTTCTTGAGTTTGGAGGGACCCAGCCTTGGCCTTCAGCAGCCTTTGCCAATGGTTATTGGAAAACAACGTGGAAAGTTAAACCTACAAGTCAAGGGCCACAAGCTTGGAGGCAGGAAACCAGCCAGGAATATGGGAATCCACAAATCACAGAAAATATTCCCCAAAATATTGAGGGATTTTGGAATTTTAGGAGCTTGTGCCTCTTTCTCTCCCACTCCCAGATAAAAGCTCCGTGTGTGCATTTCAAGATCACTCCTTGATGCCCCAAATAACTCCAACCAACACAAAAAAAAAAAAAAAGAGAATTTTCCAGTTTGTATCCTCCAGCAAGCGCAATTTCACTCCCAACACACATTAAATTCATTTAGCCTAGTGCATTTTTAATAGACATTATTCATCTATTACCTTAATGAGCCTGTGGTGAAAGCATATTGCCTCCCAATTTTCACAAAAGCAGTCGAACACTGCTGCAGCTTTTTCCCCTTTTTGCCTTCCAAGGCAGCAGCACCGAGGGGGGAAGGCAAAAAAAAAAAAAAAAAAAGCCATAGAGACAGATAAGGTTTTTATTCTGTGTCACAACACTACATTAAGAATAAAACCTTCCACTTAAACACTTAAATGAAAACATCGAGAAACTAATTTACCATTTGTAACCACATGATTTAAGTAGGAGCAGCTTTAATTTTCTTCCCATTTTCCTCATATTCAATGTGAGCCCACATTAGATTTCACTGGCTCAAATCACAACACTTAAAGCCACTTTCATTTTCTTTTTGATTAAATAATTGAAATTCCTGTCACTGCCTGCACTTTACTAGCACACAAATTTTCTGTGTAAAGATAAATACTCCTTTTTTTTTCTCCCTTTGCTGCCTGTAGGCTTTTTTCTCTTTTTTTTTTTTTTTTTTTTGGGTGGCTTTTTTTTTTTTTTTCCCCTCAGTTTAATCTTAAAAGCAGGCAAGGTTTAGTTTATTGATGGTTCCATAAAATGGATCAGTACTCCATTCACCTATTTCGTGGAATTATACCGCTCCCATTAAGTGATTGTTTGGAGAAATTATGGAAAGCCATCTTCTCTAATTTAGCTGTGGTGGTTGGGAGGTTGTTGCCATCCAATCCTAAAAGGACAGGAAGCCTGGTTCCTTCTCTGCCATCCATTAATGCCTCGAGCCTTGAGGTTGATTTAAGCTTTTCTCTCAATTAGGGTAACAAGTTTTATTAATGCTCCCTGATAAGCTGCTCCCACCAAATCCAAGGCTCTTCCCAGCTCTGTGGGCTGGCAGGAGCTGCTGGGAGCAGAGGGGAGGCTGGGGAAGGGGTTGGGAAAGGGAATTTTCGTGGATTCTGGGCTTCATCGAGGTTGGGGAGCAAAGGGCCCTGCGTGGGTGTGCTGGAGGATGGATTAATTCTGATTATCTGCCTTTGGGCTTGCCTGTCTTGGTAAATCTGTGCTTCAGTGTGAGGCATAAATAAAAATATTTCTGTGTATTATAGAGAGAAAGAGGGAGGGAGGAAGGGAGGAAGGAAGGAAGGAAGGAAGGAAGAGAAAGAAAAGAAGAGGGAAAGAGGGAAGAGGGAAGGGAAGGGAAGGGAAGGAAGGGAAAGGGAAGGGAAGGGAAGGGAAGGGAAGGGAAGGGAAGGGAAGGGAAGGGAAGGGAAGGGAAGGGAAGGGAAGGGAAGGGAAGGGAAGGGAAGGGAAGGGAAGGGAAGGGAAGGGAAGGGAAGGGAAGGGAAGGGAAGGGAAGGGAAGGGAAGGGAAGGAAGGGAAGGGAAGGGAAGGGAAGGGAAGGGAAGGGAAGGGAAGGGAAGGGAAGGAAAGGAAAGGAAAGGAAAGGAAAGGAAAGGAAAGGAAAGGAAAGGAAAGGAAAGGAAAGGAAAGGAAAGGAAAGGAAAGGAAAGGAAAGGAAAGGAAAGGAAAGGAAAGGAAAGGAAAGGAAAGGAAAGGAAAGAAGGAAATTTAAATACATCACAGGAGCTCTCTGCTTTCCACCTTCAGCCTCACAGTTTAACTGTTTCCCCTGAGCTGACACAGAATACCTGGTGCTGCTCGAGTTCTGTGGCCAGAGGCCCTCAGGAGGGGTTTAAGTGAATTTCCCTTATTTAAAGGATAAAAATTCCAGCACCCCCTGCACTTGCCATGCGGGAAGGGATGGGTCTGAGAGCCAGCTCTGACTTTCTCTCCAGCCCTGTGCCCAAAATCCCAGGATTTGGAGCTGCTCTGCACCAGCAGTGCCATCCCAGTCTGGAGTTTCATCCCTCAGCACACAGCAACTCCCTCCTGTTTCCCCAGGAGGAAAAGCCAGGGGATTTCTGCAGTTTTCTGCCCTCAGCCCCCAAACCCGACCCCACCAAAGCAGGGATGGCTCTGAAGTTCCTGTGGAGTTGCTTGAGAGGAGTTTGTGAGCTGCAAAAGGAGTTTCCACTGAGGTCCTGCCTGATGAAGTTTGTCTTAATCATCCTCAGGAAAAGCAATTAAGGCAGCTTTAATTGTCCTTTAATTGTAACACAGGAACCCATTTCACAGGATTCAGAAACTTCCTGCCAGTGCTGCCTCTGCATTTGCTGATGAGAAAAAAGTAAAAAAAATAAATAAATTGACAAATAAACCCAAACTCCCAGAGGCAAATCAGCCCCACCTAAGTCAGGCCCAGAAGGAGGCGAGGCCCCAGGTCAGGCCCAGCTTTTAACCCTGAGAGGAGCTCCAAGAAACAGAAAGAAAATCATCTTTTCATGCCTGCCCCATCCCTTCCCCTCCAACCATTCACTCGGAGCACATTGTGGCCATATAATAACTGCCCATGTCAGGATTAATTAAGCAACTCCTAATAAAGCAGATGCTGCTTTTGTCAGGCCCCAAGGTGGGTGCAGGCACAGATATGATGCTAATTGAATCCTCGCTGGCGATTTTTCACCCCTAAATGCACAAGAAAGGGAAGGATCTTGGAGGCTCATCTGCTCAGCTCGGGCACGGGGCAGGGGGAAGGTTCTCGAGGCCAGAAAAAATGAGCAGCCAAATCCAGGGGGATGAGCAGCACCAGGGGCTCCTTGGAAGAAAAAAAAAGCAAAAAAAAAAAAAAGCCATTCCCCACCAAAAACAAACAAACAAAAACCACACACAAAAAACAGCAAACAAACAAACAAAAAAAAACCAAAACAAAACAACAACAAAAAAAAAACCCACAAAAACCCCCCAAACCAAAACCAACCAACAAAAAATAAAAAAGAAACAAAAACAAACAAACAACAAAACCCCCCAAAGCAACCAAAAATACAAAAAAACAAAACAAAACAAAAAACAAACAAAACAAAAACAAAAACCAACCAAACAAAAACACACACACAAAAAAACCCCAAAAAACCAAACACACAAAAACAAAACAAAAAAAACAAAACAAAACAAAAACCACAACAAAATAAAAAAAAAAACCCTGAGATGTTAAATATGGGTTGTGCCCTGTTGCTGCCACGCCAGGGATTGGTTATTTTGTTTAACTTCAAGGAAAATGAGCATTTTTTGAGTTTTGGGGGTTTTTTTTTGGTTTTTTTTCCCTTGGCCAGAGGCTGAAGATCCCACGAGAGGCAGCGGGAGAGTTTTCCAGTCTCCACCAGCCCCTGGAAGCTCCAAGGAGGCTCTGACAGCACAAATACTTAAAATTTCAGCAGCAGGAAGGACTCAGTTAGACCCTGGGCACCTGAATTAGAAGCTCCTGCCAAAGCCACCCCTGGAACCTCTCCAAGTCCCCAGTTCTCTCCCTTTGTGAGGGTGCTGGGGAGAGCCAAGCTCAGCTCCAAGCCCTGGTGCTCAAACCCACTCAGATCTTCCTGAAACAGCCCCTGGCCACTGAGCAGCTGGAGGCAGCAAAGAGCAGGAAAACTGGGGTGCTTGGGGAACAAAACCCAGGAAATTTGGGGTGTTTGAGGACCAAAAGGAAGGGAATTTGGAGTGTTGGGGACCAAAAAGCAGGATTTTGGAGTGCTTGGGGACCAAAAGGAAGGGATTTTGGGGTGTTGGGGACCAAAAAGCAGGAAATTTGGGGTGTTGGGGACCAAAAAGCAGGATTTTGGAGTGCTTGGGGACCAAAAGAAGGGAATTTGGGGCATTGTGGACCAAACCCCAGGAAATTTGGGGTGTTTGGGGACCAAAAGGAAGGGAATTTGGGGTGTTGGGGACCAAAAACCAGGAAATTTAGGGTGTTTGGGGACCAAAAGGAAGGGAATTTGGGGCATTGTGGACCAAAAACCCAAAAACCGGGAAATTTAGGGTGTTTGAGGACCAAAAGGAAGGGAATTTGGAGTGTTGGGGACCAAAAAGCAGGATTTTGGAGTGCTTGGGGACCAAAAGGAAGGGATTTTGGGGTGTTTGGGGACCAAAACCCAGGAAATTTGGGGTGTTTGGGGACCAAAAGGAAGGGAATTTGGAGTGCTTGGGGACCAAAAGAAGGGAATTTGGGGTGTTGTGGACCAAACCCCAGGAAATTTGGGGTGTTTGGGGAATAAAAGGAAGGGAATTTGGGGTGTTGGGGACCAAAAACCAGGAAATTTGAGGTGTTGTGGATCAAACTCCAGGAAATTTGGGGTGTTTGGGGACCAAACCCCAGGAAATTTGGGGCATTGTGGACCAAAAATCAGGAAATTTGGGGTGTTTGGGGAATAAAAGGAAGGGAATTTGGGGTGTTGAGGACCAAAAACCAGGAAATTTGGGGTGTTTGGGGAGCCCAGACTGTCCTTGGCAGCGCCCATCAGCCTCTCACCACAACCCCCCCAAAAAAAGAAAAAAAAAGAAGCAAATTCTGCAAATTCAAGTTTGCAAATTAAACCTCACCAAAGTGAAGGAGAGGACTGCCAGATTTCCTCATGGCCTGACACCAGAATTCCAGGGTTAAAGCTGCTGGGTTTTTTGTTTTTTTTTTTTTTTTTTTGGCTGCCAGCCTCACTTTTTACCACTCCTGGCCCAAAAAAAGGAGATTTTTCCACCTCGCAGTTACCAATGAACAATTAAATCTCTTCTAGCACTGAGAACGCCCTTTAAATTAAAACATTTTCCATTTGATTTTTGTTAGCTGCTCAAGGAAAATTGGGGAAAATAGGCTAATTACAGCTCTCCTAATTAAGCTGCTACAATAACCCCATAATTAAGCCCATCTTTATCACCCTGGTGCTGGACACTTTCACCTGTTGTGGTTTGTAATCACTCAGGGGCTGGAAGGTTCTGTCTCTTGGCCCGGGTAGAATTTGAATTTAAAGTGTGGAAACAAACGCTTGTGCTCATCCAAGTGTAATAGGGGCAATTTAGGAGGGGTTTTGGTAATTTAGGATGGGGTCTTGGTAATTTAGGAGGGGTTTTGGTAATTTAGGATGGGGTCTTGGTAATTTAGGATGAGCTTTTGGTAATTTAGGAGGGGTTTTGGTAATTCAGGAGGGGGTTTTGATCATTTAGGAGGGGGTTTGGGTAGTTTAGGATGGGGTTTGGTAATTTAGGAGGGAGTTTTGGTAAATTAGGAGGGGTTTGGGTAATTTAGGAGGGGTTTGGGTAATTTAGGAAGGGGTTTTGCTAATTTAGGAGGGAGTTTTGGTAAATTAGGAGGGAGTTTTGGTAATTTAGGAAGGGGTTTTGGCAATTTAGGAGGGGGTTTGGTAATTTAGGATGGGTTTTTGGTAATTTAGGAGGGGTTTGGGTAATTTAGGAGGGGTTTTGGTAATTTAGGAGGGGGTTTTTGGTAATTTAGGAGGGGTTTTGGTAATTTAGGAAGGGTTTTGGTAATTTAGGATGGGGTTTTTGGTAATTTAGGAGGGGTTTTGGTAATTTAGGAGGGGGTTTTTGGTAATTTAGGAGGGGTTTTGGTAATTCAGGAGGGGTTTTGATCATTTAGGAGGGGGTTTTGGCAATTTAGGAAGGGGGTTTTGGTAATTTAGAAGGGGGTTTTGGTAATTTAGGATGGGGGTTTGGTAATTTAAGAGGGGTTTGGGTATTTTAGGATGGGTTTTGATAATTTAGGAGGGGTTTTGGTAATTTAGGAGGGGTTTGGGTAATTTAAGAGGGGTTTTGGTAATTCAGGAGGGGGTTTTGATCATTTAGGAAGGGGTTTGGGTAGTTTAGGAGGGGGTTTTGGCAATTTAGGAGGGGGTTTTGGTAATTTAGGAGGGGTTTGGTAATTTAGGAAGGGGTTTTGGTAATTTAGGAGGGGGTTTGATAATTTAGGAGGGGGTTTTGGTAATTTAGAAGGGGGTTTTGGTAATTTAGGAAAGGGTTTTGGTAATTTAGGAGGGTGTTTGGTAATTTAGGATGGGATCTTGATAATTTAGGATGAGGTTTGGTAATTTAGGAGGGGGTTTGATAATTTAGGAGGGAGTTTTGGTAAATTAGGAGGGAGTTTTGGTAATTTAGGAAGGGGTTTTGGCAATTTAGAAGGGGGTTTTGGTAATTTAGGATGGGGGTTTGGTAATTTAGGATGGGGGTTTTGGTAATTTAGGAGGGGTTTGGGTAATTTAGGATGGGTTTTGATAATTTAGGAGGGGTTTTGGTAATTTAGGATGGGGTTTTTGGTAATTTAGGATGGGGTTTTAGTAATTTAGGAGGGGCTTTTATCAGCAGCAAGCCCAGGTCAGAGAGCTGGACTGGATTTAAGCACACTTAAAATGTGTTTTATTCAAGAGAAATTGTGGGGTCGCTGCTGAGCAGCACAAAAATGGCTTTTTTCCACCCCCCTAAAAAAAAATTGGAGAAAGGCTGAAATGCAGGCAGAGCAAACTGCAGGAGATGCCAGCCCTGGGTAGGAAGGGAAGTTGTGTTTATATTTTATTTTTATGTGCTGGGGAGGATGCACAAGGTGCAGGAGCTGGACGGAAGCGCTTTCCTCCTCCTTTGAGGGAGACACAAACGGGTTCACAAGGAAAAAAAATTCCTCTCCTGGACTGATATTTGCTCAGTTCTATCCATGCTGACCACCAGGGAGGAAAAAACCCCTTTCCTTTTGGTGCCTGAAGGACTCACAAATCCACAGGTTTTCCTGGAAAAGCCGATTCCCAGCAGCTCCCTGGAGGCAGCAGGAGGAGATTCCCTCTGCAGAGAGACCCTTCCCTCCCTGGCTCCTGCAGCCCCAGGGGCCAGAGGTGCCAAACTGCAGGAAAAAAAAGGAATTTTTGCTGCTAAAATGTTTGTGTTTCACAAGCTCTGAGAGTTGGGGTTACAGGAATTATTTGATTCCTCAAAGCGCTGCAAGGATTCGATGCTCCTGGGGTGGAGAGTTGGAAGATTCTTTTTTCCTCAGTCAAACTGCAGAAAAAAAGGATTTTTATTGCTAAAATATTCGGATTTCACAAGCTCTGAGAGCTGGGGTAACAGCAATTGTTGGATTTCTCAAAGCACTGCAAGATTTCAACGCTCTTTGGGTTGAAGAATTGGAGAATTATTTTTTTTCCCCCAGGTCAAAGGTGTCAAACTGCAGAAAAAGGATTTTTTGCTGCTAAAATATTTGGATTTCACAAGATTTAAGAGCTGGGGTTACAGGAATTCTCAAAGCTGTGCAAGATTTCAATCCTCTTTGGGTTGAAGAGTTGGAGAATCTTTCTTTTTTTTTCCCTCTGTCAAAGGTGTAAAACTGCAGAAAAAGGGTCTTTGTTGCTAAAATATTCAGATTTCACAAGTTATGAGGCTTGGGGTAACACGAGTTGTTTGATTTCTCAAAGCACTGCAAGGTTTCAATCCTCTTTGGGTTGAAGAATTGGAGAATCCTTTTTTTTCCCCAGGTCGAAAACGTAAAACTGCAGAAAAAGGATTTCTGCTGCTAAAATCTTGTGGTCCACGTGCTCTGAGAGTTGGGGTTGCAGGAATTGTTTCCTTGAAGCTCTGCAAGAATTCAACCCTCCTGGCTTGAAGAGCTGGAGAATTCTTTTTTCCCCCAGGTCAAAGGCGTCAAACTGCAGAAAATGGGGTTTTTGCTGCTAAAATATTTGGATTTCACAAGATTTAAGAGCTGGGGTTACAGGAATTCTCAAAGCTGTGCAAGATTTCAATTCTCTTTGGGTTGAAGAGTTGGAGAATCCTTTTTTTTTCCCCAGTCAAACTGCAGAAAAAGGGTCTTTGTTGCTAAAATATTTGGATTTCACAAGTTATGAGAGTTGGAGTAACAAGAATTGTTGGATTTCTCAAAGCACTGCAAGATTTCAATTCTCTTTAGGTTGAAGAGTTGGAGATTTCTTTTCCCTCAAAACTGCAGAAAAAGGATTTTTGCTGCTGAAATCTTGTGTTTCATGTGCTCTGAGAGTTGGGGTTGCAGGAATCATTTGATTCCTTGAATCACTGCAAGAATTCAATGCTCCTGGAGCATTGGAGAATTCTTTTTTTCCTCAGTCAAAGGTGTCAAACTGCAGAAAAAGGATTTTTGCTACTAAAATATTTGGATTTTACAAGTTTTAAGGGCTGGGGTTACAGGAGTTGTTGGATTTCTCGAAGCACTGCAAGATTTCAATGCTCCTGGGATGTGGAACTGGGGAATTATTCTTTCCCCAGGGAAGAGAAAGGAGAAGGGAGCTGCTTTTCCCCCAAGGAAACTCCCCAGAATAAAAACCCACCAAGGCTCCAAACACCCAACGAGCTGAACTTGGATTTCTGGATCCTTTACCACCCTTTCCTTGCTGAGAAAACGAAATTAAATCTGCATAATGAGACAGCGAACGGGGTCAAATAAATTGTTTTTATCCAGCAAACTCACCTGGATGGAATTGTGGGGGCCATCAGCCTTTTGAGGAAAATATTCTGGGTTGGAAGGCAAGCACAGGGATCAGCAAAGTCCAGCCCCGAAGTCCTAAATAAACCCGTGTCTTGTGTTGTGGAGCCAGGGGTGTGTACTCTATTTCATCTGTTAAAAGCAGCTGGGAGATGTTTTTTTCTTTATCTCTTGTAACTCGAGGGGGAAGAGGGCGGGATGCCATTAACACCTCCCCGGACTATACCGGACTACACCCTCCCCAAAATAGCACATCCACATTCCATCATCCACTGGGAGCTGCCCCACCCAGTGCGGGGAGCCGACCATTCCTGCCTGGAAAAAAAGCCTGAGACTCAGGAACACCACGGATCTGGCTTCACCCGATTTCTGGGAGGAAGACTGGACCCTTCTCACCATCCCCGGACCCTTCTCACCATCCCTGGGCCCTTCTCACCATCCCTGGACCCTTCTCACCATCTCTGGGCCCTTCTCACCATCCCTGGACCCTTCCCACCATCCCTGGACCCTTCTCACCACCTCTGGACCCTTCTCACCATCACTGGACCCTTCTCACCATCCCTGGACCCTTCTCACCATCACTGGACCCTTTTCTCTCAGGATCATCTCTGCCCCAACAGAACCACATCTGCCACTCCAGGAGGACTCACTGTGGGCTGCTCCCAACCCCCTGACCAACAGGGTGTCAGGTTGGAGCTCTGACTCTGTCAGGGTTTCCAGGATTGTTGTTTGTTTGTTTGCTTTTTGGTTGGTGGTTTTGTTTTCTGCTACATTTGCATTGTTAATATTCCTAGTACAGAACTGTTATTCCTGTTCCCAAATCTTTGCCTGAAAGCCCTTAATTGCAAAATTATAATTTGGAGGGGGTGAGGGGTTTACATTCTCCATTCCAAGGAAAACTCCAGCTTTCCCTGGCAGACACCTGTCCTTCCAAACCAAGACAACCCCACAGGCAAACTCAGAGACTGAGGAGGGCCCCAGCAGTGCCACGAGGTTTATTAATTGTGAAGAAGTTCATGGGCAAGAGAGAAAAACTACAGCAAAAAAGGGGGAGGGTGATTTTTGCACTCAACCTTGATGGAAACACTGAGAAATCTGTGAAATCCTGGCATTTTCCTGCTCTGAAACCAGGGGCACCCAGCACTGCCCCCACTTCCCAGGCCATTCAGAGCTGATTTATTTCTCCAGGCTGCAGAGACCACAAAAATCAAGCCATTACAACCTTTTAAAAGCTTTCTTTGCCACCAAACTAAAAATATCCCCGGCTGGCAGATGCGAGCTGTCAATAAGGAATTCAAGAACTCAGTATGGAGAGTGGGAAGAGTGCAAAGTCTTGATAAACATCTCAAATTGGGTCTTACTCGGTGGGGAAGCAGCAGTTTGGAGTGGTAATTGTAAAGGGCATTTTACATCGAATCAATTAAATGAAAATCTTTTAAACCCTTTTTAAAAAGAGACCTTTTTAAGTTAACAGGTGATTTTAATTGGAACCATGGGACTTGCAGCCCGGGAGGTGGGTTGGGGTTTTTTTTTTCTGTTGAGGAAGGTTTTTTGGGTTTTTTTTTTTTTTGGAAGCTTTCAATATAGGGGAAAATCGATCCACTTCCATCAGCATCTGAACTCCCAGAGCCTTGCAAGTTGAGGAGTGAGCCTGAGCAAGAATTACAGTTTGTGAAGCTTTTCCTTGCAATTAAATCTGTCTCCATCACTCCCTAATTGTGAACGGTGCAGGAAAATTTACCAAGGATAATTATTTTTAGTCAGTTAGAATCCTCTGCCATAACCTATGGTAAAACTTCTTTAGAAGGTCTTTTTTCTTTTTTCTTCTTTCTTCTTTTTTCTTTCTTCTTCTTCTTTTTCTTTTTTCTTCTTTCTTTTTTCTTCTTTCTTCTTTTTTCTTTCTTCTTCTTTTTTTTTCTTTTTTTTCTTCTTTCTTCTTTTTTCTTTCTTCTTCTTTCTTCTTCTTTCTTCTTTCTTCTTTTTTCTTTCTTCTTCTTTCTTCTTCTTTCATTTTTCTTCTTTCTTTTTTCTTCTCTCTTCATTCTTCATTCTTCATTCTTCATTCTTCATTCTTTTTTCTTTATTCTTCTTTATTTTATGCTTAAATTTGAGTTCAAACATCCCAGCTGACACAAGCATAAGCAGTAATTAATTCCAGGCGAGTAAAATTCCAAGAACTTCACTTAAAAATCCCCTTCCCTCACTTTTCAACAGCCCTAAGGATGCTCTGCAGGATCATCTGGAGCAGGGGATGAGGGACAAATTCCATGAGCACAAAACCTTCCCTGGAAGGAAATGATGTTTTGGCCGTTGCCTCTTTGAGCTGGTGAATTCCTTCTCCTCCCAAGGCTCTGCAATCCATCCAATCCAGCTCTCCCTGCCCTGCCAGGTGTGGATCAGGAGCAGCAGATCCTGGAGGGAGGTGAGGGAAAACCAGGGAGAGGAATAACACAGAGGATTCCCCGACAGAGCTCCAGAGGCAGAGATTTACTGGGTGGGGCTGTGCATCCTTTATTCCTCAAAAATCAACTTCAGCTCCTGAAAGCCCGAGGGAAATGTCTGGTGTGTCTCATCCTGACAGCTGAGCTGCGGGAGGGGAAGAAGAGGCAGAAAATAAATCACACAACCTGCATTTGATTCCCAGCTTTGGGTGGGGGAAAAAACCTAAAAAGAGCACTGAGAAGTTCCTCAGGGAAAAAAACAAAAACAAAACAAAACAAAAAAACCCACAAAAAAACCAAACCAAACAAACAAAAAACCCCAAACCCATAAAAACAAAACCAACAACAACAACAACAAAAAAAACCCACAAAAACCAAACAAACAAACAAAAAAGCCACAACAAAAAATACAAAACAAAACAAAAAACCAACAAAAAACCCCCAAAAAACAAAACAAACCAACTAAACAACAAAAAAACCCAAAAAGAACCCCAAAAAAACCACCAAAAAAACCCCAAAAACAAAAACAAAACAAACAAAAAACACCCCCCCAAAAAAAACCAAAAAAAAACCCCAAAAAACAAAAAAACCAAAACCCAAAAAACCCCAAAAAACCCCCCAAAACACAAACAAACAAACAAAAAACCCAACAACAAACCAAAAAAAAAAAAACCACCAAAAAAAACCCCAAAAGAACTCAAAGGAGCCTGAGAAGTTCCCCAGGGAGATCCAGAGAGGGAGAGAACAAGGGCAGCCGGGTGGATCTGGGATCAGCAGCTCCTGGGATTTCCCCGGGATCTGCGCCCGTCCCTTGGAGCAGCCCCAGAGTCACAGCCTGATCTTGTCTCTGGCAAGTAAAAAAGAAATAAAAATAAAAAATCAATGCATGTAATGAATAATAGAAGCGTGCAGGCCCCTAAAGGAGGAGCTGAAGGCTCCTGGAGGTGGAAGGAAAGCCTGGAGGGAGGGGCTGGCTGGATGTTGGGAGGAGTTGGAGGAGGTGCAGCAGCAGCAGCCAGGGATGATCCCAACACCTTCCCTGTGCTTCCCTCCTGCCCTGAACCGGGGGCCAGAGAGGCCAGAGAGGTTGTTCATTCTCTGGCAGTGTTTTGGACACAGGAAACATGAAAACAGGATCCCCCCAGGACCAAAACACTTCCCTGGGAGTGTCCCAGGCCAGGCTGGGTGGGGCTCGGAGCGACCTGGGGTAATGGAAGCCCAGGGCAGGGGGTGGAACGGGGTGAGCTCTAAGGTCCCTTCCAAACCATTCCCTGATTTCCTCTCTGCTGCCAGGCAGGCTTTTAACCCCTCCTGCCCTTCCCTAACCCTGCAGTGACCACTGTCCTCATTCCCAAACCCGGGAGTGACCGCCTGGCTCCCAAAACCTCGGCGTGGGAGGGGAAACTGAGGCACAGCCAGCAGGAGAGGGAGGCAGCAGCCATCCATCCATCCCTCCATCCTCCATCCATCTGTCATCTGTCCATCTGTCTATCTGTCCATCCCTCCATCCATCCATCCACCCATCCATCCATCCATCCATCCATCCATCCATCCCTCCATCCATCCATCCATCCATCCATCCATCCATCCATCCCTCCATCCATCCATCATCCATCCATCCATCCATCATCCATCCATCCATCCATCCATCCCTCCATCCTCCATCCATCTGTCATCTGTCCATCTGTCTATCTGTCCATCCGTCCATCCATCCATCCATCCATCCCTCCATCCATCCCTCCATATCCATCCATCCATCCCTCCCTCCATCCCTCCATCCATCATCCATCCATCCATCCATCCCTCCATCCTCCATCCATCTGTCATCTGTCCATCTGTCTATCTGTCCATCCGTCCATCCATCCACCCATCCATCCATCCATCCCTCCATCCATCCCTCCATCCATCCATCCCTCCATCCATCCCTCCATCCATCCCTCCATCCATCCATCCCTCCATCCATCCCTCCATCCATCCCTCCATCCATCCATCCATCCGTCCATCCCTCCATCCATCCATCCATCCCTCCATATCCATCCCTCCATCCATCCATCCCTCCATTATCCATCCATCCATCCATCCATCCATCCATCTGTCATCTGTCCATCTGTCTATCTGTCCATCCTCCATCCATTATCCATCATCCATCCCTCTATCCACCCATCCCTCCATCCATCCATCCCTCCATCCCCCATCCATCCCTCCATCCCTCCATCCATCCATCCATCCCTCTATCCATCCATCCACCCATCCCTCCCTCCCTCCCTCCCTCCCTCCCTCCCTCCCTCCCTCCCCCCCCTGCCCCCCAGCTCATTCCCCATTCCCCCTGGCGTTGCTGTGCCGCTGGCAGGCCCGCAGTGATTAGTGGGAATGTGAAGTTATGGAGTGGGGGATCCAATCCCCGGCTCTGCTCAGCCCTCTTTGGAGGGGTGAGTGTTCCGCGGGTTTTTTCCCTGCCTGCGACAATCTGCACAAATAGGCTTTTAAATTAAGCAGTGATTTGGAATATAAGTGAGTGCATTTAAGCTGCTAAGAGATGGAAAGATCCTAATGGCTGAAATATTTGTCATATCACAAATAAACTGGCTGGATCGGGAGCCACTAATATAACTAATTTTTACCAAATCCTTCACTGCTCTGTGAGAGAAAATGAGGTCAGCACAGGTTGAGGCAACAGCAAATGAGCAGCTGCCAGGAGGCAGCACAGAATACTGATAAAGGACTCTGCAGGAACTGCACTGCCTGCCCACAGAAACAGGAATCACTCTGCTCAAATTAAGATACAGCTTCTTCCAGAGCATCCCGGGCTTTAATGGAAAGGTGCCAACCAATGCAGGCTTCCCATGGATCCGGAATACAAATGCATTCCAAAGGCTCCCCACGCCTGGGCTCAGCCAGTGCTCATCCATCTGTGTGGTTTGGGGTGGGACAGAGGGCAGGAGGGTGCCCTGGGCCAGCTGATCAGAGTCCCTGGGATTCCCACGGCTCCTCGGGGATTTTCCAGTTCCAGGAATTAACGCCTGGCTTAATGTGGCACTCACAAGGAGGAAAAGGGAAATGAAGAGGAATTCACAGCTCACTTTAATGGAGAAAACCGAGCCCAAATCCCACAAAGATTGTGCCAGGAGCAACTCTTGCACCTCTAGAGGGTGAGGAACCAAGAGGAGCCCCCCAAGCCCCCTGATTTGTGCCAGTACCAGGTGTTAATGTGGAGAATAACACACCTTGGGAAGAGGGAAAAGCTCCTGCAGCAGCAGCCTGTGCTTTTCCTGCCCTGCCCCAAAAGCTGCCTCAAACATTTGGGACCAGCTGGGATGCAGCCATGGTCTGGTTCTGAGGGAAAAACAACAGAATTGTTTGCATTCTCATAAAGGATTCAGGAACACTTTGGAAGGGGAATTGTCTCCCTTTTCCACAGGCATGAACAGCCTGTCTTGGACTTACAGGAATATTTTGGTCATAATTGGCTCTTTTCATCTCCAAACTCTAAATGAGTGGGAAAAAAGAGCAATTCCATGGCTCAAACAGGAAACTGAGGCACAGGATGTGTTCCAAAAGAATCATGGAATATCCTGAATTGGGAGGGACCCACAGGGGACACCCAGCCCTGCTACCGGCCGTGCACAGACACCCCAACAATCCCAGAATGTCCAAAGGCTCCTGGAGCTCTGGCAGCCTTGGGGCTGTGCCCATTCCCTGGGGAGCCTGGGCAGTGCCCAGCACCCTCTGGGGGAAGAACCTTTCCCTAAAATCCAGCCTGAGCCTGCACTGGCCCAGCTCCAGTCCGTTCCTCCAGCTCCTGGTGTAAGGAAGGACACTGAGCATCTCCTCCACTGTGGCAAAAACAGCTCAGAGAGGGCACCAGGGTGTCCTGCTCTCATTTGGGATGATTTTTACTGCAGGATCACCCAGATTCAACCCCAAATCCCACCGGAGAGGGGCTCTCCTGGGCTCAATCCACAGGGGAGGGCCACAGCCAGCACTTGGGAGCATCAGCCAATTTAAGTCCGAGGAGCTTGACATGGACTAGCAACGGCAACAATTCCTAAATGGACCAGGAGAGGGGTTCATATTTGATAACCATTAAATGGCTTAATGAAATAATTATAACCCAGACCCCTGAGCCTGGCCACGATCAATACCCATGAGCTCCGAGCAACAGCCTGAGCCAAGCCCTGCCACCCTCCCAGCAGGCAGAGTGGGGGCTAGAACTGTGATTGACACTGAAGTTGCATTAAAACACCCCCATCAAGGGCAGTAATAGATTAAGGGCCGCTGTGGCACTGCAGTGGGCTGGTCAATACCCTTTATTTCCTGCATCAGCCCCAATTTTGCCACCCTCCCTCACACTATTAGCGGGAGTCGATGCTGCGCTGTCGATGCCTGGTGCTGGCAGAGCTGCATTAATGCAGGCTCACAAAAGCCGGGAGCGTGGCATTATCACTTCACTCACTTTCAAATTACAGCCTAATGCTGTCTGCAGGCAGCTTGTGACACGTTAACACTCGGTGTGCTTCGCTGGGGCCGGGCTAAATATTTCATGTGTAAAGATTGCAGGCGGATTTGATGACTGGAATAAGTCCCGCTGCCCGGTGGGAAATCATTCCCCGGGAAGAGAGGCAGGCACTGGTGGAAAATCAGCAGGGGAGGGATGATGGTGAGGATGAGGGAGAGTGGGAGAAGGGCAGGGAGGAGGAGGAGGAGGGTGCTGAGTGCCTCTGTGTGCCGTGGTTGGGGATAAATCCACACCTTGCCCCCAGGCACCAGCATCAGGCGCCCTGTTGCTGCTTTTAAATGCTGAATAATCCCCCAAAAATACATGAAACGTGTGGGTGTGTCCAGAAAAACGCTTTATTTTAGTTGTTTTCTGCCCTGGCTCACCCCTCTGACGGGCTGTGTCATCCCCCAGATCCCAGCCCCATTCCAGGCACCCCAAAGGCTCTGGGCAGCCCTGGCTGGCAGGGAAAGCCTCAATTCCCTCGCTGCTGCCAGGGCTCAGGGGCACAAACCCACTCACCCTGGCTGTGCCAGGCCCCAGGAGCTGTGCACTGACTGCTCCTGAAGCAAACACTGCTGGATGTCAGCTGGAGCAGCCCTGGAGCTCAGGGGATGGAAAACCAGGGATTTGAGCAGGGACAGGAAACTGAGGCTCAGCAGTGGCTGCTGCGCTCCTGCCTCAGCTGCATTCTGCCTTTAAATCCCTCCTAAAATGAAAATTTCCAGCCACAATCTCCATCCCTGCCTTCCCTTACACCCAGCTCTCACCTCTAGTGAGGGATTTTTATTTTATTCTTTTTTGTTTTGTTTGATCTTTGGTCTGAATGGGTTTTTAAGGACTGTTTGGGAGAGTTAACAGCACCTTTGCCCTTGCTGGGGGTTAAGGAGTTCCCACTTCTCCACGGTAGGAAAAGGAAGCACAGTTTGGTTAATTACCCTTAAAGCCACTGCAGATTTTTTATCAGTTTGGGTTTATTCACCAAACACAAGCTGGTTAATCCCAGTAAATTGTTTTTTTACTCAAGAAACTGCAAAAGCTTCTCCTTCTCCTTGCATTCTTCAGGATGTGAAGGGATCAGAGTCTGAGCCCAGAGCACACCTGGATTTCCTTTCCTCCAGAGCAGAGCATTGAATGTTTTTATGATAAAGCTGGAAAAGTAACTTGGAGCTGTTTTTCTTTCCCACCTTTGCTCCTGGATTCCCTGGGTAACTCAGCTTTCCCAAGAAGCTGCATTAGGTGATGAACAGGGCTGCTTGGAAAATCAGCTTTGGCTTCCCAGCACGGAGCAAGAACGAAGCTTTTCCTTCTTCCCAGTCCAGCAGGAATCTCCTTCAAGCCCAAACTTGAGCTGCAGCCCAGATCAAAACCAAGAATCCTCAAAGAGGGATCCTCAACAGACACAGCAAATAAAAGGGGTGTGGGTGTTACCTGCATTGGATTCTTTGTTCTGCCCCCCAGGGCAGCATTGCCCTTGACCTTCACCTGACCAGGGACAGCTCTGGGAGTTCCCAACCCAACCTGGCCCGATTTTAGCACAAAAAAGAAACATCTTGAATTCAATTTTATTAACAAAGGACCAAAAAATTTTAAAAAAATAAAAAATTCAAGATTATAAAGAAAAGGAATGGAAGAAATATCTCCAAGTCAAGAACCCCAAATTACCCATGAGGTAAACAAAACCCAGCTCCTGTTTTGCAGACAGCTCTTTGGGTTTCCTTGTTGTGATCAGTGCAAAAATCCCCTCAATTTGATGTTGTTTTCACTCCTTTATTCACTGGAAGTGCCTGGTGCCCTCATTCAGGGCTCTGCAGCAGCTCCTCTGTCCCCTCTGGGTCCCACACGCCCCAGCCCCTCAGCCTGTGCTGTGTTTGTAGGATTTACCCCCTGAACTCTCCTCCCTGAGCCCCACCAGGCTGTGGGTTTGAACCAGAGCCCCCAGGAACTCCCTTAACCCACAAAAGACCCTAAAACAAAACACCACTTTCCAAACCCCATTTCCATTTCATGGCCCTCGAGGCAACAAAACCCCTGCACGCTGCTGACGGGAGGTGCTGCTCTGGCTCATATTGAACACCAGGAATATTTTGGGGTGGTGCAATCCAACCCAGAGGGACAACCAAAAAAAACCAGGGAGCTCTCTGCCATTCCCTGGTCAGGTGCTGCTATCTGGTGGCCCAGCACCAGCAGTGCCAGCCAGGTCCCCAAACCAAAATGTATTTAAAGCCTTCTAGTTCCCCTCCCCGTTTGGTGTGATTAATTAATTTTTCATTATTCCCTGGTTATTGTTAGGGAATTCTCAGAGCTGGCGGTGCACAGGCAGCATGGGGACAGCGAGGGACAGCCCTGCCAGTCTGTCCTAAGCCAAAGTCACCTGCACTGGGCTGGGTTTTTCTCTCCAGGGGTTTGCCCAGGGCTATTTGGGGTTTGGGATCCAACAGGGATGAGCACTCTGGGATGTTTTTGACCCCAATTCAGCCCCACCACGGTGGGGGGCTCATGCTCAGGGTCTGGAGCTGAGGAAGGAGAGGGAAAGGGACACAGGAGTTTTGGTTTCTGCCTGTGAAAGGAAGTGGAGACAGAATTCCATGACTGCTTTAAGAGTTTTTATTTCACCCATTAAATTCTCTTCAGGTCAGCCCACAGTGCTCAGGTGCAACACCCAGCCCTAGCACAACCCCAAAATGACATGAAACACTGGGAACTTGGGGGATCAGGGGAGAATTCCTGCTGGGATTCTGGGGCAGGATTCATGGGAATGGCTCAAGGAGAATCATTTCTTCGGAGGTGGCTAAGGCCCCACATTGGTGATGTCACAGGGTCTCTAACCCAAAGTATTTTTCAGCCCTAGATTGGATCCTCTCTCTCATGTTCCTTCTACCTGGTGCTGTTATAGGAATTTTCTCACTGTAGTTGCAATTTAATTAATTGTTCCTCCACTAGTATTTGTGTTCATATGCAGCAGTGGTTTTTGATGCAGTACTGTGAGACATTGCCAATCATTGCTGAAAACATCCCCCAAAGCCACAGCCCCAGCCAGCAAATTCTCCAGCTCCAAGCACCAGTGCAAGCTGAGGTACTTCAGCAAGTAACTCCCTAAAGAAAAACTTATTTTCCAGCATTTCTGTAATTGCAAGATGCAATTTTTAAGTTGGGACTCCCTCTAAAAGGTTTTTTCCAACCTAGTCAATCAGATTTCCTGCCACAGGTCACTAATAACCCAGATCAAGTTCTTTTAAAGAATCCATCCCAAAAGTTCAGCAGCAGCTGGTTCCAAACTTTTTTTCCCCGCTGCAATTCCCACCTGGATCGTGTCTAATTCAGCAGCAATTACCTGTATTTAGGCTTTTTGTTTCCTTTATTTACACTGGACAGCTGGTACAAGCAAGTGAAGGCAGAGACAGTGTGATGCCCATTAAATAGTTTTTATTCTTTAGGACATGAATTGCATTTCCACTCATTTACAGTACTGTAAAGTGCAATGGTATTCATCTCCCACCTGTGCACACTTTCAAGTATTTAAAATGCCCAGAAAAAATGTTTTGTTTCGTTTTAATTGGTTGTGGGTTTTTTTGTCTGTTTGTTTCTTTTTTTTTCAACAGCAGCTCAGTTATGGAGTTTTTAATCTGGCAAAATAAACCCAGATGTGCCTACAGGATTGGGTCCTTCACTCCAACCCCCAGCCGGGGGTCTCCTCCAACACTAACTGCCAGTGGAATGCATCTCCCGGTGTCCTTAGTCCACCTCCTCGATGGTGGGGCCAGAGGAGGCTCCCCCAGAGGGAGGAGCTCCACCCCCAGGGAATCCTCCAGGCATCCCACCGGGCATCCCTCCTGCGCTCTGGTACAGCTTGGTGATGATGGGGTTGCAGACCTTCTCCAGCTCCTTCTGCTGGTGCTCAAACTCCTCCTTCTCAGCCGTCTGCAAAGAGGAAACAACAGCTCAGGTGCTTCTGCTCATGGACAGGCCCCAGGAGTGAACCCACACTCCAACAATCCGGGCTGGTTTAGCCCCACCAAGCCAACACGGCCCCCAATGCAAGCCTATCCCAGCTGGGTTTAGCATCTCCCATCCCTCCTGGAGCAACAGGAAGGTAACAACAGCTCTGTCATCTCCTCTAACATGTTCCTGGAAGGCAGCCAGCTGGGAACAGCAGGGATTGGAAACTCTCTGTGCTCCCAAGCTGTGGTCGCTCAGACATCCAAGGAAGGTACTTGGACCAACACCAGTCTTTCGACTTCTGGTGGAAACTACGAATGGCTTTGGAGTCACTTTCATCACAGCAACCAGTGCTTCTCCTCCAGCCTGAACTTCCCCTGCAGCTCAGCCAGACCCTGGGAACCAAACATGGAACCTGACATACCTGGTTCTTGTCCAGCCAGTTGATGATCTCATTGCATTTGTCCAGGATTTTCTGCTTGTCATCGTCAGAGATTTTGCCCTGGAGCTTCTCATCTTCCACAGTGGCTTTCATGTTGAAGGCATAGGACTCCAGGGAATTCTTGGAGGAGACCTTATCCCGCTGCTTCTCATCCTCTGCCTTGTACTTCTCTGCCTCCTGCACCATCCTCTCAATGTCCTCCTTGCTCAGCCGGCCTGAGAGAACACAAGTCGTGAGTTAGGACTCAGTCCTTTTTTAGGGAATGCTCCCAACTCCCAAACATTGCACACTCCAACTCTGGAGGGGCAGAAGAGGCCCAGAATGTGCCTTCTTATTCAGTAATTAATTATGAATTCATTAATTACTGCAACTTAAAAGCAGCTCACACAGCTACAAACCCCTGTGAAAACACTGATTACAGCCCTGTGCTGATGAAAACAGAAGGCAGGGCCTGACAGGCCCTTTTTGAAGTGCTCTCCCACCCCGCTCAGGACAGCAGATCCTCACCCTTGTCATTTGTGATGGTGATCTTGTTCTCCTTGCCAGTGCTCTTATCCACAGCAGACACGTTCAGGATGCCATTGGCGTCGATATCGAAGGTGACCTCGATCTGAGGGACCCCTCTGGGAGCAGGGGGGATGCCAGTCAGCTCAAACTTGCCCAGCAAGTTGTTGTCCTTAGTCATAGCACGTTCTCCTTCGTACACCTAAGGAGAAAAACAATCACATTATGTCAATTAAGTCATAATGGGTTATTGAATCAGTACCCTGAAGGGATGTGGTCGCTCAGACATCCAAGGAAGGTACTTGGACCAACACCAGTCTTTCGACTTCTGGTGGAAACTACGAATGGCTTTGGAGTCACTTTCATCACAGCAACCAGGCATTTACAAATTACAGGAATTTAACACCTCTGGCCTAAAAATCACTTGGAAATATTAACCAGTGAAAGCACTGACAGTGTGTCCTGTGATTACCCCAGCGCTCTCTGCTTACCTGGATCAGCACCCCGGGCTGGTTGTCAGAGTAGGTTGTGAATGTCTGGGTCTGCTTGGTGGGGATGGTGGTGTTACGCTTGATCAGGACTGTCATGACACCTCCAGCTGTCTCGATACCCAGGGACAGGGGGGTCACGTCCAGCAGCAGCAGGTCCTGCACGTTCTCAGACTTGTCTCCAGACAGAATAGCAGCCTGAACAGCTGCGGGGAGAGGAGAGACACAGCATTACAAACCCTGCAAAATACACACTGTAAAAAAACTGTGATGGTGCACAGGGCTCGCTCAGACATCCAAGGAAGGTACTTGGACCATCACCAGTCTTTCGACTTCTGGTGGAAACTACGAATGGCTTTGGAGTCACTATCATCATTGCAAGTCCAAGGGCAATTCCTACAGCTTTAGTGCTTCAGGTGGAAAACCCAGGGCCTACACCCATTTGCAGTCCTGGTTTGTGCCTGAGACGTTCTGGTTTACAGAAAACTCTCTGGGAAAAGTTTCAGAAAACTAAAACACCTCAGGCACCAACCAAAGCTACACCCATCTGCACCACCAAGAGCAGCAGAGCCAGCTGTTAATTACCTGCCCCATACGCCACAGCCTCATCGGGGTTGATGCTCTTGTTGAGCTCTTTGCCGTTGAAGAAGTCCTGCAGCAGCTTCTGGATCTTGGGGATGCGCGTGGAGCCTCCCACCAGCACGATGTCGTGGATCTGAGACTTGTCCAGCTTGGCGTCCCTCAGGGCCTTCTCCACGGGGTCCAGGGTGCCGCGGAACAGGTCGGCGTTGAGCTCCTCGAAGCGAGCCCTGGTGATGGAGGTGTAGAAGTCGATGCCCTCGTAGAGGGAGTCGATCTCGATGCTGGCCTGGGTGGAGGAGGACAGGGTGCGCTTGGCGCGCTCGCAGGCGGTGCGCAGGCGGCGCACGGCGCGCTTGTTCTCGCTGATGTCCTTCTTGTGCTTGCGCTTGAACTCGGCGATGAAGTGGTTCACCATGCGGTTGTCGAAGTCCTCCCCGCCCAAGTGGGTGTCCCCCGCCGTGGATTTCACCTCGAAGATGCCGTCTTCGATGGTCAGGATGGACACATCGAAGGTGCCGCCGCCCAGGTCAAAGATGAGGACATTCCTCTCAGCACCGACCTGGAGCAAACACCCGCTGTCATTACTCAATCCCTGCTACTGCTGGAACACTTTACTCACTGGCCAGACACACGCAGACCCCTCCCTACCTTCTTGTCCAGCCCATAGGCAATGGCAGCTGCTGTGGGCTCGTTGATGATTCTCAGCACGTTGAGCCCTGCGATAGTTCCAGCATCTTTTGTTGCCTGGCGCTGGGAGTCATTGAAATAGGCTGGGACAGTCACTACTGCATTGGTAACAGTCTGCAAACAGCAAACAGCTCGGTTAGGGACGTCAATCCTCACCCAGAACTACTCACCACGTTTTACGTCAGTGCTAGGCTCACCTTTCCAAGATACGCTTCTGCAATTTCCTTCATTTTGGTTAAAACCATGGAAGAGATTTCCTCTGGGTAGAAACTCTTTGTCTCGCCTTTGTACTCGACCTGCACCTTGGGCCTGCCAGCATCGTTCACCACAGTGAAGGGCCAGTGCTTCATGTCAGACTGCACCACAGAGTCATCGAATCTGCGCCCAATCAACCGTTTTGCATCTGCAAAAGATGATCTTACCACATTAATAACGGTCTTTTCCTAATTAAAAACCTAAAATGCTTACTAAAAATACCAAAAATCCTAGATCACTATTCTTAATCTAATATCACTGTGTTGTTAATACTCAGGTGCAGACACTTAATTTTCATCTCTGTGATATGCACCAACTCATTGCTTTTACCCCAAAAACTCTGCAAATGATCTGCCATGAACCAGGTTCAGGCACCTGATTAAGTTTACTCAAGACTGGCTACCATAAAAAATCTGCTACAGGGCAAATACTTCATATCTAACAACTTACAACAAGACATCTATATCCAGGTTAGGAGTAATTTCAAGGCCTTAATTTCTATGAGAAAGCTTTAACCTTGCTGTTAAGAATTCTAACAAGCATGAAAAATCTCTTTAATCACTCCCAAGTGTGCCAATCCTTACCAAAGACTGTGTTGGTTGGGTTCATGGCCACCTGGTTCTTGGCAGCATCGCCGATGAGCCTCTCTGTGTCTGTGAAGGCCACGTAGCTCGGTGTGGTGCGGTTGCCCTGGTCATTGGCAATGATTTCCACCTTCCCATGCTGGAAGACGCCAACACAGGAATAGGTGGTGCCAAGATCAATCCCAACAGCTGGTCCCTTCGACATCTTGTCTGAAAAAAAAAAAAAAAAAAAAAAGAAAAGGAAAAAATAAGAATAATTGAGTTAAAAGTGAAGCTGGTATTTAAGTTGCCCAGCAAAATTGTGGCTACTTCCATCCTTGAACTGTGAACAGCAGACTAGTGGGGCTGAAAGCAACCTGGCCTAGTGGAATGTGTCCCACAGCAAGGGAATTCAACTGGATTCCCTCCCGCCTAAACCGCTGCGTGAACTCCGGATGATCCCCGGAATTCCGGCCCCGTTATCCCACGTGGCCGCAGCAGGCGCACACCGGGTGCACTCCTCGCCTCCGCCGCTTGGCGTCCCCCGCACCACGTGGCGAGGGACTCCAAGTCCCAGCGTGCCCCGCGCCTCCCGCGCAACGTGACTACGGCGGCGGGGGCGTGTCCGGGGGCTGCCGGGAAATGGAGTCCCCGCCGGGCGGGCCGCGTGTGCTGGCACAGCCCCAGCGCCGTGCGACACTGACCCCCCCCCCCGCTTTGAGCCATCCCCCCTCACAGCCCACACGTGGCCGTTCTCCACCCACGCGGCTCCTTCCCTCCTCACCGCCGGGCACTGCAGCACCCGCTATGCCCCGGCAGCGCCCCAGGCCGCCCCCCAGCGAGGCAAGATGGGCGCTGCGTCTCCTCGAGCCCTCCCCTCCCCCGTCTCAGCAGCACTAATGGGAGCGGGGGGAGAAAGCGGAGACCCCGCTCCTCCCCCTCCCGCGGCAGACCACATTTAGGAGAAAAGCGTACAAACGCCAGGATAAAAAAAAAAAAAAAAAGCCGCAGCGGCCCAAAATGGGTTTGTACCCGCCATCCCCTCCCCATACCCGCAGCAGAACAGTCCCTCGGACACAGAATCACCCGGGAGGGGCCCCCCGCCTTTTTCAGGCCGCCCCAAAGCTGCCTCCAGCACCCTCCCTAGGCCATTCCATGGCGATTGCCTCCCCCCACGCCCTTCCCGTGCCGCATGGTACCCCGCCCAGCCCCGTTACCCGCAGTCCGGCCCGGTCTCTCGTTTACACACTGGGCAGCTTCTCAGCTCAGCTCCGGCTCGCTCAATGCCCCGCGCCCGCCGCGCCGCCCTTTTATACCCGCCCAGAACCTTCCAGAAGGCCACGCCTCCCTCGCACAACTCTAACCAATCAGCGCGTGAATCCCGCCCCTCCGCCCGCCAGTGATTGGTCCGCGCCGTGCGTGACGCGCGCCGGAAGGGGGCGTTGCGCGCCGGCCGGCCCCGCGTTCTCGAACCTTCATGCGCTTTCCCCGCGCCCCCCCAAACCCCGCGGCGGGCGCGGCTTTGCTGGCGCCCCGACCAATCAGATCCCGCGCTTCCGAAGACGTCACGGAAGGAGGGCGGGGCGCGGGGAGCGGGCGGGCGGCTCAGCCAATCGCCGCGCGGCGCGCCAGGGTTTCATTAGCATATTTCGCAATGGGGCGGGAGGGGCCAATCGGCGCGCGGGAATGGCGGGTGATTTGCATAGAGGGCGGTGGGGAAGGAGAGCGGCGGGCAAGGGGAAGCGCAAGATGGCGGCGCCATGAGGGGGGACCCTGGGTACAGCTCTCGGGGGCTTCCCTGCGCCTCCCGGGCCCCGCTGTGCCCGCCGAGATCCCTCCTTCCCCTCAGGAATGCCGGCATTCCCCGTTCTCATGCTCGCAGCCATTGCCTGGCGTCTCCCCAGCGCTTCCCGCAGCCTGTGCTCAGTAAATCTCCCAAGTACAATAATCAGCATCCTCCATGTTCCCTTCTGCGAGGCAAAGGAACTTTCCCAGCTTTGCCCCCGCGCCCTGTTTCTCTCGCAGGGAGCTGTGTTTGTGGTGTTTTAGACGCTGGAACAGCTTATTCCACAGAGCAAAAGCTGCCTCAGCATCTCCCCTCTTTATAATCCATCCAAAATGTTCCCATCCATCATCAGCCGGAGTCCAAGCCAAGGACAGGGTGTCACCCCTTGGCGTGTTGGTGCTGGATCATCCAGCTCCCAGCATGGACTGATTTCCTTGGAAGGGGAAATGGTGGCAAACCCGTGGTGTTTTGGTGTCCCTAGGGATGAGGGGAGCTGGGCAGAGGTCGGGAATCACCTGAGGTCAGGCTGAGGGCTGTGCACCCAGTGTGTACACGGAATAAAGGCCAAGGGGAGAAGCCAGGGAGGCTCTGGCAGCAGGGAACACAAACACCAAGTCCTGCCAGGCTCTGGACACAGCACGCTGGGGAAACAGGCAAAGGAACTTACGTTTGAAGGGGTAAAAACTGCACAAAAAAGCATTTGGTGTTCTCCCAGGTTGACTTTAGACAGAAACGCTCTTGGCAGCGCTTAAAAATCCAATACAGGGACACAGCAGCAGGTCCCTCAGCCTGTCCCTTGTGCCTGTCTGTGATAATTTGCCACATCCTGAAACAAGGGTGGCAACATCCTTTGGGCTGACCCCGAGGAGGGGACGTGGCGCTGTCCCCGGGCTCGGGTGGTGACCCAGTGCCAGCCCACAGCACCAGCCCCACAGCACCAGCCCCACAGCACCAGTCCCACAGAACCAGCCCCACAGCACCAGCGCCACAGCACCAGCCCCACAGCACCAGTCCCACAGCACCAGCCCCACAGAACCAGCCCCACAGCACCAGCGCCACAGAATCAGCGCCACAGCACCAGCCCCACAGAACCAGCCCCACACCACCAGTCCCACAGAACCAGCCCCACAGCACCAGCCCCACAGCACCAGTCCCACAGCACCAGCCCCACAGAACCAGCCTCACAGCACCAGTGCCACAGAACCAGCCCCACAGCACCAGCCCCACAGAACCAGCCCCACAGCACCAGCCTCACAGCACCAGTGCCACAGAACCAGCCCCACAGCACCAGCCCCACAGAACCAGCCCCACAGCACCAGCCCCACAGCACCAGTCCCACAGAACCAGTCCCACAGCACCAGCCCCACAGAACCAGCCTCACAGCACCAGTGCCACAGAACCAGCCCCACAGCACCAGCCCCACAGAACCAGCCTCACAGCACCAGCCCCACAGAACCAGCCCCACAGAACCTGCCCCGCAGCACCAGCCCCGCAGCACCAGCCCCACAGCACCAGTGCCACAGAACCAGCCCCACAGAACCAGCCCCACAGCACCAGCGCCACAGCACCAGCCCCACAGCACCAGCCCCACAGAACCAGCCCCACAGAACCTGCCCCGCAGCACCAGCCCCGCAGCACCAGCCCCACAGCACCAGTGCCACAGAACCAGCCCCACAGCACCAGCCCCACAGCACCAGCCCCACAGAACCTGCCCCGCAGCACCAGCCCCGCAGCACCAGTCCCACAGCACCAGCCCCACAGCACCAGTGCCACAGAACCAGCCCCACAGAACCAGCCCCACAGCACCAGCCCCACAGAACCTGCCCCGCAGCACCAGCCCCACAGCACCAGCCCCACAGCACCCGCGCCACAAGTGCTGCAGCCACGGGAAGCCACCCGTGGTTGTGGCTCCTGTTCCTGCTCTGCCACGCTCAGGGCTGGCACTGAACGGGGGTTTGGGGCTGGCAGCCCAGGGTTGGAGCTGGAATTTGGGTGCAGGAGGTTACAGCCAGGACAAGGAAAGGGGCTCTGTGCCATGGAGCACCAAGGGGGAGATTGGGGCACAAACACCTGGCCGGATATGGCGTGCAAAGCACACTCCACCCTGTCCAGAGTACAGCCTGCCGTGCTGTGCTGCTCCAGGCTTACTCCAGAGATACTCCTCAGCCTAATTCACACTGAACCCACCACGGGGCCCTTGCTGTTCGCCTTTGGGGTGGCTTTTTGGGGTTGTTTTTTTTTATTTCTTAAACCATGGGCAGAATTTCTTTAGGACCTAAGAATAGCACCTTGGGATGCCACGGTGACATTTAGATGTGCAAGCACACTTTGCAGAGCAGGCTGAGAGCAAGGGGAGGCAGCCTGAAACTGCAGTGAGTCAGTGCAGGGAGGAGGGCAGTTTGCAAATGACTCATCCCATCAGAAATTAGCGGCTGTTAAACTGGACAAAAGGAGCTCGTTTACTCCGTATCACAAAAATTCAAGCTTGGCAGGCTGGGTGGGTCCAAGTATTTAGTTGAAGTATTTAGTGTGGAGTTTTGGGGCTTTTTTTGGGTTTGTTTTTTTTTTTTTCAAATTATGGATTGAAACGTTATTTTGGGGAGTGAATTTCGTGTGTTGAGGATCTAGCACTGCTTCCCCTTTCAGTGTTTACAACAGAATTGGGAGGAGAAGGGAGATTATCGAAGGCATTCGCCTGCTCACCACAGCAGCACGTATTTATATAACACTTGCATCTGCCGAGTTTGAAAACCACACATTTCCAAGGCCCTCCCTTCCCTTTCCCACGGGGTTCCCCCCCTCCTCAGTGTGTCAGGACAAACTGCTCCGGGTTAAAAATAACCCCAGATTCCCCATCCTGTACGAAAGTCCGCAACTGCACAACTCCTCTCAAAACGTGTCACCTACTCAGGGTTTTTAATGCCATCAGCTCCAGTGGGACCAGGAACGGTGTTTGCTCTTGAATTAGGGACAGCAGGGACACACCCGCGAGACCACTGTGTTATCACCCGGCTTTGTTTTAAACATTGCCTAATTATGGTGCAATTTTTGCTGCCAGATTTCAGCAGGAGGGTTGCTGATGTCTGCACACCTCTGCAAAACGCTCTGGTGGGGGGAAAGAAGGCCGAGAAAAACCAACCAGCAGCACCTTTAGCTCCCCTGAGTGCCACCCCCAGCTCCCTGTGAGCTGGCTCCAAAGGTTTTATCTGCGGAGGAGATCTGAACTGGCTGAGCACAGCTCAAGGTTTCCTCCTCACCTCAGAGCTCATGAGGAAAGCCAAGCACGTGGGCTGGTTCAGCAGGAAGGTCACAGCAGGGCGAGGATGGAGCCACCAGGGCTTGTGGTGCTGGCATTATTTATTTACCAGCTTGGCTTCCAGCACCTGCATCCTCGGCCAGAATATCCCAGGTGAAATGGCTGCGTGGAGGATAAAACCACGTCCACTTCCATGTCTCACCCAGGGTTTCACAGCTTCTGTGAAAAGTCACCTAATTTAGACTGAAAAGATACCCAGGAGAAAAAGCCCAGCTTCCCCACGCTTCCCATGCTAATATGCACACAGGCCTGCTTAGCTTAAAAATGGTATTTTTAACTCCATCCTTTTTTTATTTTCCCCCCTTGGATTCAGCTTGACAGCATGAAACACATCACACCACAGAAAAAAATGCTACGAGTTGAGTTGAGCTGCAGCACTTCAGCTGCAGCAACTTTATTTATAAAACAACCAACCAAAAAAAAAAAAAAAAGAAATTATGAAATCATTGATTCAAAGGAATCAATAATAAATATTTGCTTTCCTCTGAGCTGTTCAGACACAGTACAAGTACACCAATCATAGCAGGTAGCAGAGATGGAAGCTTAGTTTAGCTGCTGAGAAACAAAAAGCTACATAACATGGTCGGCATGTAATCACACAAGTAATAGCTGGTATATGACAGTAAATGCTTTAATACACTATTTTACAAAACAGGGTTTGGCTGATTTGCTTCCCTTGTGCAACTCCTGGTCGGCTGGAGCTTGGAAAAGAGAATGAATGAATTCCAACCTTTGGAATGATCCCTCTCTCCTGTTCCCTTGGGGTGATGAACTTTTCCCTTCCCTGTGGATCACTGATCACCAGCAGATACCTGGACAGCGCCTGCATCCCAGCAGGGCTTGGAAATTCCTTGGAGCAGCCAGGATTGATCCCCCAGACCCCACTGCACCTCTGCCTGACCTTCCCCAAGGCTCCCGAAGCTCTCAGCCAAGCCATCAGGCAGCTCCCAGCACAAGGAGTGGTTTCACAGCAGGAGAGGCTGCCAGGGCTGCCCAAAGGCTCCAGGAAAACCTGCCAGGGCAAATTCTCCTCCCTCCAGGCTGCAGAGCCTCCTCTCTGCTAATTACCAGTCTGGGCTGTGACTCAAAGCTGCCCCAGAGCCTTTGGCTGTCAGGCTGTGGCCAGCTCAGCTGCTGGCATTGTCACCCTGGGTTTGTGGTGAGGAGCTCCTGGAGGCTCAGGCAGGGCAGAAGCACCCCTGGGTGTCTGTGCACGGGGTGAGGATCCTCGGGTGCTGCACAGTGAGAACCCACCAGCTGCTTTCACCATCCTGTTCCTGCTTTTGGGATTTTCCCAGCTCTGGAAAGGCCTGGGAGTGCTTTGGAGCACCTGAGACTTCAGGGCTCAGGAAAACAACAACAAAAAAACACCAAACCACAACTGCAGAGGGATACAGACACACAGAGCTGCTGCTTGGCACACAGCTGATCCAGGGATGTGCTCCTGGAGCATCCAGGGTGAGGTGACAGAGTATCCACCACCAGCAGCTGCCACAGAAGGAGCAGCTTATCCAACATCTCATAGCAGGTCTCCCTTGTTTAAAACTGGGATTGTTTTCCCTGCACAGCATCAGTGATTTGTCCTGCCAAGGGTTAAATCTGGGGTAGAGAAAGCAATGGGATTTGGGGGGACTGCTCCTAGGAATTCTCACATAGTGTAGGGCAAGTTTGGAAACTCTTTCCCATATGGAAGTAGCCCGGGCAGGGCTTGGCTTTGATCAGGTTGTCAAAGATCTCGAGTAAAGGAATTAGAATTCTGGGTCTCAGTCAGAAAAGGAGATTAATGACAATCCTGGAGTGAAAGAATTATAGATCTGTGGTTCTTCTGTGCTCATCCATCTCCTGTGGGCTCTTTCCACAAATCGGAGAAACCCTTTCCCTCCCTCAGGTGGGGAAAAAAACCAAACAAACAAACCCAAACACCCTCATTTTTTAAGTAGAAAATCACCAGTCTAGGAATACAGGAATCTAGAACCTACAAGCTCAGTGTCTTGTGTGTAGCAGTGGTCAGAGCCAAGTCCTTCAGAGGAAAATATCAACGACAGAATTCTGCATCTGTCCCTACCTCCCTTCCATCCCCAGCTTAATATTCTGTGGAAATGCTTAACCTGGTTGCTCACAAAAAAGTATTTTTTACAATTCTTGCCATTTTTTAAAGAGTCTTGCTAAAGGTTTAAGCCTCAGCTCTGGCACATGGCCCAGCATTTGGTGCAGGAGTGGGAACAACACACACAGAGATTTCCTAACGGGAGCAGCGTTTTGTGCTTGTTTACCTGTCCCAGGTGTGTTTTCCTCTGTCAGGGAATCCTCCAGGCCTTCCCTGGGGGGTCAGCTCGGGAGTGCTGCTTGTTCAGTCCGGGGAAGAACTTTCCATAAGGCTTCTCCAGCACAGCTCCCCCCAGACCTGGCCAGTTCTCCAGCTGGCAATAACCGAGAATTCCAAACGCTCCATCCAGGTTTTTGGTGCATTGGTGGCCCTCCCCACCGGGGCACTGCCTCCCTGCTGGCTTCAGTGCCCAGTTCTCCTCTCTCTAAGGCTCATCAGCCACGGCCACCCCTGCAGTGGGGCTCCCGTGGCTCTGCAGTGCTGCCCATGGAAGCAGAGTCAGGCTCCTGGCCCTAAGTTTGTTCTGGCAATTAAAGCACCTCTGTTTTCTCGACAGAAAACGTCCTTTTTTTTTTTTTTCTTTAGTACAGAGTTGAGTTCAGACACCGTAATACTGCATCTCTTGTCCTTTGGGAGTGATCCTCTAATTTCCACTTGAGTTGCAGCCTCCAGTATTTCACTGAATGCAGAAAATGTGAAGCACCTGTCAGTTCCTTGGAGGCTGGACACGCTCAGCCTCAAAATCCTCACTTAAGACAACGCCAAGTTCGAGAAACTTCTCCAAAAACCAGTCCAAGAGACTTCTCCCTCCGCACAAAACCTCTCTGGAATATCATGCATCTTTAAGTCTCTTGTGTTGATCCCTTTAAAAAAAAAAAAAAAATCCTGAGGTTTGGCTTCTTTTCACTCGTACAGCGCTTTGCTGCCGTTAAGTTTTAAATGCTCAGTGTTCCCTTTTTAAAGGAAAAAAAAAAAAAAAGAGATAATTTAAAAAGAAGCTCCCTTCCCCTCTTTCTTGACGTCTGTATCAGAACCTCAGGGGAAACAGAGTGGGAGGGCTTCTCGTGGTGTGAATAATCCCGAGTGATTTTAGACTAAGCTGACCAGGAAGAGAACTAGCTACGCTAACGCTGCGAAGTGGCTGGTGCGGTGTGAAGTGTCGCTCCCGGCCGGGCTGAGGATGCTCACACGGTCTGGAAGGCTCGGCTCTGCGCCGGCACCATCACGGCCGGCGCTCCCAGCCTGCCCGCGTGGTTGTACTCGGCTTTCTTTGGCTCCGTGTCCTTCCTGTCCAGCTGCCGCTGGCTGTACTGGGGAGGGGTCAGGTGGGGAGTGGCTTCGGTGGACAAAGTCCGCTGGCTGCGGGAGGCACTGTTGGCGGTGGAGCGGGTGGAGGAGGAACCCGAGCGGGAGCTCCTGGAGCCGGAGGAGGAGGAGCTGGGTTTGACGAGGTGCGCCTTGGGGGCCTCGGCGTCTTCCCTGCAAGCGGAACGCACACGGGGCTCGAACAGCTCGAGAAACGCGCGGGAGTGCGGCTGGGAATCGCCAGGAATGGGGGAGAGGAGGGGGGAAAGAGGGAGAGAAAGAAGGGAGAAAAGTGGGGGAAAGAAGAGGAAAAAAGGAAGAAAGAAGAAGAAAAAGAAGGGAGAAAGAAGAATAAAAAGATGGGGAAAGAAGGGAGAAAAGGAGGGGGAAAGAAGGGAAAAAAGAAGGGGAAAGAAGGGAGAAAAGGAGGGGGAAGAAGAGGAAAAAAGAAGAGAAAGAAGAGGAGAAAAGATAAAGAAGGGAAGAAGAAGGGAACAAGAGGGGGAGGGTAAGAGGGGGAAAGGAAAGGAAAAAGAGGGGGAAAGGGAAGGAAAGGAAAAAGGAAAGAAAACCACCCCCAAACCCTCTCAGAACCACGACAGACAAGCAGCTTCAATTTAATACCATAAAAGAATATTCAAGTGCTTCAAAATACTGAAATCACAAATGTGAGAGAAAACAGTTGGTTGGGGGTCTGTGCTAATTTGCCCGGGGAAAGAAGGGGGGGCTTTAGTTTAACATCCTGCAAATTATCCAGACTCTCTGCTGTGTAACTTTCGGGGTGAAACTCCCCATCGTCCCGCAGAGTGTTGTCCGTGAATTTGGAATAAACACACGCTGCTCACGGCCGGCCCCGTGCCTGTGCAGTGAACACCGAGTGTCAGAGCAGACAGAGCTATCTGCTCGGGTATAATCCTCAGCCAGAACGGGGAATGGCCTGGGCTAGACTGCCTGAAACCGGTTCTTCCACTTCAAACCACCCCTGTGGGGATGAGAGAAGCGCCACAACCGGGTCCTGACAGAGAGAGAGAGGAGGAGGATGTAACAGGCAGGCGTGAAAGGGTGAGACAAGAGTGAGGCTCCAACTGAAAATGCAGGATGTGAAAGCGAAGGGAACAGGAAAAGGGGAAGAAATCAGCAGAGACTGCCTCTGAGAGTGATCAGCAGCTGAAGGGATTACGGAGGAGCCTGGTGGTGCAGAGATGTCACACGAGGCCAGGCGGCCGCACAAATAGCCGTAAAGATGGATCAAGGGTTTGTTTCTTGGAGGGCAGCAGCAGCTCAAACTCCCTCCTGGAAATAGATCTTTCCAGAGCTTTCCTTCCTGAGGGGTTTAGGCTGGCCTGGCTGGAGCCCAAGCTCTGCTTAGGGGAGTTCAGGGGCAGGGAAGGAGCTCCGGGAAGGGGAGTCGGCATTCCCGGTGCTCCTGCTCCCCTCCGTGCTCGGGGCATTGCTCACCCGGAGCTAAATCCGGGGCAGCAGTTGTTCAAAAGGCTCAAGGAGGGCGCAGAGAACGTGTCTGCCTCATTGTGTGCCAAACAGGAGCTGCGAGTGAAAGGGAAAAAGGGGGAAAAGGAGGAAGAAAGAAGGGGGAAAGAAGAGGGGAAAGGGGGAAAGAAGGTGGGAAGAGGGGAGAAAGAAGGGGGAAGGAAGGGAGAAGGAAGAGGGAAAGAAGGGAAAAGAAGGGGGAGAAGGAAGAGGGAAAGAAGGAAAAAAGAAAGGGGAAAGAAGAGGGAAAAGGAGGAAAGAAGGTGGGAAGAGGGGGAAAATAAGAAAGAAAAGAAGGGGGGAAGGAGGGGGAAAGAAGGGAAAGAAAAAGGAAAGCAAGAAAAAAAGAAATAGAAAAGAAAGAAGAAAACCACCCCCACACCCTCTCAGAACCACAGCGGACAAGCAGCTTCAATTTAACACCATGAAAGAATATGCAAATGCTTCAAAACACCGAAATTGCAAATTCGAGAGAGAACGGTTGGTTGGGTTCTGTGCTAATTTGCCCGGGGAGAGGAAGGGGGGGACTTCAATCTAATTTACTGGAAAGTCTTTACAAAGATTCTCACAGTCAAGAAATTTTCACGGGGACTTTAAAAGCTTTTTAGAACAACCTTTGAAGACACTTAAAGCTGCTTATAGTGAGTTAAAGCCGTGCTGCAGGGACGTGGGAAACGGCGAGAAGGGAGCGTGGGAGGTGGGATTAAACAAAAGGCGTCACCTGATTTCATTCGGTGCCTCCTCTTCCTCGTATCTCTTCTTCTCTTTCCTCCTTATCGTCAGCCTCACCACCAGGAAAAGGAGGGAGAGCCCCACCACCACTCCACACACTGCCCCGGCGATCATGCTGATGTTTTGTGCATCTGTTCGAAAAAAACACCGAATTTCCTGGTGAACCCGTGTTGGTGTGGTCAGGTTCTACTCCAGGCTACAAGTCCCAGCACTGGGTGTTGCTCAGGACAGAACGTTGGAGGTTTTTTTTTTGTTTGTTTGTTTTTTAGGTGTGTCTCCACAGAGAAGTTGAACCAGTTTTTCCTCAGCTAAAGCTGAGCTGACAGGGAGCGAAGCAATCACCTCTGCGAAGGTGAAACCACAAGTGCTGTGCCTTCAGCTGTGGGGCAGAGTTGAAATGAGGAGGAAAAATCCCCTTCTAAGAGCATAAAAATACAGAAAATACAAAGGCAGGGCAGCCCACTTGTGAAACACGGCACCACAGAGGCAGAGCAATGTTTGATCTGTGAAGGTTTCCCCATGAGGATTTTTTTTTTCCCTTCAACTCCCCTTGAATGATTACAACTCTTGAATGATTACAACTTCCAGAATGAATTATTCCAATGTGGAGGATATTTTTTTTTTTTTTTTTTTTTTTTTTTTTTTTTTTTTTGACTACCAGGAAAGGGAAGGAAAGGAAGGGAAAGGATCCTGTGCAGGGCATTTTTCATCCAAAGCAGCCAAGGTAATGAGAGAATATTTCCCGTGGATTATGGGCCCTTCGCTGATAGTTCATGACAACCTTTTTTTTGATAAAGGTGGTCAGGTTGGGCTTGGCTAAAAGTTTTTTCGTTAAGCTCAGTCCCTCCGGAGGGTTTAGCAAAGCCAAGTGGGGTTTTAAACTGGTTCAGTTCAATTGCCATAAAAGCTGCCTGGACGCTTTTACTCCACATGCCTGAGGCAAACCGGTTTTCCTTCTTCCATATTCCAGTTATTTCAGGCTCGGCTGGGCAGAAAAATCCCAAAGCAATGGGATCTGCGAGAGGAGACTTCTCTGTTAGGAGCCTTATCTCAGCAGGTCCGGCTCTGAGAGCTGCTGAACTCCATTGTTTGGGTCTGGGTGATAAACTCCACCCTTTTCCTGGTATGCAGATGTAAAGGACGCCCGGCCGAGGGCTGCACACACCCTTGGTGGGGTTAATCTGGGGATTTTGACCTCTGCTGTTCAGGACACAAATGGCTAAACCCGATTAAAACCAAGCTATGGCAAAAGTTACTTCTTATCCTGCAAATTATTCCGTGTCGCCGTCAGCCTTTCCAACTGCCTTTAGATATTTTGCTGTCCCAAGTGTGACAAATCCATAATTTGGGGTGATGGAATATCCATGGAGAGAATCCATACCTGAGAGTCACCTCGTGCAATCACTCCAGCCAAAAGAACCTCTAACCTACCATTTCCCCTGTTTGTATTTCATGAATCATTCTGAAAAATCAACGTTTCTAACAGACCCATGCATCTAAAGTGACAAAACCATCACTGGGGCTCAGGTTGTGATGTGATTTCAGGTGAGGGCTGCTGTGCGAATCCAAAGTGCAATAAATAACTATTTTATGTGATTGGAGCATGAAAGGGTAAAGGAGCAGCACAGAATTTTCCAGGTGGGAGAGCTGGGAACCAACGTGTGTCCCCGTGGAGCAGGGACACGGTTCTGGGTGAAAGGAGTGAAAGGAGTGATGGTTTGTCTTTCCAAACAAACCGTGGCTCTGCTGGGAGATAAAACTAACACCGAGAGATAAAGGAAATAATGGGAAGGATCCCACTGATTGATGAAAGGAATGAGAGAGATTTGTCTTTCCAGACAAACTGTGGGTCTGCTGGTAAATAAAACTGGATGCTGAGAGGTGAAAGGAACAATGGGAAGAAGCATAAATTCCATGGGAATTCCACTGAGTGACACAAGGAACAGAAAAAGGGGGAGCACACATTAGAAGGGGTCTGCATGAGGTGATTTGGGAAGTCTGGACCTCTCAAGTACCTCAGCCAGTGGGGAAAGAGAGAGGGAAACGTGGCTGGGAAATTGGGACAAAAAGGAGGCTGCATCCTCTGAAAACCTGAGAGACCCCAGGGGAAACACCCCATGGCCTCTCCCTTTATTGGAATAAAGCTCCAGGACTGCTCTGTCTGCTGTTTGGACACAACCCCCGGGTGTTTGCGGGTTGATTCTCCTGCTGAGGGCGGTACTTACGCTGCACCGTCACCTGCACCTCGCAGCTCTCCTGCCCCGCCTCGTTGGTGGCCACGCACTGGTACAGCCCCGTGCTCAGCTGGGTCAGGTTCTTCAGCAGCACCTGGCCCGGGTTCGAGATGTCTGCAACGGGAGGAACACCCCCGGGGGGGGTCAGGTACGGCCAGAAACCTCAGCTGGGGGCGGTGACAGAGGCACAAACTGACCTGGGGGGTCACATCAACTCAGAGCGAGGCAAAGGGGAAGGGAAGAAGAAAGAAGGGAGAAAGAAGCAAGAAAGAAGGGGGAAAGAAGGGGGAGAGAAGGAAGAAAGGAGGGGAAAAGAAAGAAGAAAGGAGGGGGAAAGGAGGTGGAAAGAAGGGAAGAAAAAAAAAGGAAAGAAGGGGGAAAGAAGAAGAAAGGATGAAGAAAAAAGGGCAAAAAAAGGAGGAAAGAAGGGGGAAGAAGGAAGAAAGGAGGGGAAAAGAAGGAAGAAAGAAAGAAGAAATGAGGGGGAAAGAAGGAAGAAAGGAGGGGAAAAGAAGGGGGAAAGAAGAAGAAAGGAGGAAGGGAAGAAAAAAGGGGGAAAAAGAAGGAGGAAAGAAAGGGGAAGAACGAAGAAAGGATGAAGAAAAAAGGGGGAAAAAAGAAGGAGGAAAGAAGGGGGAAGAACGAAGAAAGGATGAAGAAAAAAGGGGGAAAAAAGAAGGAGGAAAGAAGGGGGAAAGAAGAAGAAAGGAGGAAGAAAAAAGGGGGAAAAAAGAAGGAGGAAAGAAAGGGGAAGAACGAAGAAAGGATGAAGAAAAAAGGGGGAAAAAAAGGAGGAAAGAAGGGGGAAGAAGGAAGAAAAGAGGGAGAAAGAAGGGGGAAAGAAAGAAGAAAGGAGGAAGAAAAAAAGGGCAAAAAAAGAAGGAGGAAAGAAGGGGGAAGGTGCAGCATCCCCCCAGGTGCAGCCGCAGCAGTGAGGGGAGGGTTGGAGCATCTCTGTCACCTCCACCCGGTGATCCCAGAGCTCGGGGGGAGGAGATGGACTCACTGACTCTGGAGTTGGGCGGGAGGTGCTCGGCTCTCTCGTCCTCCTCGCTGATGCGCTGCCAGCGGTAGGAGATGGGGGCAGTGCCCGAGGCGGAGCGGCACTGCAGGGACAGCTCCTTCCCTTCCAGCATCTCCCCCTCCAGCCAGCACTTGGGCTTGGAGGGTTTCTCTAGAAGGAGCAGAAGACAGGTCATGCGAACACAGCGGAGTTTGCTGACTGGAAACCCTTCCTTTGGCATTTAAACAGCTTCCAAGAGCAGCCTTCCCTGGAGTGTGCTAAGGAATCACACCGGTGATGGTTTCTAGGGGAATAAACCCCTTCTTTTCCCCTTTTTTTCTTTTTCTTTTTCTTTTCTCCTTTCCTTTCCTTTCCTTTCCTTTCCTTTCCTTTCCTTTCCTTTCCTTTCCTTTCCTTTCCTTTCCTTTCCTTTCCTTTCCTTTCCTTTCCTTTCCTTTCCTTTCCTTTCCTTTCCTTTCCTTTCCTTTCCTTTCCTTTCCTTTCCTTTCCTTTCCTTTCCTTTCCTTTCCTTTCCTTTCCTTTCCTTTCCTTTCCTTTCCTTTCCTTTCCTTTCCTTTCCTTTCCTTTCCTTTCCTTTCCTTTCCTTTCCTTTCCTTTCCTTTCCTTTCCTTTCCTTTCCTTTCCTTTCCTTCTCCTTCCCTCCCCTCCCCTTCCCTCCCCTTTCCCCTCTCCTATTTCCTTCCCCCTTCCCCCTTTCCCCTGCAGCTCCTCTAGGGCACACAGTGGGAGGTTTTTAGGGTTCAGCTGTCACCCCACAGAGGAGCTGGCTGGCTCAGCCCTAGCAGTGACACTCTAACACTCTTTCCCTCCTGGTTCCTTGCATCCGTGGAGTTTCATCACCACATTCCTCTCCCAGGCACAACTTTGGGAACACCTTTCCCTCCCTTTCACTTCTCCAGTCCTTCCTTCTGCCCCCAGCACCTGGCAGGATCCTTCCAGGTGAGCACAGAGAGTGTGAAAAGCTGAGCGATCAGCTGAAATCAGGGCAGGGAGATGCCAGCCCCGGCTGCTCATTTGTCACCTCGCGGGCCGGGCTCAGCTCGGGGTGCAGGGACACGGAGTGCCAGCGCGCAGCAGGAGGTGACAGAATGTCAGCCTGCCGTGGGTGATGAGATCATAGCGGCCCTTTGGGGAGAATGGGCTTGTATTGAATCACACCGACCCCGAACCCCGCTCTTAAGGCTCTTCCTGTGGCCTGTCCTTCGCCAAAAATTGCAAAGGCAGATGTAAAACGGGGTGCTGAAACCCGACCTGGAGGTGTCTTTGTTGCATTTGTACCCTGCTGAAACAAATCTTTCCCGGGGAGGTGAGCCTGGATTTCTTTTTTATTATTATTTTTTTCTTCTTTTTTTCTTTTTTTTCGTTTTTTCTTTCTTTTCCTTTTTCCCCTTTTTTCCCCCTTTTTCCTTTTTTTCTTTTTTTTTTCCCTTTTTCTTTATTTTATTTTTTCCCTTTTTTCTTTTTTCCCTTTCTTTTTTTTTCTTTTTTTCCTGTTTTTCTTTCTTTTCTTTTTCCCCTTTTTTCTTTTTCCTTTTTTCTTTCTTTTATTTTTTCCCTTTTCCCCCTTTTTTACCTTCTTCTTTTTTCTTTTTTTTCCTTTTTTGTTTCTTTTCTTTTTTCCCCTTTTTTTCCTCTTTCCCCTTTTTTCTTTTTTCCTTTTTTTCCTTTTACCCCTTTTTTTTTTCTTTTTTTTTTTCTTTTTTTATTCCTTTTCTCTTTTTTCCTTTTTTTCCCCCCTTTTTTCCTTTTTTCCTTTTTTTCTTTTTTTTTCCCCTTTGGGAGCACAACACCCTGCCCTTACCCACAACCTTGAGGGTGATGCGAGCCCACTCGTACTGCCCAGCATTCTTGACCTTGCAGATGTATTTCCCTGCATCGCTGGACTGCAGCGAGATGATCTGCAAGGAGGCATCTCCAGCCAGGAAGTTGGAGGTGAAGGAGACCCGGCCCTTCTGCTCCTCGTTCAGGTCATCATAAACACGGCCCCCGGAGTAGGTGATCACCTGAGGGGCAGAGCAGGCACTGAGCTGTGCTTTGATTTTGGAACAGCAAATCCAAGCACATCCCAGTGAGGTGATGTCTCACAGGAGGCCTGGGGCAGGGTGGGAAAGCAAACCTGGGCTTCTGGCCTGGGAATGATCCGAAAAAAAGTGGATTTATTTCTGCTGGAGGTTTATATTGGGCACTTACACAAGTGCCAAAGCAGGCAACAGTTTGTGCCACAAGGCATCAAAGCAGTCTGGAGGTTTGGCTGTGCTAATTTAAGTCGCTGCAGACCTGGTTTTTATAAGGACTGAACGACTGTGTTTTGTACTGAAACCAAGGATTCAGAAAACGGGCCTGCAGAGTGCAAGGTTATTTTGAAAGCCTGAAGGGCACTTCTGAACCTGATCTAATGAAGACTGACTACATTTAAAAAAAAAATAAATAAATAAAATCCATTGTAACCCAACCTGTTCCAACACAGCACGTGTGGATATCAAATAACTTTTCCACCTTCCAAATCTCTCTAAATAAATCTCTCTCAGCTGTGTTTCCTACACATCATCAGAAAAAAAAACCTGCACAGCTCATCACAGGAGTGCTGTTGAACTGCACTGGGTGAGGGCTGGTGGCGTGGAGGCAGAAATGAAGTGACTTTCTCAGCAAACCCACCGCCTTCTGCACGGTCTCGGAGATGTGCAGCAGCCACTCGATGTCCAGGCTGCCCTGCTCCAGCAGCCCCAGGCGGTGGTGGCAGGGCAGGGTCACGTTTTCTTCAGCCACCCTCTTGAATTCGGTCTGAGCCTCGCAGAGCCAAACGGAACAGGAAGCTGCAAGACAAAACACCAGTGCTCAGAGGCCAGGGTGCATCCCTTTCCTTTCCTTTCCTTTCCTTTCCTTTCCTTTCCTTTCCTTTCCTTTCCTTTCCTTTCCTTTCCTTTCCTTTCCTTTCCTTTCCTTTCCTTTCCTTTCCTTTCCTTTCCTTTCCTTTCCTTTCCTTTCCTTTCCTTTCCTTTCCTTTCCTTTCCTTTCCTTTCCTTTCCTTTCCTTTCCTTTCCTTTCCTTTCCTTTCCTTTCCCTTCCTTTCCCTTCCCTTCCCTTCCCTTCCCTTCCCTTCCCTTCCCTTCCCTTCCCTTCCCTTCCCTTCCCTTCCCTTCCCTTCCCTTCCCTTCCCTTCCCTTCCCTTCCCTTCCCTTCCCTTCCCTTCCCTTCCCTTCCCTTCCCTTCCCTTCCCTTCCCTTCCCTTCCCTTCCCTTCCCTTCCCTTCCCTTCCCTTCCCTTCCCTTCCCTTCCCTTCCCTTCCCTTCCCTTCCCTTCCCTTCCCTTCCCTTCCCTTCCCTTTCCCCTTCTCCCTTCTCCCTTCTCCCTTCTCCCTTCTCTGTTTCCTCCTCTCCTCTCCTCTCCTCTCCTCTCCTCTCCTCTCCTCTCCTCTCCTCTCCTCTCCTCTCCTCTCCTCTCCTCTCCTCTCCTCTCCTCTCCTCTCCTCTCCTCTCCTCTCCTCTCCTCTCCTCTCCTCTCCTCTCCTCCAGTTTTTTTTTTTGCTGGATTCTTCCTCATTTTCCTCACAGCATCCAAGCCAAGCCCCCAGCTCAGCTCCCTGCCCGGGTTGCAGCTGATTTAAGGAGACATCTCCACAAGTCCAGGCATTTTCACACTGATGCTGGAGCAGATGGCTTCACACTCCCGAGCTGTCCATGCTCCAGTGGCACCCACACCCTCGGAATTTCAGAGAACCTCCCCAGCTCTGCCCTCACCTCTTTATTACCTCATTTCAACATCAGTGTTTCCACCCCGAAAAAACTTCCATTTATCCCAAGTCTGACAAAGGCTCGGAGTCTCTTCCCTAACACGATGTTTATGTATTTTAGAAATAAGAAACCAGCCTGGGAAGAAGAAGGTTAAGCTTAAGAAAAGCGTGGAGTAAGTAGGATTGGGAAGTAACTTTGAATAGCAGCGGCAAAAAAAAAAAAAAAAAAAAATGAGTTGTCAAAAATGGTTTGTCAGGATCGAAGAATGAAATAAAAAAGGGAAGTGCCAAGCGAACCCGCTAGAGGGAAGCAGAGCCCTTGGAATGTGAGACAAAATCCCCCAAAACGGGCGTGAGCGCCCTAAAACCGGGCCCGGGAGAGGCTGCACGGCGGGGAGATGGGCGGTTCAGCCAGCACTGCCTCGGGCACGGTCCGCTCGGGGTGTGGTTCTGCATCCGTGCCAAAACCGGGCAAAAATCCACCAGCAGCTCTTGGCTTTGCCCATCTCTGACTCCTAAACGTGGAGTCACCGTGGGAAGTTCAAACTCAGTTAAAAGCGCCCCACAGGCTCAGAGGAAGGGAAAGTTACAGGTCAGGGATCCCCCAGGTGAAAATCGAAACTTTCCCAGCCAGATTTCCCTGTGGCACCGATGCCCTTTGCCTTTGGGGTGCAAATCTTCTCAGGGCACTTGAGCTGTTCTGCAGCTTTGCTGTTCAAGACAAAACCCTGAAACCGTTTCTTTTCTCCCTGTGAGGTGAAGTGGGAGGGAATATTTTGCTTCCTGGGCCAGATACTGCGAAACTGCTGAAAATTGGGGAAGTTTGGAGCTCTGGGAAGCCCCACGTGTGACAGAGCACAGAATCCTGGGAGGACAGAGCAGGGGCATGAGAGGCTCCAGTTACCCAGGCTGGATTTATTCCTATACTTTTAACATTATTATGTACTATTTATATACTTTAATGCTATTTAAACAGTGAAACAGTGAAAAACAGACAGAAAATTTACATCCAACATGACGCTCCTTCATTTTTATTTTTTTTCCCCGTTTCTTCAGGAAGAACTTTTAGAAAATTCCTTTTCTTCCTGCTCCCACTCTCAGATCTGCCTCTGAGTCCCCATGGCCATCCCTCAGCTGCTGAGGTTTGGATATTTGATTTATCCTTCCCAAAAACACTTTCTCAGGAATTACCATCTACTACATTTAAACACCCAGAATTTTAGGACAAGGTGGAGCCTCGCCAAAGCTCCAGCTCCCCTCCCGACCTGCCGGCAGTGAAAGCTTTCCAGCCGCATCAGCGGCTTTCTTAAAAGGGAAAAATAATCCAGTTTATCACTGGATTCGCTGCTCCCGAAGCTCCAGCTGCCAAATACAATTAGAATTCCAGCTCAGGACGGATCCAGCTTTTCCCCGGAGCCGGCGTTGCTGCGGGCTGCTCTCATTAGCGCCGACACTCGCTGCATCACTGATCAATAACCTTAATTTCGGCGCCGCGGCGGGCACATTCACACGACATTTGCAGCATTTTCCAAGCCCCGCGGAGCTCCGAGGGTTCGTGCCCAACCTCGCAGGTGTTCCGAGTTTGAAAAGTTCATCCCGCTCGAGGTGTCTCGTGTAAAATTAAAAATATTTTGCGAGTTTGGGACGGAGCTTTCGTTCCTTTCTGGCTTAGACAGGCTGGGCTTAGCAGAGCTCACACCTTGGAGGGATTCTTGCTGCTGCCAGGAAATATCTGTGGATTTGAGGAAGTACCCTGTGCCTATAAACTCCTCATCTAAATGGGGAGGGAAACCAGGGAGACATCCAGTGGAATAGTGAGAAATTCCTAGAGCACCCTTTATTTTTTTTTCGAAGAATCAGAAATAATGTGGAGCTGATTCATCACTGAGCCAGTAACCAAACTCACACACCGTGCAAACTTCTCCATAACATTATTAGGAAAAAAAATCTTATTTAAAACCCCCTGATTTGTCTCTTTAATCCTTATCAATGCTTTACCAATGCCTGAAAATTCCCACAGGAGATGAAGTTTTGCAGGTTCTCTAGACAGGAATCTCACTTTATTTCCTTCCAGTCACCCCTACGTTGAAAGGAAGATAAAACAGCCTCTTACAATAACCCAGCATAAGAGCCAGGTGGAGAAATCACCCACAGAAAAATCCCAAGAGACCTCAGCATGCACAAATCCCCCATTTCCCACAGTTTGGGCAGGGTCTCTCTGCAGCAAACGGGGATGAGGTGGTGATTGGGGTGTAGATCTGTGCAGGAGTTCATGGCACAGGAGGGAAAAAGCAGCTAGAAACAAATGCAGGTCCCTTGGAGGTGTTATTGTCCAGAGAAGAATAAACGATCCCTGGAGCTGTGTTTGTGTGGGTGAGGCCTTGCAAGGACAGCCCAAATGAACGAGGTGGTTTTAACCATTTCCCCCCGTCCCCAGCTGAAGTTTGATGGAAAAAACTGCCAGAGGAATGTCCAGCAGCAGTGCCCAGGGCACAGGGGCTGCCTTGCAAAGGGATTTATTTATATTTATTTCTCCCTTTGCTCTTCCAAACCTTCCCTCACAAAGCCCCGCGGCCCCGGGTGGCCTCAGGGCCTGGATCCTGCACACAATAGAGGAGAAGAGGGATGATTTTCCCAGAAATCACATCCCAAAGTAATGCCACATTTCTGCAGGCTCCGCAGTTCTTGCCCAACAAACCCTCTTCCCCCTTCCACATCCTGTGGGCAGCTCTGTGTGCTGTCAGGAATTCGGGAATCAGCTTTTGGCTTTACTCAGCTCCCGTCCCATGACTCCAGGAGGCGGTGGGATTGGTTTTCCTGCTTATCCCAACTCTTTTTCTTTTTTTTTTTTTTTTCTTTTCTTTTTTAATGCTTTTGGAAGCGTTGTCCCGCAGGCTTTGGGTGGCAGAGCAGAGGGGAGGAGCAGTGACCCTGTGTGACTGTTCCCTGCATTGTTCCGAGGACAATAACTCTGCAGACCACGGACAGCCATCCCCTCATCCCTCCCCGTGTTGAAATCTCCAAGGAAAACACGGCAACAAAGATTTTAATCAAGCCCGGAGCCGTCCAGACGGTGCCCAGGTTGAGCAGGGGGAGGACTCGAAGGGGTTTTTAGCCTTCTCAGCCCCTTCTGCCTTGCACACGTGGCAGAGTTTAAATTAAAAAAAAAAATAATAAAATATATGGACAACAGGCTGGATCCCTCAGCAAAGATGTCAGGCTTGAGGAATTCCTCAGATCTCATTTCAACATTTTAAGCACTTCTCATTGTGAGTGTTTGTCAGAAAAGGGTTTGAATTTCAGCAGGATCAGCCCTTTGAAATGGGAGCAGAGGGAAGCACAGATCTGTGCAACGCAGCCAATGCTGAGTAAACCAGTCTGTGTTGGGCCTTATCACAAACTCTGTCCCCCCAAAGCTGTGTTCTCATGCCTGAATCCTTCCAGGGTCCCACATTTTCATCTCCATGCTGTGCTGAAGCCCAGAGTATTTCCATACCCGCTACCATTATGTGTATGTCCACACCCCCCACCACGGATCCCAACATCAAATATACATCACCAGACAAGCAGAATCAAAGGGGGAATAAATGCTTTGCTGATGTTTTTATTTGTAGGCAAATCCCCATCCTAAAAGCTAAAGAGCTTCCAGACTTAAATCTTTCATTAGGTTCAGAAGGTTTGAATTAGGGAGCACTGCTAAAAATAGATTCTGCTATTTAAAAAGTAATAGGTTGTGCTGTATCACTTAACTGCTGGAATTAGGAGGAACAGCCTAGAAAAGATTCAGAGAACCAAGATGAAAGAAATGCATGACAGTCCTTTGTAAGCTTAGCCCAAACCATGCCTACACCGAGCTCACTTAAAATGTGAATATCCAGAACAGGTTTTCAACAGTTTCAGACCATATCTACACCAAACTCACTTAAAATGTGAATATCCAGAACAGGTTTTCAGCAATTTCAAACAATACCTGCATCGAGCTCACTTAAAATTTGAATATCCAGAACAGGTTTTCAACAAATTCAAGCAACACCTACACCGAGCTCACTTAAAATTTGAATATCCAGAACAGGTTTTCAGCTATTTCAAACCATACCTACACCAAGCTCACTTAAAATGTGAATATCCAGAACAGGTTGTCAACAATTTCAGCTTCTTCAGAAGCATGCGTGCAGTCTGTCCTTCAGGAAAGCTTTTTTGTGATTTGTTTTGGCTTTTTATTAAAGGTGAGATTTTCAACAGAGTATTCCTGATGTCCAGGGAGGAGCAGAAACGCAACCTGTGATTTTCCTGCAGCTCCAGGGGTGACTCAGGAAACACCTGGAAGCTGCTGCTGAGGAGAACTTCCCTCCACCGACCAGCAAGGGCAGGAATTCCAGTGGCATCCACACACACACACAGAGTTTGTGCCCTGTCTGAGCAATTCCCAGCTCACCTGTGACGGGTGCTGTGCCTGCTTTTGCTCGTTAGGATCAAAACGTTTCCTGGGTGCAGGTGTGACAGGGGCAGTGAGCAAGCCCTGGTGCCAGGGCACGTCTGGTCCTCCCTGCAGCAGGAGCTGTGCCCTGCAGAGGAGTTCTGCCCTGCATCCTTCTGTGGGGTCCTCCTGAAAGTCGCCCTCACATCTGTGTGGCTCCTCTGAGTGAAAATGGCATCTTTCCAAGGGGGAAGGTTTGGCCGCTGTGGTCCTGATTCACCCACTCTTCCCCAAATCCTGGAAAAAACCACCTCAGTGCATGCAGAAATCCCACGCTGGAGCTGCTCTCAGCCAGACCTGAGCTGCTGAAACACTTCATTTCAGTAAAAACAACCCAAACAAGCAAGAACTTCCGACTTAAACCAGCCCAGAGAGAATAAACATCCACGGAACTACACCAGAGTGTGCCTTCAGCTGGATAATCCTTCACTTGCCTCACCATTTTGTGCTAAAATCAAAGTATCTGGAAACAGAATGTGTCTAAATTAAGCGTGTGCAGGAATAATATGGTTGGGAGTTAAAAACAAAAAGGACAGCCTGCCATGTTGCAGCTCTGAACCACTCCCTCATGCCAGGAATTTAGGATGTTTCACATCTGTTGGAGCCTCATCTTGCTGGAGTCTTATAGGAAATGATTTCCTAAGTTCCTCTACGAAAAAAATAAAACAAGAGCTTGCCCCCCCATCCAGTGCTAAGGAGACAAACCCTGAGCGTTTTGCAAGCAGCACATTCAGAATTTCAGCTGCTGGAGCAGGAGGCTGACAGCGACTTTTATGGCCAAGGAATTACATCCTGAGTCAAACTTTGCAGGGCTGCTTGCGTGACTGGGGAGCTGGGGCAGCGAAGTGCTGGAGACACCGCAGACGAGTTCCACACTCAAGCATTTAAGGCTCAGTCAGCCTCAAAATTAAACTCCGGAGAAAGCAAACATCTTCCCCCACTGGTGCTGTTCAGCAGCGATGACAGACACAGGCACACCGAGGCTTTTTTATGTCCCCTCGGACTCTCTTCCCCGGTTTTTTGCTGCGGGTAAAGCAGGACGAGGGGAAAGCTGTGTTGTTTCATCCCAGAGTTATGAGGAGAACCCAAAGAGGTCGCCAGCCCCGCTCATGCTCAGACCACAGCAGCCCTGACAGTTACCCTGACAGCATCTGAGGCCAACATAAACAGCAGGCAGCGTCTCCTTGCAGACAGCTCTGCCGCATTCCTTGCACCGGGGAGGAGAGGCTGGAGGCGGCCGCGGTCCCCCGAGGGTCATTAAGGGAGCGCAGGCTGTGCCCTGGGACATCTGCTCGCTGTGTTCCTTGGCTGGCACACGCACACAGGCCAAGGGTCGCCTTCTCCCGGGGGCTCCAGCGCTCCCAGCACGCTGCCCGCAGCCGCCTCCCCTCCCCTGCCCCGGGCTGCAGGGATTAAAGCGTCCCGAACGCGGCGAGGAGAGGAAGGGTTTGGGAACCCGGCCTGGCAGGTCTGCGGCTGGAGGAACTCGTCTCCACGCAGTGATCTGTCTCAAAGTTTTCTTTGAAAAGTCTCAGTGAGCCTGCTGTGAGAGAGAGCGGTCTGTTTTTAGCCTGCAACAAGTTACTCTGGTGATGCTGTTTAAGATCACAACGACACGGACTCCGACTCAGAAGGCTGACAGTGACTGTGTTTATTTCCAGTTATTTCTTCCCTTTATACTGTTTTACAAAGAACAACCCAAGGGGTGGAAGAAAGACAAACTTCTTCAATCACACTGATCAAGTCAGAGGGACATCAAGAAGTCCCTCCTGGGGAAAAGAATGTAAACAAAGGTTACAGTTAGGAAAACGTGTCTCTTGTTGACAGAAAAGTTTCTGAAAAAGAGTTTCAGAGAAACTAAAACATCACGAACACGAACCAGGGCTACACTCTGGGACTTGCCGTGGTGTGTTGTGAGATAGTTTTTAATGCAAATCTCCCCACAGAACCTCCACGTGCATAGCCCTGATTCGTACCTGAAAAGTTTTAGTTTTCTAAAACTCTTTTCCCAGAGAGTTTTCTGTCAACAAGAGGCATGTTTTTCTAACTGTAACTTTTGTTTACATTCTTTCCCTAGGAGGGACTTCTTTATGTCCCTCTGGTTTGACCAATGTGATTGAAAAAGTTTGTTTCACCAGTTAAGTTAAGTTAAGAAGGAAAGGAAAGGAAAGGAAAGGAAAGGAAAGGAAAGGAAAGGAAAGGAAAGGAAAGGAAAGGAAAGGAAAGGAAAGGAAAGGAAAGGAAAGGAAAGGAAAGGAAAGGAAAGGAAAGGAAAGGAAAGGAAAGGAAAGGAAAGGAAAGGAAAGGAAAGGAAAGGAAAGGAAAGGAAAGGAAAGGAATTCCCAGAAATAAACACAGTCACTGTCAGCCCTCTGAAGTCAGAGTCTCTGTCATTGTGGTGTACAAGAGTGTCACACGTGTGCTGGATTGTAAAGACAAATTAATAAATTTAATACATTTCATGACTCATTTGCCAGCACTTCTGAGATACCTGAATCCACACACTCCTTTGTTATTAAGTGAAAAATAGAGAGATTGAGTAACCTGCAAGCAAGATCCATTCAGGGTGTGTAACTGAGTGAGGGGGCTGGCCCAAGGTCCGTGCCACAGCACAGGTGACCACACTGTCACCTCAGAGAGACACAGGGGCTGGCCTGAGGTCAGTGCCACAGCACAGGTGACCACACTGTCACCTCAGAGAGACATAGGGGCTGGCCCAAGGTCAGTGCCACAGCACAGGTGACCACACTGTCACCTGAGAGAGACACAGGGTGAGAGGCGTCTCCTGTCCCTGGGACAGGCTGTGCTGGAAGAGCAGGGTCAGGCCAGCCCCATCCCCATCCACACAGCGCTGCAGAGCCTCTGGAATTGGAACCACATGTGCTGAGGCTGGGGGAGGCTGTGCAAACAGAGAGGCAGGGCCCTGCACATGGCAGTTTCCAAGTTTTTCCAAGAGTTTCCAAGTGGTGACGTGAAGCGTTTGGAATTGAGGCTGCAGAGGAGCGAGCAAGGCCCAGGGAGAGCAGAAAAACCAACGTTTCACAGAGCAAAGCCTCTGCTTTTTAGAGGTTTGCTGAGCAGGAGTGAGGCTGGAATTGGGCTGGTGATGCTTTACCAGCAGGAATATCAACACTTTTTTTTTAATATACACTTAAAATGGGGGGACAGATACCTTACTCTTGTACTCAAGGTCTGAAATACTAACTGGAAATATACTTACTGATCTCAGTCGCTGTTTGTTTTTTTTTAATTAAGAAAAGATTTAAAAAAGGATACCTTTTGTAGTGGTTTAACCCCAGCTAGAAACTAAGTACCATGCAGCTGCTCACTCAATCCCCTAGGATGTGGGATGGCTTTACCAGCACAGCATCAGTGCACACCCTGTGTGAGTAAATTCACTAGTTCTGGTGCCTAAACCAGGTGGTTCAGTAAATGCCCCCAGCAGAAAGGGTTCAGTATTCCTCAGGGAAATCTTAAGGATTCCTTTGTGGATTAAAGGCAAGTGAAAACCTAATCCTGCAGTACCCAGTGACCACACACAACTAGAAACCTTACCTGCAATGAAAAGGCAAAATTCTGTCTCGGAAAATGCCAGAGTTAACTTTCAGCACCAACCCACATCGAATCCAAAGTCCAGAGAGGCTTGGGAATATCAGAAAAAAACCCCAAAGCATTGAAGCACTCCCTTAGCCAGGGAGCTTCCCAGGCAACTCTGGGTGTGCTTCCCTTCCTCTCCTTGCACTTTAAAAAAATTCCAGTGCAAGCAGGAGGTTCTGCCTTTCCATCCCTGGAGACTCGAGGACAGACAAGGAGGCACCAGCACTGCACCTCCCAATTTAATGGTTCACGGAGTGCCTGTGCACAGGAATGTGTGAAATCCCTTTGCCTTCGGTCCAGGCAGTTTTATCAGGGAATAAAGGCCCAGGTGTCTCCTGTTCACAGCCAAGCCTTGCAGTGAGGCAGCTGGGAGTTTGTCAGTGCAGTCCTCAGACCCCTGGAGGGAAGAAGCACCAGTGCCTCTCTGATATTCCCTTTTATTTATTTTTTTTTCCAGGCATCTTTGGGTTGCTTTGTGTACCTTAAAGGTTTGAACCTAAACATTCCATCCCTAAACATCAGAAATTCCACCCCTTTCGCCTGGTTTCAGAAAGATCAAGGGGAGGAAGATGGTTTCGGTGAGGATTTCGAGGATTTCTTTTGTCTGAGGAATATTCTCAACCCTCAGTCTCCCAGGGAATCTCTTGTTGCTGTCAGTTCAGGGACACACAAGTGAAGGCGCACAGAAATGAAGTTCTCTGCCCAAGGCAGACACGGAGCAGAATCCAGAATACAAACCCGAAGAGACAGCAACAAAACTGTTTTCAGAGCAGTGTTTGTCCATCAGATCTTTCCTCACCCAGTCTGAAATCCAAGGAGAAGGTTGCATCAGCCAGCTCTGAAAACTGAGGAGGCTGGAAGAGACTTGAGAGATTGATAAGGATTCCCAATAAAAATGTTATTGTGCCAAGGATTCCCTCTCCTTTTTTTATCCCTTTGCATCAAGGTGTAAGATTTTAACTAGAAGGCAGTGAACTGATTGTGCTGTGCTGCTGCTTGGTGTCCTGGAAATTCAGCTTATTCTGAACTTGCCCAGGAAACTCAACAGATTCACAGGTGAGCTTCATCCCTCCCTGCAGGAGGGAATTGAGGCAAAAATTGGGGAGCTCAACCATCCCAGTTTGCTTCCTTTGGCTCCACTCCCTCTTGTGATCCTGGAAGTGCCAATAACCCCAGGTTCACGTCTGCAAACCCCACAGAATCTGCTGCCCTGCAAGCAATTTGAAATTACTGCAATTTACTGTTCCAATGGGTTCATTTTGGCTTTGAGAATTCCCAATGCTCTGGAGCCAGAACTGCCAGGAGAAGCCACCAAAATATTTGGCTGCTCCCTGCAGAACTCATGGGGTTTTTTTTGCTGGCTTGAATTCTCTAGGAAAACCCATTTTCTGTAATAGGAGCTGACACAGCTACTCCCCCTTTGCTTTAAAGAGGCATTTTCAGGGAGAAGAAATCCCAGCTGAAAGCTCTGAGCACTCTGGGCTCTGCTGTTCATCCTCATCCCCTTCACCCAGGGCATCCCCAGCTGGAAATCTCCAGCACCTCTGCAAAACAGCCCCCTAAAAAAGCTCATTTCTAACTGTTTTTTACTTCCCAAAAAACTCATGTCTAACTGTTTTTTACTTCCCAAAAAGCTCATTTCTAACTGGTTTTTACTTCCTAAAAAGCTCATCTCTAACTGGTTTTTACTTCCCAAAAAACTCATCTCTAACTGGTTTTTAATTCCCAAAAAACTCATCTCTAACTGTTTTTTACTTCCCAAAAAGCTCATCTCTGACTGGTTTTTACTCCCCAAAAAGCTCATCCCTAGCTGGTTTTCACTGCTCTCTGGAGCTCTCCCTCAGGTGCCATTCCCAGCAGGGTTGGATGCAGTTTTCAGGCCCAGCCTGCCCTCCCTGCTCAGCCCATCCCCGTTACCTCCACGGGATGTTCACTTGTGGGCTCCTAATTGCACGTAACAGGCTCTGACATCTCACTTACCCACGACAAGCACCACTAATCTGATACAAAATGAATGCCTAATGTATTAACACTCTGTCACTTTTCATCTCCACTCAGCCTCAAAGCCTCGGCCACAGCCGCCCTGAAGGCACCAAGTGAACAGCGGCAGCTCCTCCCCAGCACCCCCAGAAGTCTTGTAAGGGAGATGTTGAGCCCTGCAAGGCCCCAGAGGTGGAGCCAAGGTGCAATCTGCAGGGGCTGAGCAGCAGGGTGGTGATGGTCACGCTGGTGCTTTTTGGGCCTACCCAAAAACAGAGGCCAGGCAGGATTAAGAGAATAAAAAGTGAGTATAGAAGGATTCCCAGCCTGCACGTGAGGCATTCCCTTCATCTCTTTGTGGGAAGTGATGCATTTTTGGGCTACCTAAAAGCAGAGGCCAGGCAGAATTCAGAGAATAAAAAGCAGTTCTGTTTATGGAAGGGCCTTCAGGTGCATTTAGGGCAGACAAAGCCCCCAGGGGCTGCACCCAAAGTGGACAATGCTCACGGGTTTCACACTTGGATCAGTTTGGGCCATTTGCACATTGGGGTTCATCTGCCAATTCCAGCTCCAGGTAATGAAGTCATTCACCCCAAGTTTGCTGCCCCCAGCTCACTTTTGTTTCCATCTCTGGGGGCCTGAGGCAGTGAGGTGTCCTTGATTGCCAGGCCTGGAGAGGAATTGTTGTGTCTGAGCAAAGTGGGGGAGCAGCAGCTGACCCTGTGTGTGGAGTTTGGAGTTCGGCACTAAAGAACTGCAGGGTTACAAATGGATGGAAAATAGAAAAACTAAAATCCTAAGGCATCAATGCTGTCAATCCAATCCTTGCAGCCTCTTTCTCCTCAATTCTATTGCAGGCAGGAACTTTACATTTATCCAGAAATAAGAAAATTAAAGGGACCTCATTCTTTAATCCTCATCCTTCACTGGCTTTGGTGTGAACCAGAAATTCAAACAAAGGATCGAGTTTTTGATTCTCATCACTGAGGTTCAGCTCCCTCCCTGCACTTTCCCTGGAGTTTGGCCCAGCCCTGCAGCAGCTGCAGGCAGACTCTGAGAGGATGAACAGCTTTGCTCTCACTTTTTCCACTGCTAGCAGGGTTGGAAGCATCTGGACACCACACGGAGCTCTCAGAGTGGAGGTGGAGCTCCAAGTGCAGTTTGTGAATCAGCACTGCCAGTGGGGGTCACTGAGGAGTGCAAACCCCACTGGAGAGGCTGGAAGAGACCCCCAGCTGGTTTTAGGGAGCTGGAATCTCACAGGAATTCACTGCAGCTCTGCACGCCCTGTGTGGGTTCACACTGCACTGAGCACGGCCTCACCTGGCGCTTGGGGAGGCCCTGTGCTCCAAATGATCCCAAATTTGATCCCAATAACATTTACAAGCCAAGGGCTGGACTGAGCACTGCGCTCCTGAGAGCTTTAAAACGAGACAAAAACACAATTTGGGAAGAATTCTCCCTTTCCCAAGGGCAGCACAGCAGCTCTTTTAACTGACAGCACTGCACAGCTGCAGCCAGCGATCCCAAAATCCTGAAATTCAGGAAAACTCAGAGGCAGGAAACACGGAAATGTTCTTTAACACAAAATACAATAGATCCCTGCATATTTATATATCTATATATGTATATTTTTTGGTTTTGGTGACCCAAGGTGTCCTGCAGTGACGAGAGCCAGAGACAAAAGCCTGAGGGGGATTCTGCTCCCCACAGGGTTCCAGCCTGGGAGCTGAGGGCCAAATCCCAACTTCTGGATCCATTCCACTTGACAACAACCCACAAACCTAAAAAGGACATGACCATACACAATAAAAAGTGCAGCAGCACTGCTGCAGCCTAAGGAACAGCCAAAAAAAAAAAAAGAAGAAATACTGAATTCTTTTTGCTCATGTCAAAATTTTGGGAGGTTTAAAAACATCTGGGAAATCGTGTTTGTTGGGTTTTTTTAAATCATGTTTATTGGTTGTCTGTGGGGTTTTTTTACTGATTTACCTAGAAACCTGTGCAGTTTTAGTGTAGATGCATCAAAATCCTGATCTTTAGAAGTTCAAAGCACGAGTTAAATCACCAAGTAATATGAAAAAGGCATGAGGACCAAAGCAGAAAGCAGCTCCATTTCCCTTCCCTCCCCTCAAATTACAACTTTTCAATTCCAGTTTTAGCAGCCTGCCAAAAACACAGGTGGGGAGACCAAAAATAAAGCTCCAGTATTCCTTGAGGTAAAAATAAAACCTGCACACCTTGGAGGGGACAGAGAGGGATGATGCTCCAGGGGCAGAGAGCTCAGCCCATCACTCTGAACCAATTCCTGATGGTCACATCCCAGCGTTTCTGTTTTAGGGAGGAGGCTGGGAAGGAAGCAGATGTTCCTCCCTGCCCACCACGGGCTCCCCTGCTGGCAGCTGGGATGTTACACGGATTTTTTCGTGTTTGCAAATACCAAGGGTCCTGCAGAGCCAGCGGATCCGTGAAAGCCCAGGGCCACGGCCGGGGGGGACCCCGAGCCAGCAGATTCGGAGCCAAACGTTCCTGTGACCTTTGCTGGGAAAGAGCAAAGCAGCTCCCTGGCACAGGGCCCTCCCTGCAGAGAGGGATGCCCCGAGTCAGGCTGGAGAGGCAGAGCCCTTTGGAAGGGCAGGAGTTGGGGATCAGCCTAAAAAACCCCTGGCTGAGAGCTACAGCACGTCACAGAGCCAGCAGGGAGCTTCCAGGATGCTGAGCAGGGCTGGGAGGGGAGGAGGAAGGGGGGTGGAAATGGGATTCAGGCAGCAGTTGGACCATTCTGCTGATTGGATGTGAAAAGGTCAGGCAGCTGATGGGGAACCACGCTGGAAAGGTCAGGTGAGGATGGAGGAGTGAGGCCAGGAGGAGCGGGGGGCTCTCAGGTCCAGCTCCAGCACCAGGCTGGGCTTCCACCCTCCTTCCCAGCCCATCTCCCAAGCCTTGAAACCATCACTGAACTTCCCCCGTGCCCTGAGTCACACTGAGGTCCCCACCACAGCTTGACCCAACTGATTTCCTCAGCACCAAGAAGGGGTTTAGCCACAGCCCTGACTTAGCACAAAGCTGATGCTGAATAAACACTGGAAAGCATTGGAGAAAACAAAAACCAGACTGTACCACCCTGTTCCCTTCTTGGGAACAGCTATTTTGGGTTTTGTTTGACCAAAACATCATCTTTGAGAGCCACTGTTTGGGATACCTGTAACACCTGCCATCAACTGAGATCTCAGGAGTGCTTTAGAACCTCAGCACAGAGGAGGTCAGAAGGAACCTCCCAAGAAACTCCAAATTCCTGCTCCAAGCAGACACTCAGTCCCTTGATCATCTCTGTGGCCTTCAGCTGGACTCATTCCAGTGTTGATCTCCCACTGGGGAGCCCCAAACTGGGCAATGTTTTAGTTGAAAGAGAACTTCAAGCCCTGGTGCACAAGTTGGGTTTTCCTGGACAAGCTGCAGCTTCTCTGGTCTCACTTCTGTCCTTTCCAATCTGTGTAAGAAAAGCTGCAGTGCCTCGGGGGGGAATGTGTAAAGCTGACAGAGGGAACAAGGAAATCAAAGGAATCAGAGCCAGGCTTCTCAGAGATGGATGAGAGAAGTCCTAAAGAGGGGAATCCCAGTCAGATTTTAGGGGAATAAAAAAATCACAATGAGAAGAGTCAAGCAGTGGAATAAGGGCTCAGGTTGTGGAATCAGCATCCTTGGGACTGTTCCAAACTGGCCCTGCTGTGAGCCAGACACCCTCAGAAATCAATCCCTTTCAGTTCACACTGTTCTGTGACAAACTCCAAGCCTGGAGTCAGAGATGGATCCCTGAGAGCCAAACCCCACTCTTTAAACCTTCAGCCTTCACTGCAACTTCTGAACTGCCCCCCAAAAGCACAGAAAGCTCTTCCCCCACTGCAGAGAAATCCCTGAAGTGTCCCAGTTGGTCTCAGCTACAGTGACACCAGGGAGGAGGGGGAGGCTCCAAACCCCAGCCTGGGTGGTCTGTGGGATGGCTGAGCTCAGAATGTGAGGAATTCAGCCTCTCTCCCTGCTGAAATTTGATGAATTCAGCCTCTTTCTGTGCTGACAGTATCTGTGAGCAGGTCCCAGCTGTCCCCACTTCCACTCCAGCTTTTTCCCGTCATGTGGAGAGAAAAATAAACAAGTGAGTGATCACATCCATCACCTGGTATTGCTTTATGATTCTGCAAGTACAAACAGCCATGAAATATTGGGGTTTTCCCAATATTTACTCGGGCAGCACTGACATTTCAAGGTGCCAGAAGAGTGGCTGGTAATAAATCATGAACTGGCCACAAAGCAGCAAAAAAGGGGCCCAGAATGTGCAGGTATTAAGGTTTTACCTTAGCAGAGTATCTGATATTATTCAAAGCTTTAATTTGGGGAATTGGGGCAAGAACTGGGGAGCTCAACCACCCCAGTTTGCTTCCTTTGGCTCCACTCCCTCTTGTGATCCTGGGAGTGCCAATAACCCCAGGTTCACATCTGCAAACCCCACAGAATCTGCTGCCCTGCAAGCAATTTGAAATTACTGCAATTTACTGTTCCAATGGGTTAATTTCAGCTTCGAAAATTCCCAATGCTCTGGAGCCAGAACTGCCAGGAGAAGCCACCAAAATATTTGGCTGCTCCCTGCAGCACTCATGGGGTTTTTTTTGCTGGCTTGAATTCTCTAAGAACACCCATTTTCTGTAATAGGAGCTGACACAGCTTCTCCCCCTTTGCTTTAAAGAGGCATTTTCAGGGAGAGGAAATCCCAGCTGAAAGCTCTGAGCACTCTGGGCTCTGCTGTTCACCCTCACCCCCTTCACCCAGGGCACCCCCAGCTGGAAACCTCCAGCACCTCTGCAAAACAGCCCCCAAAAAACTCATCTCTATCTGGTTTTTACTTCCCAAAAAACTCATCTCTAACTGGTTTTTACTTCCCAAAAAGCTCATCTCTAACTGGTTTTTACTCCCCAAAACTGGGAGTTGGTGATAATCTCTCAGGGGGGATTGTGGGGGTGTCCTGTGCAGGGCCAGGAGTTGGATTTGATGATCCTGAGGGGTCCCTTCCAACTCTAAGCCTCTCTCAGGGATGTGGGTGACACCAAAGTGAAATAGAAAATTGCCCAGGAGAGGAGCTGCTGTGTTCAGCAGTGTCATTATTTACTGTTTGAAACCTCCTCCTTTTCACTTTTCCTTCCTGCAGAAGTAAAGAGGTCCCAGAGTGCTACCCGTGCACGCTGGGCAATGAAAAAGGACAAAAATCACAATTCCCCCTGCTAAAAACCTCCTTGTTCTCCTCACTGAGGCTCCCAGCTCTCCCTGCTTTCACTTTGCAAGGGAAAAACCAGACACTGAAAGCACAGGGGGTAACTCAGGGTGCAGCAAGGCTGACCAAGGCTGGGAGGAATCAGAGGCAGATTTTGGGATCAGTCTGCAAGGCCCAGGGAAAGGAAATCTCTCACCTGGCTGCTTGCAGGAGGCAGATTTCAGTCCCCTAACCAGGAGGCCAAGCTTTAACTCCAGATTAATTTGTGGCACAGCCTTTCTGCTTTAAAAAATTTATATATATATATGTTTTATGGATTTTCATGCATGGAAATAAAGCTGTACCCCACTGTGCTGACTTCCAGGGACTGGCACCTTACACAGCCCACAGTGGGAATGGGAAAAAAAAAACCAAAACCAAAACCAAACCAAACCCAAACCCAAAACCAAACCAAACTCAAAACCAAACCAAACCAAACCAAACCTAAACCCAAACCAACCAACCAACCAAAACAAACAAACAAACAAACAAAAAACAAAAAACCAAAAAAACAACAACAACAACAACAAAAAAAACAAACCAAAAGACCAAACAAAAACCCTCCCCCAAAACACCACAACCAAAAAAACCCAAAAAACACCACCACCACCAAACAAACAAACAAACAAAAAACCCACAACACACCAAACAAACAAATAAAAAAACCAATCCCAAATCATCTCATCGACTTCTGGTTCCCAGCTAGGAGAGTGAGCGAAGCCAGCCCCGAGCTCAGGCTGTCAGGAGATACCTGGCTTCCTGCCCAAAAACATCCCTTCCTTTTTTTCTGAGGCCCCTCCAGCTCCACATGGCTAAAAAAGGCAGTTGGAAAATGTCCTGGGATGCACGAAATGCTGCATCCCTGCCTCTCCCCCTGCCTGCCTGGAGGGAGCAGCTCTAGGTGAGCTCTGGGTGAGCTCTGGGTGAGCTTTTCCCACTCGGGCAGAGTTTTCACAGAGTCCTTGCCCCCCCCAAAAGCACGGAATGAATGATTGTTCTGGCACTGCCCACATTCCTGGCTGTAAAACCCCGGTGTCAGGTTATACCCCGGCCCCTGCAGCTCTGAGGAACTCCAGGCCCTGAAGAAAAACCCTCAATTTCTTTTTCACTCCCTGCTGGTGCCACGGGGGCTAAGCTGGCAGCTGGGAATGTTTCCTCCTGAGCCCGGCACCGATGCCAGAGGAACGAAAGATTTTCCCATTTTTGCTAAAAATGGCAACAAAAAATGGCATTATTTACACTGCAAGAGCCAAGGGGGGTTTGTTGGGGTTTGGGGTTTTTTTTTTTGCAAGGTTTTTTCTGCCTGGAATTGTCACAGCACGGGGAACAAAGGCTCCACACCAACTCCATCAGCTCTGCTGCAACATCCCAAGGATGGATGGAACAAAATGACCCCTTCTGTCTTCATCTCTTGGTGCTGATTAAGAACCCAAAATGATCCCTTTTATTCTCATCTCATGGTGCTGATTAAGAACCCCAAATGATCCCTTTTTAGTTTCATCTGGTAGTGCTGATTAAGAACCCAAAATGATCCCTTCTATCTTCATCTGGTGGTGCTGATTAAGAACCCAAAACAATCCCTTTTATTTCCATCTCATGGTGCTGATTAAGAACCCAAAACAATCCCTTTTATTCTCATCTCATGGTGCTGATTAGGAACCCAAAATGATCCCTTTTATTCTCATTGCTTGGTGCTGATTAGGAACCCAAAACAATCCCTTTTATTCTCATCTCATGGTGCTGATTTAGAACCCAAAATGATCCCTTTTATTCTCATTTCATGGTGCTGATTAGGAACCCAAAACAATCCCTTTTATTCTCATCTCATGGTGCTGATTTAGAACCCAAAATGATCCCTTTTATTCTCATCTCATGGTGCTGATTAGGAACCCAAAATGATCCCTTTTATTCTCATCTCATGGTGCTGATTAAGAACCCAAAATGATCATTTTTATCTTCATCTCTTGGTGCTGATTAAGAACCCCAAATCCTCCCTTTTATTCTCATCTCATGGTGCTGATTAGGAACCCCAAATGATCCCTTTTATTTCCATCTCTTGGTGCTGATGAAGAGCCCAACGTGGCCATTTCTGTGCCAATCCTGAATATCTGGCACAGATTTACTCCTCGGGGGATGAAGCAGCTCTTCTGCCTCACGCTCCCAGGTGGAGAATTCCAAGGAAACCCCTTCCCCTTCCCCAGCCAGCCCCCCCCCCCCCCTCCCAGGAGCTCCCAATTTCTGGCCCAGTGGTGGGGAAAGCAGTTACATAAGTGCTGCAGGAACTGAGGGGGAGAATGAATGTCAAAGCTGGCTGGAACATGAACCCGGGAGCCTTGTGGATTCAGTCTCCAACATCCATCAAACATGATTAATTTTAATGTCACAACATTTTAATGTCAATTACTTTTAATGTCACAGCTTCCTATTTACTACCACAGCCACATTCCCGGGCTGATGAGAGATTCCCCTCCCCTGCCCCCAAAGAACTTTTAGGATCAAATAAATAAACAATTCAGGATAAATGCTACAAACAAGCAGCAGCCTCCCTGCTTTTGGGAGGATGTGGGGAATCTGTTCCAAAGGCACTGAGAAACAGAGCATCTGAGGCTTTCACATTTAAGGCCAAATTACTGCTTAGTGCAAATTCTCTTCTGCTTTTTTTCTTTTTTTTTTTTTTTTTCTGGCTATAAATTTGGCAAATTCCAGCTGCCAGCTGGAGATGTGGCTTGACTTTATTTGCATTAGCCAGGGATATCTTTTATTCAGGTGCTGCATAAAGAATAGCCAAGCTGTGATCATGGCACCTTAAAATCTGTGGGCAAGAAGAACCCAAAATTATCCCTTTTATTCTCATCTCATGGTGCTGCCCGGTGTGCAACACCAGGCAAGTTAAGTCTGATCAAGAAACTCATAAAAGAGTATTTGAGACTTAAAATCTTTAGGTTATTGAGTGACTGGGGTTGGGGAAAAAACCAAAACAGCTGAAGGGTTTTTTTTTTTGCAACTCCTGACAATTTCAAACCCATTTAAATGCCACCCATTTGTCAGCCTGGGCTCGCACTCCAGTTCCTCCAGCTTTATGTTTTCCCCTGAACTTCTGCTTGCTAAATGTTATTTTAAATGGCTGGTGAGGCTGACAAAGCCTCTCAAACTCCCTGGGGTTTCTCACCAGAACAAAAGCAGCCTTGTGGATATCTTTAGAACAAATTATAAGGCTGAGGAGAAGTCAGGCCTCTAATATGAAACTGAGGTGGGTCACAGAAGATATTTGAACAGGCAAACTAAAGTAAAACAGGAAAGTGAGTCAGACACCTGCATGGGCCTTTTTAGAGCCCAAGAACTGGCTTGGTGCTGTCATTAAAATAAATGTCTGTACCTATATTTGCATTTAAAGGTGATGCATGGAGCAGCTTTCTCTCAGAACAGGGATTTTAACCCATAACAGTTCCATCCATTAAAGTCTCAACAAACACAAAAAATGCAATGCACAGTTCATTCAGCAATAGGCCTGTCAAAGCAGAACAGGTGATTGTGATGGAGCTCCAGCAGCTTTTAGTGCAGCAGAGACCACACAGCATCACCACAGTGTTTGCAGCTGCAGTGCCTGCAGCTCCAGCAGCATCTTCTGAAACAGCCCTGCTTGAAATGCAGTTCCTACCCTGCACCTGCCAAACTTGCAGCCAGCAGAGCTCCAAGCCCCTGGTGCTCCCATCCTGCAGAGTTCTCAGAGGGCTCTGCAGAGGCAGCAGGGGCTGCCCTGATCCCGGGGAGGCTGAGCATGAACCAGCCTCAGCTGTCAGATGCTGTTAAGATCCAGGGCTCATTAAGAGCCCGGGCTGGAATTTGCATGACTCAATGGGTTTAGATTCCCTGAAAAGAGGGAGGATTATCCCAGCACGCTCCATCTGGGCCGAGTGTAACACAGCCTGGTGTTCACCTGGACGCTCAGCCAGGAATATTTATCCCAAAAGGTGAGCAGGTAAAGAAAGGAGGAGGTGCCAGACAGCACGAGCTGACAAAATTCCGTGTGTGTGAGAGCAAACACAGCCCGCAGTCATCTCCAGCCTCCCGGAGCTCACATTCCTGGAGCTGCTGAGAGCAGCCTGTGCCCCGGGTGTGCTGCAGGGACCTTTACCCTGACCCAGACTAAGCAAAGGCTCTCCAGGCACCAGCTCCTAAACAAAGCCCCACATTCCGGTTATTTACACATCTCCTCTGTGCTGGAGCAGGCAGAGACAGAGAGCGTGGCTGGGAGGCTGCAGGGAGATGTGGGAGGGCAGCTCCTCACCCCAGGCTGCACAAAACTTTCCCACAGCCAAAGCTCAACCCCCTCCAAAGGTTCCTCGGACTATTTTTGTTCCAACTCCTCCATCACTTTGAGAAAACCTCTTTTCTTTGTCACAGGCAGCATCAGATGCACTCAAATCCAGCAGTTCAGATCTATAAACCCAGCCAGTGTCTGTGCTTTTTGTTTGCACTCAGATGCTGGCCATGAAACATGAGAAATCTCAGGCAGCTCGAGTTTCCTCCCCACTCTGGTTCCCTTTTTCCCGTGGCAAGCTGGGTCTGTCCCACCAAGGCTGAACAACATCCTGATTTTTATTCTGAGCACTCAGCCCTTAAAATCCTCCAGAAGACAGACTTGGAATTAAATAAAACAGTATCAGCAAAAGCTGAGACATCTTCCTTTCCCACAACCCAGGAACACCAGGAGCAAAACTTGATTTGAAAAGATTTAAAATCCTTGAAAGATCCCCACCTTTCCTTTCTGGAGATTTCTAATCCTGCAGGGCAGGGGTTGTTTCCAACACTGGGCTCGTTGGTGGCATTGGGCAGAAGATGTGATGCTGAGCTTGGACCAAGGCAGAACTGGACCCATTTTCCCTCAGGAATTAGGGAAACTATGCCAAGAAATGGAACATCCAGCTGCTGGGAAACAGATTCAAAGTGTTTAATTTCTGTTCAGAGATGTATTTCTGTCTATTGAGCCCGTTTAGAAGGCTCAGTGGCAGGTGAAATTCGATTTATTTCTTCCAGAATATCAACACACGCTTCTCCCCAACTGCCAAATTAATCAGCAATAAATTCCCCATATTATTGTGTGATTCCACTTCGGGGTTTTCTTCCACCTCCACCTGCACTGGATTATTTGAGAGTGAAACAATCATTGAACCAACCATTGTTCTCCTCTAATCCTGGAGTGTATTGCTCTTGGTGAGGGGGAAAAAACAGCCAAGGAAAAACCAAGTTTTTAATTTTTTTTACCCTCTTCTGTCCCACAAACCAGCTCCTGTTAATAGCTGGAAACAAAATAACAGGTGAAGTGTCTTAAACAACTGGAAACAAAATAATATGCTAAGGAATATTTACAATATCTGAACGTTTTAAATAACTGGAAACAAGCTAACAGCTTCAGTGAGTCTCTTAAACAACCAGAAACAAGGTAACACACTAAGGAATATTTAAAAATAACTGGGAACCAGCTAATATTCTAAGTGGGCATCCCAAATTACTGGAGACAATCTAACAGGGAGAGTGAACATTTTAATAACTGGAAGCTAGCTAACAGGTTAAGTGAAAATTTTAAATAACTAGAAACCAGCTAACAGGTTAAGTAAATACTTTTAATAACTGGAAACTAACAGGTTAAGTGAATATTTTAAATAACCAACAGCCTTAGTGGGCATCCCAAATAGCTGGAGACAGTCTGACAGGTTAAATGAAAATTTTAAATAACTAGAAACAACCTAACAGGTTAAGTGAATAATTTTAATAATTGGAAACTAACAGGTTAAGTGAATATTTTAAATAACTAGAAACCAGCTAAGAGGTTAAGTAAATATTTTTAATAACTGGAAACTAACAGGTTAAGTGAATATTTTAAATAACTAACAGCCTTAGTGGGCAACCCAAATAGCTGGAGACAATCTGACAGGCAAAGTGAATGTTTTAAATGACTGAATATTTTAATTAACAGCTAAGATTCCAAGCGGGCATCCCAAGGAACTGGGTACCCCAGCCCTGACTGTCCCTGTTTTTCTGTCCATCACATCCTGGCTTTAATGTGATAATGAACATCCCTGATTGCTCTTCCTGCTGGGTCTGAGTGACAGGAATCCCTCATTTCCCTCTTTCCAGCCTGGATTTACCCTCCCTGTGCTCCTCCAGCCCAGCCAGCTCAGCAGAAAGCAGCAACAGCTTCACCACACTGCAATTGTTTGTTACTCTTGCTTAGTAGAGAAGGGATAAAAAATAAAAATAAAAATAAAAATAAAAATAAATAAAAATAAAAATAAAAATAAAAATAAAAATAAAAATAAAAATAAAAATAAAAATAAAAATAAAAATAAAAAACAATCAAATAGCTCCACAGTGCAGGTTAGAGCAGCCCAGACTGCCCCAGACTCCATCTGGGCCTCATGAACATCCAGCAAGGAGCCCAAAGTGTCTGCCAGGCAATGTTTGACATTTGTGCAGCACCAGCCAGATGAGATGTGCCCGACTGCAGAGCCCTGATTGCTCCAGGGTTTGGGGTTTTTTGGGGGTGGTTGGAGGTATCAGCACGGCTGGGGCAGGCAGGACAGGGTGTCCTGAGCAGGATTTGGGTTGTGGGGAGGCCAATTCCCCCTCTCAGAGCTGCTCCTGGCATCCTGCAGGATCCAAACTGCTCTGGAGGGGTGTGCAAGGGGAGGGAACGTGGCCGTGGGTTTGTTCAGAAATGTTTTATTCAGGCTGTTTATCCTCAAAAGAGCCTTTTCCTTTTAGATTAAATTATCTGGACTCTGTTTATTCTAAACACAGGAGACAGGACTCAAGCATTTCCTCTTTTAGGAAGTATGGTTGAGTGTGTTTCCTACAAAATTTATAAAGAATTCAGGCAAGGGCTCGTGTGGCTCCTTAAGATTTCAAACCCTTCTTCCCTAAATGCTGAAAGAGCTGCCTCTGTCAGGGCACAGCTCCATCCCAGTGACACGGGATACAAATGCAAGCAGACAGCAGCTATGAGCTCTTAGGAAAGGGCAGCCTGATAAAAAGCCATAATCAAATTATTTACCAATACTCCTCATTTTGTCTCAAGACCATAAATTCCATTGTATAATGGGATATACATAATTCCCTTTTTTAAATTTTATTTTTGGGGGTTTTTTTTGTTTTTTGTTTGTTTGTTTGGTTGGTTGGTTGGTTTCTTTGTTTGTTTGTTTTGTTGGGTTTTTTTTACAGCTGGAGAAGCTGAGGCTCCAGAAGGACTTGTTCAAGCACCTTCTGGGACTGGAGGTGAGATGAGTTTATCAACAACAGAATTGAACTTTAGCAGTGAAAAGCCTCATTCCAATAAGATGATTCTAAGTAATTCTCAATTCTCAGAAGATGGCAGAGTCACCACTGGAACTGGAAAAAACCCCACAGATTTCTGCCTTCCCATCCCATCTCCTTACAAAGAATTCTGACTTTTTTTGCTCTAAAGATACCACGTTTTAAATGTCATTTTCCAAGCTTTAGGCACTGCTCTTCCTGCAGGAAATCCCCACCTCCACCTGAAGCTGGAGGGAAGTGTCCTGCTCAGTTTTCCAGGACACCTGAACAGATCCTGACCAGATCCTCCTGTGCCCACCAGGAGAACCTGTCTGAACCCCCAGAGCACAGCCCAGGCTGCTCCAGGATCTTTTCCTCTCTCCCAGCTGCCCAGGACATTTCCCCTGGCATCTCCCCGGCACGTTCATCCATTATGCACAGCTCCCGCATCAGAGAGGACAGGAGGAGATGAGCAGTGGCTGCTGTTTCGAGTGAAGAACATTTATCTGCTCCATCCAGCCCTGGCTGCAGCGGCGGGGGGAGGCTCTTTAGGCGCTCTCATCATCATTACCTGCTCAATTAGTGCCGTGAGAATGCATGGCTGGCACCAGGAGCCGCCCGTCCTGCTGCTCCACCAGCTCCCTCCACCAGGGGAATTCTTCCCGGTTTATTTTTAATTCTGCCTCATAATCAGGCCCTAATTTTATGCATATTGGCTCAGGATATTTTTTTCCCCTTTCTTCTACGTTGTCAGTCTGCTTGTCACATCCTTGCTGAAGGGGATTCCTCACTTTAGGTCCTTCTCTTGCTGGGGTAGGATGGCCTCTTTTGCTTGAGGATTATCGGCTCTGACAGTGCTGACACAGAAAAATAAAGCCCCAGAATGATTTCAAAGCATGAGCAGGGCTGTTTCCTCCAGAGCAGGAACACAGAGCTACTCCTGCCCTTTCCTCCCAGGACCCAGCCCCAGCCCAAACCCAGCTCCTTCTCCTCACCCAGAGCAATCCCAGCCCCTCTGACAGCCTCTCCCTCACTTGCTGATAAGATGATGGAGTTTTCTCAACGAGGAGACCACACACTGTGTCCCCTGCAGGAACTGAAGCTCCCAGTGCCACCCACAGAAGTTACAACAAAGCTGGGACGTTAAATCAGCAAGGGGAGAAGAGAACTGGATGCCCTCAAAGGCAAAAACATCACAAAACCTCCCAAACCCGGGGCAATTAACTCTCACCGCCAGGCAGATCCTACTTCCAGGTAGGAGACATCTTTTCTAGGAGAGAGTGTTGAGTAGCTCTGTTCCAATCTCCACACAGATATTTCAGAAAAAAAAACAGAATTTATTTGCTTTTTAGTCTTTGGGGTTTTTTGGGTTTGGTTTTGTTTTTTTTTTTCCTTCCGTTCTGCTTTTACAAGATGATCATAAAAAATGAAGCAGCATTTAAATCAGCAGCAAGGGTGGAAGAGCAGCACTGAATTCCTGCCTGAATCAGCTCCCTCCTTGCAGGAACTGGAAATTCATTTCCCTTTCACGGGCTGAAGCTGCTCCTTGACTTGCTAAACCAGGAGCTGTCAGTGTGACAGAGGCACTGTGAGAATCAGAGAACCCCAGCCCCCACCAGAGGCTTCTAAAAGCCCCAAACCCCCAAGAGAAGATGAGCACACAGAGTTAAAAGAGCTCCAGCACACCCCCAGCCTGTCTCATCAGCACCAAGGCTGCCAGGAGCTATTGGAGATGCTGGGTTTGTTGTTTTTTTTTTTTTTTTTTACTGGGCAGGCTGGGTTTTCCACGCTGCAGAAAAGGAAAATATTGAGAGGACAACCCCGAGGCTGGGAACTGGAAGGAAAAGCTCCAGCCAGCAGCAAAGGGATGCTGCACACATCACAGGGTGGGGGAGAGGCTCCGAGCCTGCTCTGGGAGTGGGGAAGGCAGGCAGGAGTGGCACTGGAAGGGGAAAGGCCCCTGCATTTGTCGTGTGCCACTGCCAAGTGATGCAGAGGGTTTGCATTTTCCTCTCCTCGAGGAAAGCAAATTTTCCTGGTCAGGATAAAGGATATCCTCCTGCCCAGCACAGCCTGCCTTAAGTGACGGTAAAAAACGGGTGTGAAAGCACAGGGGTAAATAAATCACTCCCAGCAAATAGTTTGGGGTTTTTAAATTCACTTAACACTCACTGAGGTGGGGTAGAACACGCCCTGCACCACCTCTGGAACCCTGAAAACTGAGCAGGTTGGGCTATTTCAGAGCTTTGGTGCCTGTGAACAAAGAGCATTCTCCAGCAGTGCTCAGAAAACCTCAAACAGGGCAAGAAAATGCCAATATTGCCTAACTGGCTACTTAAAATCATTCCACATGCATGAATAATCAGCTTTTGTTATCAGCTTTGTTTTAACACCCCCCCCCCCCCCCGCATGATTTTTTTTTTTTTTTTTTTTTTTTTGCTTAAAGGTGTTTGTCAGGAGGAAGGGAAGGAAGTAAAGGATTGATTTAAACTGGATATTTGCAGTTCCCAGCTTTTTCTGCAGGAATTTCTGCTCTGGAAGGACACAGAGAGATGCTCACCACGTGCCTGGCTTGTTTGGACAGCAGGCAGGGACAAAACCAGCTTCAAGCCTGGTTAAAACTTCGGATTTCCATGCAAACCTTGGAGGCTGTAGGGTTTTAAGGAGCAGTGCCAAACGGGCAAGGAAACAATCCCTGCCTCAGAGCGCTTAAAATCCAATATATCCAGAAAAAAATATCACCCTAAATACTTCTGGCTGGTGCAATTCCTCCATTCACATCCCGGTTTGGGCTTCTCCCGTGGAGGGCGTGGAGAGGGGAGGGTGCCCGGGACAACCCCGCAGCCTCCACCCGCATCTGGAGCCTTTTCCTGACGGGAACGCGTTCCTGGCTGCCCCACAATGGAAGCAGCACGCCCAGGGCACTGCTCGATAGGAAAAAAATAAAAAATAAAAATGTGAGCCCAAGTCATTAAGAGGGAGAAGCCCGGTGGAAATCAGCATCGGCGGAATTCAGCATCGGTGCAATTCAGCATCGGTGCAATTCAGCACCGGTGGAATTCAGCAGGAAGTCAGCATCGGTGCAATTCAGCATCGGTGCAATTCAGCACCGGTGGAATTCAGCATCGGTGCAATTGAGCACCGGTGGAATTCAGCATCGGTGCAATTCAGCACTGGTGCAATTCAGCACCGGTGCAATTCAGCACCGGTGCAATTCAGCATCGGTGCAATTCAGCAGGAATTCAGCACCGGTGCAATTCAGCACCGGTGCAATTCAGCATCGGTGCAATTCAGCAGGAATTCAGCATCGGTGCAATTCAGCATCGGTGCAATTCAGCACCGGCGGAATTCAGCATCGGTGCAATTCAGCATCGGTGCAATTCAGCAGGAATTCAGCATTGGTGCAATTCAGCACCGGTGCAATTCAGCACCGGTGCAATTCAGCACCGGCGGAATTCAGCATCGGTGCAATTCAGCACCGGCGGAATTCAGCATTGGCAGAATTCAGCACCGGTGCAATTCAGCATCGGTGCAATTCAGCACCGGTGCAATTCAGCACCGGCAGAATTCAGCACCGGTGCAATTCAGCAGGAATTCAGCATTGGTGCAATTCAGCATCGGTGCAATTCAGCACCGGTGCAATTCAGCACCGGCAGAATTCAGCACCGGTGCAATTCAGCAGGAATTCAGCACCGGCAGAATTCAGCATCGGTGCAATTCAGGATCGGTGCAATTCAGCACCGGCAGAATTCAGCATCGGTGCAATTCAGCATCGGTGCAATTCAGCATCGTTATCCGCAGAGCAGAGCAGCCCGGGAGTTCGGAGCCTCCCTCCTAGCAGGTCACACCGGGCCTGAAGGAAGTGACAGCTGCGGAATTGTGGTTTTTGTTGGCTCCAGGGGCAGCCTGGGGCTAAGAGGAAGGAGCTGACAAAGGCAGAAAAGCCGGGATGCGTTTGGCACAGCAGGGGAAGCCTCTTCCCCCGTTCCAGCCGGTGGAACAGACTGGCTGGGCTCTGCGGCGATCGCAGAGCGCTCTGCAGCTCAGGAGGGAAAGGCTGGCACGGGCTGAGCGCTCTCCCTCTGTCACACCCAGCACTTTCAGTTCTCCAGTGCACCCCCAGAGCTGGGATGGTTAAAGGACACCTCCTCTGGTGTGACCCGCGTGTCCCAAATTCCGGAGTGCTCATCCTTTGTATCACTGGAAATCCAGACGCCCAAAATGAGCAGGCACTTAAAAATGAAGCCTGAATCGCTAAATCATGAATCACTGGCAAAATCCAGGCTGGAACCTCGACATCCTGAATGCTTCTTGGACCAGAAGACAACCACCACTGCTTCAAAAACCCCTTTGAACAGGGGAAAAAAAAAAACCAACCCAAAACCAAAAAACAAACAAAAACCACCCCAACAACAACAACAACAAATACAAAAAAAAAAAAACCCCAAAACAACAACAACCCCAAACCCACAAAAAAAGGGGCATTTTTCAATACAAAAGCTCTGCTTTGTCTGGCTAAAATTCCCTTTGTCTCCAAGCAAGAGCTTGAAACAATGGGAAGGAGGAGAGGTTTTGCCCGGAGCAGAGACCACAGACAAAGCTGCTCTGTGGGAACATCCCCGTCACACTGGATGGGTTCAAACAGCTCCTCCCGGGAGATGCTGAGCTCCGGGGGCAGCAGCACCCAGCTGTCCCAAAGTGCCACCTCAGTGACACTCAGCACTGGAACCGACCTCATCCGGGCATCCAAACAGGAAATGCCACAAAAAACATCAGAGGTGACGACCAGGAACCCTTGGAAGGTCTCTCCACACCAGCGTGGTGTCAAATTGCTCGGGTGGAATTGAGCTTCTGAGCCTCACTGACAAAGGGTTTGTGTTCTGCTCCGTGTTTGAATGTCACAGCAGCATCCAGCCTGCAGAGACACGGCTGGCAGGAAGGGATGGAGCTGGCACAGGTGGCTCCCAGTGACATCCAGCACCTGCAGATCTGAGTAAACACCAGGAAAGCCCTCTCCCAGCACTGGAACAGCAACAGGGGGTGAAGGCAGCGAGAAGCAATCACCAGAAACATCACTCAGCCAGGTCACTGATAAATATAATTGCTACTTTAAAAGTAAAATGCTGTCAGTCACCACATAAAGCTACATTCCATCTGCTGCAGGTTTTGGAAATGTCCAGGTCCAGCAACTGAATTAACCGAGGTTGTTTAAACCTGGCTCTGAACACCACACCAGGCTGGCTGCTCCTCCATTCCCAGGGCGTGCAAAGAGCAAACAAACAACAAAGCAATACACAATTAGCAAACAAGCACGGAGACACCACGTACAAACTTTAAACAAACGTCAATACCGTCTCCAAATGGGAAATAAACATTAAGGCAGCCTCCAAGTGGTAAATGTGCATTAACACAGAACAAATCCCCCTCTTTGCAGAGCCCAGCTCTTGTGACACTCTGAAGCAAATGAAGCAAAGAGCTGCCAACAGCCCCCGCACTGAGCGGAGCCTCCCAGAGCCTCAGCATCACCCAGGGACTGAGAGGCTTCACTGAGTGGGACTGAAAGCTCTGACACCATTTTAGGACTCTTTTCATGCTCGAGGAGCTCCAAGTGAGGCTACCAGAGAGGTCTGGAAATTGGGCAGAGCTCCTGCTTCGTTTTGTGAAGGGCGCAGCAGCCTGGGCTCATCTGGGCCAAACACCAAATCCTGCCTTTGGTGCCAGGGAAGCCACTCAGGCTCCCCCAGGAGATTCTTGTGTTCCTGGGCCAAACACCTCACCAAATCCTGGGTTTGGTGTCCATGGAAATCACTTGAGCTTCCCCAGTAGATTTTTTGTGTCCCTGGGCCAAACACCTCACCAAATCCTGCCTTTGGTGTCCCTGGAAGTCACTCAGGCTCCCCCAGGTGATTCTTGTGTCCCTGGGCAAAACTCCCTGCACCAAATCCTGGGTTTGGTGTCCCTGGAAGTCACTCAAGCTCCTCCAGCAGATTTTTTGTGTCCCTGGGCCAAACTCACTACACCAGATGCTGGGTTTGGTGTCCATAGAAATCACTCAAGCTTTCCCAGGGAATTCTTGTGTCCCTCAAGCTCCTCCAGCAGATTTTTTGTGTCCCTGGAGCAAACACACTGCACCAAATCCTGGCTTTGGTGTCCATGGAAATCACTCAAGCTTTCCCAGGGAATTCTTGTGTCTCTCAAGCTCCCCAGCAGATTTTTTTGTGTCCCTGGAGCAAACACACTGCACCAAATCCTGGCTTTGGTGTCCCTGGAAGTCACTCAAGCTCCTCCAGCAGATTTTTTGTGTCCCTGGGCCAAACTCACTGCACCAAACACTGTGTTCTGGTGAATCTGGAAGCCTCTCCAGCTCTCCCAGCAGATTCCTGGGTCCCACTTTGAGCTGCTGGCTCTGCAGAGCAGCTCCTGTGCCCGTTCCTGTCTCAGGAGGGGCAGGGAGGTTCAGCAGCCTGCTGCTGCTGCTGCTGCTGCTCTGAACCCAGTGCCAGTGCCAGCCAGTGCCTGGGGAGGATGAAGCAATTTCCTCAGTATTGCTCAACAGGGCAGGATCCACAGCAGGATTCCCAGCACCCCCCAGACACTCCAGCCTCACTCCAGCAGATTCACTCTGGAATCGCCCTGCTGCAGCACAGCTCCAAATCTGCCTCTGCACCTCGCCCTGCACAGCTCTGAGAAACGGTGCTTTGTTCAGGAAAAGGGGGGGAAAAAAGGGAAAAGAAAAAGCCCTGATGTTGGAGAACGTGGCTCCTTTTTTCCTCTTGTCCCTGGAATTGTGATTGGAAATAATTGGAAGTGTCACTGGAAGTAATCAGAAGTGACAGTCCCTGGGCTACAAGGCTTTTGCTTCAAGTCTAACGATCCCCCCGCAAAACAAAACCTAAATTTAAACAATGAAGTCATAAAGTGATTTGCCTTCAAGGTTGAAAACCCTGCAATATATTTTTTTAAAATAAAGAAAAAAAAAAAAAAAAAAAAGGAAATGCCTGACTCTGGTTCAGTTCAATATCCCAGGCTTGCTGTGTTAGATGAAAGCACAGAACACACACACACACAGACACCCCGTGATTTCTGGCCCTACCTGGCCAATAAAGGTCCAAATCTACATTAAACATTCCTGTGAGCTTTCAAATCCTATTGAGTCTTTAAGTAAAACCACAGCCTGAGTGATCTCAGCTGTGAGACTCATCCAGCACCCACCTCAAATATTCCAAAGACTGGAAAACCACCTCATTCCAATATTTCACTGAAGCACAAAGGGAATGCAATGGAGTCATTCTTGTTTTTTTTTTCTTTTTACATTTCTGAGAAAGCCTCCTGACAGCCCATCCAGGCACTTCGGGAAAGAATCCCTTCAAAAGACCTCACAGCCACAATACACTCCGTGTATCTGCTAGATAGAAAAAAACCTCAGTTTTCCTTTTTTTTTTTTGGGTTTTTTTTTTTTTTTTGTGTTTTGTTTTGTTTTTGGTTTTTTTTCATATGCAGCAGGGAGTAATTCAGAGAGCCAGCACACAGAGCCCAGGATTTCCTTTCTGTGAGGTTTCCCTGAGAGCACAGACACCAGGAGTGGAGTTCCTCAGCACGGTGGTACCAGAAAACCATTAATATGTGATAATTAGCGATAAATATCGCCATTAATATGTGATAAGTATCACCATTAGTACTAATTAATTATCACCATTAATAATTAATATGTGATAAGTATTTTACTAAAAAAAAATTTAAAAGTCTCTGCAGGTGGCAGGTGAGGGATTCCAGCTTGGATTCAGCTGTTTGTGAATGAGCTGCACATCACTGCTGTGCCCACGTCTGGGGATGATGTCTTAGGAGGAAAATGAAGTCAGAGCTGCAGAGGTTTCAGGCGCATTCCAGGTGCTCCACCACCCTGTGCCTGAGCTTCCTCCTCTCCCCGGTGTGCTTTGGATGTTCTCTGTGCAACGTGGCCCTGCTGGGGTGAAGAAAAGCTCCCTCTGAGAGTGCCCCAGGGCAGGGCAGCCCTGGCCGTGCCTCGCCTCTAACCCTGCACGCTCCATTTCAGAGCTGGCCCAGGAGAGCAGCCAGGCAATGTCACAAGCACACCCCAATCCTCACTGACCTTTTCCCTCCAAAGGCAGCTCTCTACCCCAGGCACGGAGCTGAGCTCCAGCCTCTCTGTCCACCCAGTCACATCTGCACAGGGCTCAGCCTCTTTTTCCTGCCACGAAAAAAGGAAATTATGGCAGCTCCCCATGAGGAGAGAGAGGCTGGCGGGGTGCTGTGATGTGTATTGATCCTTGTGGGACAGCGAATCTGACACCCCGGGGCTGGGCCCGGGAAATCCCGAGTTAAACATTTGCCTTTTTCAGCTGCCAAACGATTTGCTGGAGAAAGGGAAGGAGCAGATGAGGACGGGATGGGATGGGGTTTGTGGCCTCCCATCACACCCAGCACCTCAGAGCTGCTCTGCCCTCTTTACAACTTGTTGCAAACCAGAGACAGAGCCCCTCAAGGGGTCAGATAAACAGGCCAAGGTGCCAAGGCGTGGCTGAGCAGAGCTTGGCCTGGTGCCCACCCTCCTTTCCTGGGGCTGGGATATTTCTGGGAAGAAGGAGCAGCTTTACTCTGGGTTGGTCACCCAGTGCAGGGCTCCTGTTGCATTCACCTGTAGCCACAGTTTGTGCCTGCCATGTTTTGATTTCAGAAAATTCTTTTCCCAGAGACTCTTGTTGTAAACGAGGGCATGTTATTGTAAACTATCTTGTTTTTCTACATTCTTTCCCAGAGGAGGGAATTTGTTTGATGGCCCCTTGGTGTGACCAATGGGCCCAAGGATCCCACCTCTTAGGTGGGCTTGTTGTGAAAAAATATAGAAGGCAAGTTTTTGATAATAAAAGGAGATTTTGAAACTTCAGCCTTCTGATGAGTCTGTGTCCTGATATCGTGCTCTACAGCGACATTCACCTGCCCTGCACTCTGGCCAAGGAGAGTTTTATCCCAGGCTGGCAGAGGTGGCTGTCCCTGTCCCCAGCAATGCTGAGGGGTGGAGAGAGCCCAGGAGAGGGACAGGTTGGAATTCAGCCTCGTGCCTGTGGACTTCTCACACATTTCCCTTTGTTGTGCTTCCTGCCCAGCCCTCCCTGCACCCTGCACTTGTCCTGTCGTTTGAGGCTCCATCCACAGACCTCCCTGACCTGACTTCACCCTTGGCTTTTTGCTGGGCTGCTTCTGTAAACCGAGCATTTCTAAAAACAGCTGAAGACACAGCTCTGGGGGAAGAAAAAAAAAAAACCAAAAAATCCCAACCAAAACAGACCCATTCATCTTTTCAATGAGGCACCACCAAGCTCCTTCTGCACCCAGAGCAGCCTCTTCTGCAGCACACAAGGAGTGCACAATAAAGCACATTTCAGAGGCACAAACACTGCCTGCAGCCTGGGCTAACACAGTTTAATTAACGCTGTTTAATTAAAAAAATTAAGGTTCTTTTTTATTTATTTATTTTATTTATTTTATTTGGGCTAAAATTGTGGGGGAAAGGCACAGAAAGCAGCTTGCAGCCCCTCATTTTATTGCTACTGCACACAATTTTTTAGTCCAGTGTAACAAAGACTTAGAGAAAATATTTTCCAGGTCCATTTAAGACTGGCAGAGGGATTGTTTACATCTCTTCCCAGTCCTGAAAACAAATCCCAGATTGCAAACCTGCTGAAAACCCTACAGGAGTGTGTTTGCCTGGAGGAGAACAGGGGTGTTTGTTGTGATCCTGAGGAGAAACACCAGGATATCTCCCTGCCAGTTGTGCAATGGCATTTCTGGGAAGAAGCTGGTGCTGCTCTTACACAAAATATCCTCTGAAGTGGGCCAGGGCCTCCCCAAAAAACAAACCACTGATTCTGCACGGAGGAGGCAAGGCCAGGGTGGGTACAGAGGCAGAACATCACTTGTTTTCCGTGGAGAATTCAGAAAAGTTGCCTACTTCCCATAAAAATGAATGCTTCTCCACAGTTTTGGCATGCTGCTTTCCCTCACTCTGGCAGGTTTCTCCTTTCTCCCTTTTCTTCCTCGTGGTAAAATGGAAAAAGCAAAAAGGACAAAAAAAAAAAAAACCCTCCAAAATAAACTTTTTTGGTTGTTTTAGACGTTAAAAATCCCAACTATTTCATATAAAACAAAGCACCACTAGAGAAAAAAACAGGCAATTTATCATCAATTTATCATAAAAAAAACCCCCTCCAAAATAAACTTTTTTTTTTTTTTTAGATGTTAAAAATCCCAACTATTTCATATAAAACAAAGCACCACTAGAGAAAAAAAACAGGCAATTTATCATCAAGTGTCTCGACAGCAAATATTTGATGCAAACCATCCCAGGCTTTGGAAGAATTGGAGGGACTCAAGAGGAATTGTTAACCCTGATACTCTGCCAGAGAGCAGCTCAGTTATGTCTGACTCCTTTTAATCCCCCCTGGAGTGCCAAACAGATCCTCTGCTTTCCTTGATTCCCTTTCCTCAGGTATTCCCAGAGCTGTGAGACTCACCCAGTACCCACCTCAAATATTCCAAAGACTGGAAAACCACCTCATTCCAATATTTCACTGAAGCACAAAGGGAATGGAATGGAGTCATTCTTCTTTTTTTTTTTTTTTTTTTTTACATTTTCTCCTGAGAGCCCATCCAGGCACTCAGGGAAAGAATCCCTTCAAAAGACCTCACATCCACAATACACTCCGTGTATCTGCTAGATAGAAAAAAACTCAATTTTCCTTTTTTGTTTTCCATATGCAACAGGGAGTAATTCAGAGAGCCAGCACACAGAGCCCAGGATTTCCTTTCTGTGAGGTTCCTCTGAGAGCACAGCAGCACTCCAGTGGAGTTCCTCAGCACGGTGGTACCAGAAAGCCATTAATATGTGATAATTAGCGATAAATATCGCCATTAATATGTGATAAGTATCACCATTAGTACTAATTAATTATCACCATTAATACTTAATATCTGATAAGTATTTTACTAGAAAATAATTTTTAAAAAAGTCTCTGCAGGTGGCAGGTGAGGGATTCCAGCTTGGATTCAGCTGTTTGTGAATGAGCTGCACATCACTGCTGTGCCCAGACCTGGCATTAAACCCTCAAACAGCCTGAATATCTCACACAGCTGATGTTTTGTTGCCTTCTCTTTCGAATCTGAGAGGAATCACTACCAATTCCCCGAAGCTGCCCTGGGTAGAACAAGTCCTTTTTTTTTTTTTTTTTTTTTTTTTTTTTAAAGCTAAATACACCACCAGGCTCCCTGGGTGACAAAGGGGAGGGGAAATCAAGACACAAAAGTCACACACAGAACCCCCTTTTTTCCCAGCTGCAGGTTGGGTTTTTTACAAATCACTCCTGAGCCAAGGTTTGTGCTAAATGTGCTGAGAAAATGAGGCAAAGAGCCCTTGTGCCACCAACCCCATGGAACAGTCAAAGGCAGGAGAAGGAGCCAAGGGAAACCGGAAAACAGCAAAGGTGTTAAATATTTTAGTTATCACTGAGAAATTTTGGAAGTATCTGGAAAATCAGCAGATAGAGAGCTTTATAACCTTTGTTTTAGGCGACCTGAAAAATTGTCTCCTTGGGTTCTCACTCCTGGAAAAACCAGCAGGAATAGAGATCCACAAGCTTTGTTTTAAGCAACCTGAAAACTCTCCTTTGGTTTTTTTTACTACTTCTGGAAAACCAGCAGGAATTAAAGTCCACAAGCTTTGTTTTAAGCAACCTGAAATCTGTCCCCTTTGGTTTTTGGGGAATGAAGGTCCACAAACTTTGTTTTAGGCACTCTGAAATCTGTTTCCTTTGGTTTCTGGGAATAAAGGTCCACAAGCTTTGTTTTAAACAACCTGAAATCTCTCCCCTTTGTTTTCTGGGAATAAAAGTCCACAAGCAAGTTTTGGGCACCCTGAAATCTGTCTCCTTTGGTTTCTGAGAAATAAAGGTCCACAAGCTTTGTTTTAAACATCCCAAAATCTGTCTCCTTTGGTTTCTGGGGAATAAAGGTCCACAAGCTTTGTTTTAAAAAAACCTGAAATCTGTCCCCTTTGGTTTCCCCTGCTCCTAGGCAGCAGCATCCCAATAAATCCACAATTCCCAGCGCGCTCCCTGAGAGCGGGGCACTTCCTTACAAAATAAACCAAAAAAAAAACCAAAAAAAAACCCAAACAAACCCAACTGTTCCAGTGGGTTTTGCTGTGCTGTGGCACAGGGCAGAAGGCTTTGGGGAGCAGGATGCCAAGCAGGGGGCTGGCAGGGCAGGACGGGGCAGGGTCTGACACCAGAGCACAGCCCCGGGCAGCGCCAGCGCTGCTCAGCGGAGCCGCGCCCGCATCAGCTCGGATTCCCCAGCCACCAGCCCGTGGATACCTGGGCGAATGCTGCTGTCAGAGGCAATTCCTCACGCCAGCAGGCCCTGCAAGGAGCTGCTCCGTAACCTTTGTGCCGGTGCAGTGAGACAGCGGCAGGCTGGGTGCTCAGCGCGGCGGCTGCAGCGCCCTGGGACAGCGCTGAAAGAGACTCCGACCTCAGAGGGCAGAGCTGAGCTTGGTCAGGTGCCTCAGCATCCCATCGGAAACTGATGCCTGGGGAGGGCTGAGCTGGAGCAGGGACTGGGCAGGGCTGGAGAATAAAGCAGAGATTTATTGAAAGGGATTTAGGGTACAACACCTTGGGTAGGACAAGAGCCTGGCCAGGGCTGCACCCAAGGTGGACACAAAATGGTGACAAAAATGGACCCCAAATGGTCACAAAAATGGACCCCAAATGGTCACAAACGGTCACAAGGTCTCACACTTTGATCAGTTTGGGTTCATTTGCACATTGGGGTTTAATTGTCCAATCCCAGCTGCAGGTTGTGAGGTCCCATCCTTCTTGTTCCTCCCTCCAGCCACCCTTGTTTGTGCTTTGGGGCTGAAAGTTGTCCTTGGTGTGCAGCAGGAACAGGATTTGTTTTGTGTCACTGCTCTGTGCAGAGCTGAGTGACCCTGAATGTGAGCTCAGAGCTGCACCCCTGGGCAGCACAGAACCTGGAAAATATCAAAGCTCAAACTTCAGGCATCACTCAGGATGCTCTCAGTGCCACCCCAGAATGACATCCCAGCTCCCACGGAGCACCTCTTGGCCAGGTAATCACTGATAAGATGATTATTTTCCTGCATGGGGGTGGATGACCCCTGGCAGCTCTGGGAAGGGTCACTGCCTGCAGCAGGATGTCAGGAAGGTGGGTGGGTGACTGGGGCTGGCACATCTCCTGCTTTGGTCCCCAAACCCAGGGCAGAGCACTCACACCAGCCACCAACTAAGGAAAAAGCACATGAAACCATAATCACCTCTGCCAACTCTTTTGACCACGAGAAAATCAGCTTTTTCCTTGAATGGAAGGGTAACTAAAAACATTCATGATTTATTTGGAGTGAGGGAAAGGCAGAGGAGATTTCCCACCCCGTAAAATTTAAACCAACTCAGGGACACATTTCAATGAAAGCACTGGCTACTTCCTCACTGGGTGAGAAATGCAGCAGTCTGTTATGAACCTTTTCCAGTCACAAGTGAAGCAGCACCTCAAAACTCTGCTTTTCAGGGGTGCAGTGTGTTACAAAGGGAGTTTGTGGCACCTGGTTCCCACCCCTCAGCTGCTCACAGCCCTGCCACACTCAGGCAGAGCATGGGCCACCTTCCCCTCTGCCTGTCCCTGCCCCAGCCTCTGCTGGCAAAGTGAGCCTGGCCATGCTCCTGTCCACACTCAGCAAAGTCTTTTCATCTCCTCTTGTTTTAGTAAAGTCTCCTTCAAGCAGATTGGCTCCCGTTTCCTGTCTCCTCACACAGCTGCTGGTGTGCCCCGGAGAGGTAAACAGTGGAAAAGACAAGAACTGTGCATATTAGCCACGTTATTGGGATGTTTAATGATGAAAACACAAGCCTTCCTCTCAAGGCTTCTCTAAAATAACGTTTTTTCCACATTAGTCTTCGGTTTATCAGAAAAAAAAAAGAATTAGCAAGACATCCCTGGCAGTTCTGCAGATTTTTACCACAGAAAGTCCAGGCTTTAGCCAGCAAATCCAACTCCCCAGCCTCCTCGTGTTCAGGAGGGTCTAGGAACAGGGAACCACAACATTTCCTTACTGTCCCCTGGCCTTGCTTCTAATGCTGGTGAATGAGGCTGGCCAAGGAGCAGGAAGACCAAGTCCTCTGCTGGCAAGGCAGGTGAAGCTCAGGGGGCAGTTCAGTGACCACTGTAGGACCAGGCTACAAAACATTCCAGGGTTTTGATCTCAGTTTCCAAGACAATTCTCCCCTCACCAGTGCTTGGACAGGAGAGGCTCAGAGACACGACTCCAGGTGAGGGCAAAGTGTCTTCTGTGGGCATCCCTGTGCTCCTGTCAGGGTGCAGGTGCTGAGGACACATTGATAAAGCCAATTGTGTTTTACAGATAAGAGCAGCAAGGGTAAGTTGTCATTGCATTACAGACAAACCTGTAGCCCTGGTTGGTGCCTGAGATGTTTTGGTTTTCTGAAACTCTTTTCCCAGAGAGTTTTCTGCCAACAAGAGACACGTTTTCCTAACTGTAACCTTTGTTTACATTCCTTTCCCTAAGAGGGGCTTCTTCTTGATGTCCCTCTGCTCTGACCAATGTGATTGAAAAGGTTTGTCTTTGTTTCACCAATTGAATTGTTCTCTGTAAAACAGTATAAAAGGGAAGAAATTCCCCCAAATAAACACAGTCATTGTCAGCCTTCTGAAATCAGAATCTGTGTTCCCTGTGGTCTTTAACAGTGTCACAAACCCACCTTTTCTGTGGCAACAGTTTGTTCCTCTCGCTCCAAACCTTCAACATATTGGAACGCTCAGCAGCTGAGTAGGATCAAAGACTGCAAATCCCAATTGTCTCCCTCAGCAAGGTGAGCAACCAACCCTTCTGTGCCCCCATCTCCCACTGAGCCACTCTCTGAAGGGCTGAGCTGCTCCTAACCCTGCTCTCTCCTCCCCTGGAGGGCTCTCCAAACACAGAGAGGCACAAATGGCCGGGCAGATGTGCAGGGCACAGATCCTCCAGCACATCCAGCCCCCAGCACGTCCCTGCAGATCAAACCTTTGCTAACAGCCACCCCCACAGCCAAAGCCACCCCTCCAGTTACCAGCAGCTGGACAAATGTTGTACTTGGTCACCAAAAGTCCCTCTCTAGCCCACATTCCACACCTGGGGGGCTTAAACTGGGCTTTCCCTGGCACTTCAAAACTCCTGCTCTGCCTGTCCCCCTCGCCCTGGCACTCAGCTCCTCCCGGGGGAGCAGAGGCCACGTTCTGTTCTCACACCTGTGCCCAGGTTCCCAGCACACAGGAGGAAATTCCAAAGCCTGGAATTGCCAGGCTTTGCCCAGCCAGGGCAGAGGGCTGGGCTGGTGCCTGTCAGCAGGACAGGGTGAGCAGGAGGGAAGCACAGCTCACTCCTCACCCCTGGAGGAGCAGGAGCCCCCTCAGACACCTTCAGGGCTGCCAACTCTTTCCCCCACAGCCCTCCAGCTCCCCTTCACTCTCCTTTTCCTTCCTCTTTTACCACTGCCTGCTCCTCTCCTGCTCAAGGAATCCGCCTCTCTCTCTTTTCTTTCCCTCCTTCCAGCAGCCCTTCCTCGCCTTCCCCCCTTCCCTCATCCCTTTCTCCCCCAACTCCTCCCTCCTGCACTCCAACACATCTGTTTCCAATCTCAGCCATCCATTGCAAACAATAACCCCTTTTCATTTCCAACATCTCAGCGCCCAACGACTCAACACACACACACACACAAATGTGACACTCTGCCTGGAACAAAGACATTCTATTCACCTTGTTCTGCCCAAGAGGTGCAAGCCCCTCTCCCGTTCATCCCTGCCTGCTTTAAACGAGAAACACAAACTCCCAAATGAGCCTGTTTGGCCACCACTTCCTAAAATTAATCCGGATAATCGCGGATCTCCGGCTGCCAACCTGCCCGTGAGGCGACCAGAAAAGGCTCAGAACTCCAACACCACTGAAATCACAGTTTTCCATGAAAGTTTCCTCGTTACAAACCCCTTTCCTCCAACTCACCAGAAATGAATTTCAAGCCCATGGAGCAGCAGGGCTGGTGGGAGTTTGATGGAATAAAAGCAACAGCAAAAAAGCCAACCTACCTAGGAAGAGGATTGAAAATGCAGACATTCCGTCTCCCAGCAAGAGGGACTTCTCCTCCCTTTCTCTTCCTCTCTCCCAAGGACGGCAGGCAGACCTGCACAGGATTCAAAGGAACGCCTCTGGAATGCACTGAGTGTAATTGCATCCATGTGCCAGAAAAATGACCAACTTCACTCTTTCTTCCCTCCTGCTATTCACCCCCTGGTCCATCTTCCATCCAGGTCCAGCCAGAGCTTTTTCTTTTTCTTTTTTGGGGCTGCAAATTCAGGGCCCTGAGAGGTTTCTTTTTTTGGTGGGGGAGAGAAGAGGCAGAGGCAGCACGGCGAGGACTTCACATCCACGGCAGCGCAGAACAGTTTTGCCTGTCTGGAGAGGAGAGAAGCAGGGGGGAAAAAACACACTGAGCTCAATGTTCACCACATGGCTGCCTCCCACCAGAGCCCCTCCCTGCCATCAGCTGGGATTAATAGTGAAGACCAGTCATGTGGGTGAGGTAGAGCTGATTTCCAGCAAGAACACGGATGTTTAGAAGAGGAACGAGAGGATTTCTCCAGTGGCAAAACAGTTAAGTTTGGAGGCAGGAAAAAAAAAAATTTTAAAAAAAATCCAGCATGGAAAAAAAAAAAAATCAGATTCGTCACTCAGGGGTTGGAGGGAGACTCTTGGAAAAAGCTCCTCAGGAGGATAAACACACTCCCCTGGATGCATTGGCTTTGGGCTCTTTTCTGCTCTGGAAATTGGAGATTTCAGGCAATTTCTCTGGAAATTGGAGATTTCAGGCTTGCTGGAGCACCCGCTCTGCCTGCTGCGGGCTGCTCCTGGCGTTTTTGGGAGGGAAAGAAACCCCCCAGAAACGGGTTTAATTTCAGGCTGTAGCTGTGCTGCAGCAATGAGGGGGAAGCTCGATCAGGCAGGAATTGGGGGTGTGAGTTTTAACTCCCTCCCAAAGGGCATTTTGAGGCACGCAGGGAGACCTTGACAGCCCATCTCCAGCTTCACCCTGGTGCAGGGGAGCAAGTTCCTAAAATCACCTCAGGAACCCCGTAAAGAAACACCCAGCACATGCAGCAGAAGGGAAGGAAAGCAGATTTACCCACCTCGGTGCCTTGGAACACAGAGCAGAAATTCTTCCCCTCAGAACAGTTATGAAAGTGTTTGTAAAGCCTGGAGGAAAGCAGCAAAGCGTGGGCAAGGCTGCCAGCCTGTGGTTTGGGACATCACACTCAGCTTTCCAAGCTTCCTTTCCTTTCCCCGTGTAACTCCACCCACACACAATTTCTCTATACTTCCCCCCACCCCCAAAAAATAAAAATAAAATAAAAAATCAGGGATAAGATGCTGCTGTGCCTCTCCAGGGGTGGAGAACAAACCCTGTGCAGAGCCAGGAGCTGGGCTGGGAGATTCTTTTGGTCGCCTGCAGTTCTGGATATTTTATTTCTTTTATGAAATTCAGAAATATTTATGGGCACAACTCTTGGAAGCTCTGAAGGAATTTGGTACCTTTGGTGTTCCTGACAGAGGTCTGTAGGTATCTGAGGGCAACAAAGAGTGCTGCCAGAATCAAACCCTGGGTTTGGATAGACCCCAGGAGGATAAAAGGGATAAAAGCCATCCTTCTGCACCCACTTCCATGGAAGTTTTATTTGCCCCTTGAGCCTCAGATGGAGACAAGAGCAGCATTGGGCTCCCCTTCTCCATAACTGATTTTCTCTCTGTCTCACCATGTTTTACACAGCACTTTTATCTGCTACAGACTGATTATCCAAATCTCACCTTGAGGGGGTGAATATCACCGTTCCCACAGAGCAGCTCTGTCCATCCCACAGAACCAAACCCCAGCATTCCTCCAGAACCTTTCCCCACACCCTTGACCAAACCTGCTGCTGCTTTTCCCTAAGGAATGGACCCTAAACCCCCCTTGATGAGGGCACGAATCACTGGAGAAAAACTCATTTACTGCCTGCCCTGCTCTGCAGGCCGAGCTTGTCTCTGTGCATTAGGAGTGTGACAGAAGATGTCCCGGGCTCTGCTGTGAATTCCCAGCCTCCTGATGGATTTAATGGGATCGATTCCTCCCCAGGGAGAGGGAGAGGAGTGCTGGCACCCTGCTCTGCCCGCCCTGCCTCCCCTAAATAAAACTTCCTTTTGAAATAAGGTTTAAAGTTTTTTCAACTTCATTTAAAAAGAAAGGGGGTTGTTTTTTGGTTTTGGGTTTTTTTGGTTTTTTGTTTGTTTGGTTGGTTTTTTTGTGTGTTTTTTTTTGTTTTGTTTTGTTGTTTTGTGGTGGGTTTTTTTGGTGTGTTTTTTTTTGTGTGGGTTTTTTGTGTTTGTGGTTTTTTTTGTTGTTATTTTTGTTTGTTTGTTTGTTTGTTTTTGGTGGTGGGTTTTTTTGTTTGTTTGGGGTTTTTTTGCCAGTCCCACGGGGTCGGGGTGTGCAGGGGGAGGAGGGTGGAGGGTGGAAAGGGAGGGGCTGCAAAAATCTCCTCTTCCTCACCCCATCCCCCGGGCTGCTCCCACATCACCTCCTCCTCTGGGGTGCACTGGGGATTGTCCCTCTGGATTTGGGTTCCTGCAGCAGCTGCAGTGAGGGCTGAACCAGGACAGAGGTGCTGCTCACCCACACACCCTCTGCTTGCTGCTTCTGTCCGGGGGGAAAGGCTGCACTTTGTTTTTCCTGGAGGGGGTAATTCCTTCCAGGGGGTTTGTGGCAGCTCTCCCCTGCGGCTCCGTGGGAGGTGGGTCAGGAATTCTCACCAGGGAGAGCAGGGGAAGAGAAACTGATGTTGGGGAGAAGCATTAAAGCAAAAAGTTTTGTAAAAAAAGCTGTGATAAACTCTGTTAGTTTTTCAGTATTTCAGGGTTTCTGTGCTGCTGTGGACAGACCCCAGTTTTGAAGCTCAGGTTAAAACACCTGGCTACAAAAATCTGCAGAAATCCTCTTAGGCCACACACCAGTTCCTGTGGAGCTGTCTCAGGCTCAGCCCCTTGACATTTGGATGATCAAACCTTTCAGGAAACATACTCCTTTCAATCTTAAATCGAGTCTCAGATCCCAAGAGCCTGCCCAGCACTGTTTATACTGTTTGGTACCTTAACCAGCATGTGTGGGGGCTCTTTCTCTAATCCTACCTGGTTTTTGGCTGGTTGGTTGTTTTTTTTTTTTTCTGTGTTTTTTGTTTGTTTGTTTTTGTTGTGGTGGTAGGGTCTTTCCTTCCTTTCCTTTTCCCTTTCCCTTTCCCTTTCCCTTTCCCTTTCCCTTTCCCTTTCCCTTTCCTTTCCTTTCCTTTCCTTTCCCAATTTATTCCTTTCACTCTGCTCTTCCTCCTCCGAGAAAACACCTCCTTGGAGCCTGAGCTCTGCCCCAGTGCTGCAGAGCTGCTCATTCTCTTCTTAACGATGTTTTAATGTCCCCATCACTCCAAACACATCCAAAAGCTGCATTTTCTCCCCCCAAAACTCCCACTGTTGCTGCTGAGCTCCCCTCTGGTGCTGATTCCTTATTGTCAGTTCTCCAAGATTCCTCATTATCAACTTCTCTCACTCAGTTTCAGTGATCTGAGCAGATTCTTGATAAAGTCACTGAAAGAACAAAATTCATTCATCACTTTGAATCCCTTGAGCAAAAAGAAAAAAAATCCTTTTTGTTCTGTTTTTGGGGTTGCAACTGAGAAAAAGCACCAAGAACACAAGGAAAAAAAACCCAAACAAACCTCAAAACAGACAACAAAAAATGTTAGGGGAGAAATAAAACCCTTCACACAGATTTCTTTCCACAATCAGCCACTGGAGGAAAGGCTGCTTTATGCTTTGTGGGAGCCAGGCACTGCTTTGTGAAGCAGTTGTTGTTGAAGGAGCTCTCCTCCCTCAGCCAGGCTTCAATAATTGATTATAAAAGCACAATTAGTCATTTAGGATCAGTAGGGAAATATCCTCTCAATGAGGCTCAGCACTTGTAGTGTCACTAAACGTATTTGAGGGGAAAAATAACAACTAAAAAACTCTTTAAAGCCCCAGCTCAGAGCCTCAGTCCACAGAGCTCCAGGGTTGAATTTTTTTGTTTGGTTGGTTTGTTTGTTTATTTTTTATTGTCTTATTTTCCTCTGTGAGGCTGTAATTCAGTAGAGTCAAAGTAAATTGCTCCTCACACAAAGAAAGAGCATTTTTAATCTTCTAACTTCACGCTGGTGCTTCAAAAACAAAGAACTGAGCACAAACTTGCACTGAATCTTTACCAGAAAGCAAACCAGGTCAAAACCTACAAGGTTTGGTTTCTATCACCATAAAAATCTTTAAATATTTTTACAATACAAGACCTTTGTCTACCAGCCAAGCTCTAGGGACACTACTGAGAGGAAAACATCACCCACTGGTCTAAAAAATGCACCAAGGCATCATAAGCAAACAAAAATTTCTCTTTTCCTTTGAGTTTCAGGCCCCAGCTGCAAGGAAAAAAATTTGAGGGTGCAGGGGAATGCAGGTGTGGGGTTCAAGGGATTGAACAGGGAGGGTCAGGGACAAGTGGCAAAAAAAAAAAAAAAATAAAATTTATGGCTTGTAAGCTCGAAGGTCTTAATTTTTTTAGTAATTTATTGATGAATTTATATGTAATAATAACAGAATGTTTAGGAGGGAAAGCTGAATAAACTGGCCAGGAAAAGGTATTTATGCAGAAATAACTGCTCTGAAAAGGACAAAATGTTTCTTTTTGTGTTGTTTCTCCTGCATTTCTCATTGATTCAGTTGTTTCTCTTGTATTTCTCGTTTATTCAGCACTAATTAGGGAGGGGAGAGTCCAGCAGGTCATTTCCCTGTGTCCCCACACCCCTGCTCTCTCCACCTCTGCTCTCCCTGTGTTTAATTGCACTGCTCACCACCAATGTAGCTGCTCTAATTAATTACTGCAAACCATGCTTCGGGGTCCTGTTGCACTCATAAATAAAGGAGGACAACTCTGTGTAGCTGACCTGAGGTATTTCTTTTAAGATTTCCTGAAATCCCTGAGATTTTTGGGTGCCTGACCCAGCAAAACTCAAGACTTTTGCTATTTAAGGAAGGTACCTACAAACAGGAGGCCTCCAGGCTGTTAAAAAATTACTGTATTGCCTTGGTTTGGAAAGACAGGTGTCCGCCAGGGAAAACTGGGGTTTCCCTTGGAATGGAGAATGTAAACCCCTCACCCTCTCCAAATTATGATTTTGCAGATAAGGGGCTTTCAGGCAAAGATTTGGGAATAGGAATAACAGTTCTGTACTAGGAATATTAACAATACAAATGTAGTAGAAAACAAAACCACCCAACCAAACAAGCAAACAAACAAACAACAATCCTGGAAAACCCTGACAGAGTCAGAGCTCCAACCTGACACCCTGTTGGTCAGGGTGTTGGGAGCAGCCCACAGTGAGTCCTCCTGGAGTGGCAGATGTGGTTCTGTTGGGGCAGAGATGATCCTGAGAGAAAAGGGTCCAGGGATGGTGAGAAGGGCCCAGAGATGGTGAGAAGGGCCCAATGATGGTGAGAAGGGTCCAGCCTCCCTCGGGGAATCCAGTGGAACCAGATCCCTGGTGTTCCTGAGTCTCAGTTTGTATCCAGGTAGGAATGGTTGGCTCCCCCCACTGTGTGAAGCATCTCCCATGGGATGATGGGATGTGTCCTGTCCTTGGGGAGCCTTCATGGCCCATCAGCAGCAGATATCCCCTGGAGGGAGGCCGGGTGGTGACAGAGATAACAAACACTGCCCCACCTGGTTTGAACAGCTGGCCCCTTATCAGAAGGCACCGCCCCCCTCCCCCCAGAGTTACAAGAGATAAAGGAAAAACATCTCCCAACTGCTTTCAGCAGATGAAATAGAATGCACAGTTTTGGTTCCATAACCCAAGACATGTATCCATGATAAAATCCTGACTTTCACCCTGCTTTCAATGGGTTTGGGTGTCCATATGCTTCAAAACCTGCAGGGCTTGGCCACAGCCCCAGGTGCAGAGATGCTGTTGCACACTCATGCATAGCTGAGCTACATCATCCCCCAGCTCCTGTGCTGCAGCTCGCTCCAGGCAAATGTCCTGCAAGGTAATGTTTAAGTAATGCCAGCTAAGATCACCATTTAAGGGGTATGACTAATTTAATGGGAGCTGGAAGGAGCCAGGGCTCCCAGCCCTGCTCTCCCGGCTCCTCTCAGGACACCAGCCTGGTCACTGGGGCTGTGACACTGACTCTGGGTGGCTGAAGGACGCTTGGGAAGCTTCCTGCTCGCTTGCCAAACCTCTCCTGACAGTCCCAGTTGCAGCCATCAAAGCCTTTTAAACCCAAAGGAGGCCGGAGAGCAGAGAGGAAATCTTGAGTGAGCACCAGGGACAGGGATCTGTGGTGTGGGTGATGCTCTCAGGGGTTCCCCTGACAGCCCTGCCCGTGTGGCAGGACTGGATGAAATCCAGCCCTGTCCCTCAGAAGAGCTGGAGCAGTGGAATAAAAAGGCAGGGGCACAGCAGGAAATGTCTCACCTCTCCCCTCAGGCTCCCGTGTTTCTCTCCATGCTCTGAGCAGATTGTTTGGGCATCAGGGGCAGCCTGGAGGAGGCAGGAGTGTGCTCAGTGGGAATAACAGGATAACTGCTCAGCCAGGCACCAGGGAGCAGCTGCTTTCCTCCTGGGAGATGAGCAGGAGCTGCCTCTGTTCTGGTTAACCCTCCCAAAATCACCCCAGAATCAGCATCTGCAACCCTCCCAAAATCACCTTCAAAATCATCCCAAAACCCCTCAAAATCTCCCCAAAAATCAGCCCAAAATTACCCCAAAAATCACCCCAAAATCGGCTTCGGCACCCCCAAAACCACCCTAAAAACCCCCAAAACAGGAACATCTCTTCTGGAGAACAGGAGACTCAGGGGTCACCTTACACTCTCCACAACTCCCTGAAAGGTGGGTGTGCTCAGCTGGGGTTGGTCTCTTTCTCCAGGCAGCAGTGACAGAAGGAGAGGACACAGCCTCAACCTGCATCAAGGGAAGTTTAGGTTGGATAAAAGGAAAAAGTTTTTTACAGAAAAGGTGATAAATTATTGGAAAAGGGATAAAGAAGGACAAAGTCTGCCTGGGGGGTGGTGGAGTCACCACCCTGGATGTGTTTATAAAAGCCTGGATGTGGCACTGGTGCTGTGGTTTAGTTGAGGTGTCAGGGCTGGGCTGGACTTGATGATCTTGGAGGTCTTTTCCAACCTGGTGATTTTGTGATTGTGTGATTCTGACACCAGATCTATTTCTCTCCTTGTCTCTGAGGCACTGGAGCAGGGTTCCTGTTGGAATTTTCATTTGAGATCAGTGTGCTGGGCTGATCCATCCAGTGCCATTCATGTTTTGAAGGAATCCTGTTCCCTCCTTTTCCTTCTTACTATGAGGCTGATCAATCACCCTCAGGAGTTCCTGTCCCGTTCCTCTCCTCCTTCCACCTCCTGTGACCCTTCCTGGCTCAAGGCTTTGGAAAAGCCCTTGCCATGCTGTGAATTAATCATTATTAAATGAATATTTCTCCAAGAACTGGAATTTCTGTGGATTACAAGGAGTTTAGTCAGAGCAGATAACCACCATGAGCTTCCTCCTGTTCCAAATGACAATAGCCCAGCACCTCAAAGGAGACCACGTTTTTCATGGTCCCAGCAGAAAGGCCAGAAGCAGAAGGATCTCCTTCCCCTGTGCACAGAAATATTCATGAAGATGTTGAGATTGCTAGACTGGAGTGAGAGCACTCCATCAATAAATAAAGAGCATCAGTATCTCCTGACATTAGTGAGGAGAGAATGACATCTCTTTTGCTTTTAATTCCTTCTATTTTGGAACATTCAAGTTTTAATATTCAGCTCCAAGTGGCACTTGGAGCACGGTTCTGAGGACTGGATTAAAAAAGAAAGGGAATTTTTGTTGTGCTAAAGGAATCCATTAAGCTGAGAGAGGGCTGAGCAGCTGTGTGAGCCTGCCCTGAACCCTCTCCATGGGCTCTTCCATGCCTCAGTCAGGGCATCCAGACCTGCCAGGCAGCTCAGTCCAGGCTGGAGAGCCCTGGAGGGATACAGGGAGTGCAGGAATACCCAGTGAGCCCATGGAGGGAGTGCAGGAATGCCCAGTGAGCCCATGGAGGGGTACAGGGAGTGCAGGAATGCCCAGTGAGCCCATGGAGGTGTACAGGGAGTGCAGGAATGCCCAGTGAGCCCATGGAGGGATACAGGGAGTGCAGGAATGCCCAATGAGCCCTGGAGGGATACAGGGAGTGCAGGAATGCCCAATGAGCCCATGGAGGTGTACAGGGAGTGCAGGAATGCCCAATGAGCCCATGGAGGGATACAGGGAGTGCAGGAATGCCCAATGAGCCCATGGAGGGATACAGGGAGTGCAGGAATGCCCAATGAGCCCATGGAGGGATACAGGGAGTGCAGGAATGCCCAATGAGCCCATGGAGGGATACAGGGAGTGCAGGAATGCCCAATGAGCCCATGGAGGGATACAGGGAGTGCAGGAATGCCCAATGAGCCCATGGAGGTGTACAGGGAGTGCAGGAATGCCCAGTGAGCCCATGGAGGGATACAGGGAGTGCAGGAATGCCCAATGAGCCCTGGAGGGATACAGGGAGTGCAGGAATGCCCAATGAGCCCATGGAGGTGTACAGGGAGTGCAGGAATGCCCAATGAGCCCATGGAGGGATACAGGGAGTGCAGGAATGCCCAATGAGCCCATGGAGGGATACAGGGAGTGCAGGAATGCCCAATGAGCCCATGGAGGGATACAGGGAGTGCAGGAATGCCCAATGAGCCCATGGAGGTGTACAGGGAGTGCAGGAATGCCCAATGAGCCCATGGAGGTGTACAGGGAGTGCAGGAATGCCCAATGAGCCCATGGAGGGATACAGGGAGTGCAGGAATGCCCAATGAGCCCATGGAGGGATACAGGGAGTGCAGGAATGCCCAATGAGCCCATGGAGGGATACAAGGAGTGCAGGAATGCCCAATGAGCCTATGGAGGGATACAGGGAGTGCAGGAATGCCCAATGAGCCCATGGAGGGATACAGGGAGTGCAGGAATGCCCAATGAGCCCATGGAGGGATACAGGGAGTGCAGGAATACCCAGTGAGCCCTGGAGGGATACAAGGAGTGCAGGAATGCCCAGTGAGCCCATGGAGGGATACAGGGAGTGCAGGAATGCCTAAATGAGCCCATGGAGGGATACAGGGAGTGCAGGAATACCCAGTGAGCCCATGGAGGGATACAGGGAGTGCAGGAATGCCCAATGAGCCCATGGAGGGATACAGGGAGTGCAGGAATGCCCAATGAGCCCATGGAGGTGTACAGGGAGTGCAGGAATGCCCAGTGAGCCCATGGAGGTGTACAGGGAGTGCAGGAATGCCCAGTGAGCCCATGGAGGGATACAGGGAATGCAGGAATACCCAGTGAGCCCATGGAGGTGTACAGGGAGTGCAGGAATGCCCAATTAGCCCATGGAGGGATACAGGGAGTGCAGGAATGCCCAGTGAGCCCATGGAGGGATACAGGGAGTGCAGGAATATCCAAAGAATGAGCCCTGGAGGGATACAGGGAGTGCAGGAATACCCAGTGAGCCCATGGAGGGAAGGAAGCAGAGTGAGCTGCTGGATTTTCCATGTGCTGTCAGGGATGGGAGCTGTGGCAGAACTTAAATCCTAATTTTTTTTTCCAAAAGTTGGTGGTTTTTTTTTTTTTTGTTTTTTTTTTTTTTTTTTTTTTTTTTTTTGTTTTTTTTTTTTTTTTGTTTTGTTTTTGTTTGTTTGTTTGTTTGGGTTTTTTTTAAGTAATTAGTACAGCACTAATTAGGAGATGAGCCTTATTTACTGTGCTGTCTGGTAAAACCTTGCTCTAATCCTGCCACAACTGTTCTGTCGCCTACAGATAATGAGGGAACCATTTTCCAACTATTCTATTACTGAGTTTCCTTCAAGAATTCCTGGTTCCTCCCAGATTTCCACGTCTGAGTGATCTGATTGTTGTCCAGGAAGATTTAGGCACGCTGCAGGCTTTTGGATTGATCACCTCCCAGGCAGCATTATTTTAATTTGGAGTTGTCTGCTTTTCTTGCAGGTTGGTGGCACAGCCTCAATGATTCTGTAGCTCCTTTGTGAGGAGGAGTTCTGCCCTGCCAGGCCTTCAGTCAGTGCCTCCTCTGCTGGGCTGGAGATCTTGGCCTCTCCAGGGAACTGAGGAGGGAATCCGAGCGTTTTCATGTGATTCACACCTAATCCAAATGTATGTAAACCTAAAGCTGAGCAGCCTCTGTACAAATGTGGAATATCCCAAATAATTTTCAGGCTCTAGGAAGCTCTGATAGATCCTTAGATGCTTTTTTCCCCCCAGTTTGCAGCATGAAAAAGCTCTGGGAGTGCTGATATGTAGAAGAGGAAGAGGCTGTTCATTCATTATTACTGCAGGCCAGGCTGGGGAGGGCTAAAATACACAATTCTACAGATTTGGGAACAAACCAGACTTTCCTAATGAGGTTCTCCCCTTGAAGACTAACAAGGGCATTTGAGAGCTGTTAAATGTCTGTGAAGTGGAGGTTCCTGCGTTGGCATCTCTTGCAGCTCCTGAAAATGAGCTGGGTTGTTCCTGGGAAGGAATTTCAGAGAGGGCACAGGCTGCTCCATTCCTGGTGAGGAGAATCCCATCAGGATTGGGGTCTGGGCTCACAAATACATCAGGAGAGGCAGAAATCTCCTTCTGTTCTCTTCCAGCTCCTGAACTGACCTGGTTGTTCTTGGGAAGGAACTGCAGAGTGCACAAGAGAATCCCATCAGGATTGGGTTCTGGGCTCCCAAACACACCAGGAAATGTAAAAATCCTGTTCTGTTCTCTTCCAGCTCCTGAAGTGAGTTGGTCGTTTTTGTGAAGGGATTGCAGAGGACACTGCCCCACTCCTGGTGACAGGAATCCCATCAAGATTGGTTCCTTGGCTCCCAAATACACCAGGAGAGGCAAAAATCCTGTTCTGTTCTCTTCCAGCTCCTGAGGTGAGCTGGTTGTTCTTGTGGAGGAATTGCAGAGGGCACAGGAGAATCCCATCAGGACGGGTTCCTGGGCTCCCAAACACACCAGGAAATGTAAAAATCCTGTTCTGTTCTCTTCCTGCTCCTCAAGTGAGCTGGATGTTTTTGTGAAGGAACTGCAGAGGGCACAGCCTACCCCATTCCTGATGAGGAGAATCCCATCAAGATTGGTTCCTTGGCTCCCAAATACACCAGGAAATGTAAAAATCCTGTTCTGTTCTCTTCCAGCTCTTGAGGTGAGCTGGTTGTTTTTGTGAAGGGATTGCAGAGGACACTGCCCCATTCCTGGTGACAGGAATCCCATCAAGATTCGGTTCTGGGTTCCCAAATACACCAGGAGAGGCAAAAATCCTGTTCTGTTCTCTTCCAGCTCCTGAAGTGACCTGGATGTTCTTGTGAAGGAATTGCAGAGGGCACAGGAGAATCCCATCAGGATTGGGGTCTGGACTCCCAAATACACCAGGAAATGTAAAAATCCTGTTCTCTTTCAGCTCCTGGGGTGAGCTGATTGTTCTTGTGAAGGGATTGCAGAGGACACTGCCCCATTCCTGGTGAGGAGAATCCCATCAGGATTGGGTTCTGGTTGCTCCCAAATCCCCCCTGAGAGCAGAAATCCTGTCCTGTTCTCTTCCAGCTCCTGACGTGAGCCGATTGTTCTTGTGAAGGAATTGCAGAGGGCACAGGAGAATCCCATCAGGATGGGTTCCTGGGCTCCCAAACACCCCCAGAGCAGAAATCCCGGCTGTGGGGGCTGTGCAGCTCCCCCTGGGAGGAGGATCATCCCTGGAGAAGCCGGGGCTGTGCTGGAGCTGCCGCGGAGCCGGGGAGGGAGGGCTTTGGCAGGCAGCTCCTGTTCCCAATGACTTTACCTGAGGTAATCTTTTCCGCCAGGCTGGCTCTGACATTAAAAATGGAAGAGGCCAGGGACATTTTCCACCCAAAGCTCAATGGAAAGTGGCAGGTGTCAGATTTTTGCAAATTTCGTTCTCTTGCTTGACTCAGAGGCTTCTGCTGACAGGGACGTGAAGGCTCCAACCTGGAAAAGCTCCAAACTCAAAAAAAAAAAAAAAAAAAAAAAACCGACAAAACAAAACAACCTTTTCGCGACCAACTTAAAATGCAAAATATTTCTAAAAGGCGGAGGGGAGGGGGAAAGGACAGAGAGGCCACGGCTGGAAATGGTTCAGAAATGTGGTCTGTAGGCTGCAGTCAGCTGGAGAGGCTCGCTGCTGGTGCAGTCGCTCCGAACACGCTGCCTTTGCCAGGAACACGGAGCTGGGAGCAGGATTTTCCTTCTGCTGTCACTGCAGCGCACACGGAGCAAGCTGCTCACCAGCCAGGCCCTTTGGCTCACCCCTCGGGCTGCACCTCCCCGTGTTTGTTGGAGCCGGGCTGGTGTAAGATGATGCTGGGTATCACTGCCCTGCCCTCGGATGAGGAACAGATGCTGCAGCCGAGTGGATCCCAGATTTAGGTGACTCATTTCCTGCTCCCAACAGATACTTGACAGATCCGTCTGGGGCAGCGCTCGTGTCCTTTGTCACGGCGATGAATTTCAGGGAATTAATCAACCCTGAGCCTTTGAGGACTTGAGGCGTGTGAGGAAGATGATGCGCTGTGACCGGGGTGACTGTGCTGCGGCTGCAGAGTTTGGGTTGTGAATGGCAAGGTCCGAGCCCTGGGGAATCTCCCCATCAGCCGCTGCTCAAAGCAGCTCGGGCTCGATGGCAGCTCCAGGGCAGCCACTTGGAAGGAGTGTGTAAAGTGTGTGAAGTGTGTAAAATGTGTAAAGTGTGTAAAGTGTGTAAATTGTGTAAATTGTGTAAAGCGTGTAAAGTGTGTAAACTCCCACCTGCGAGGGAGTGCTCTTCTCTCTCCAGCCCCCACCAGTGTTGCCTTACAGGAATAAAATCAAACATTCAACCTTTGATTGAAGAGGTGTATAAAGCTGAGATGTAATCTGGATTTTTTTATTTTTTTTTGGCTCCATGTGCAGGAGAACTCCTGTGTGTTGACTGCTTTGGAGGAAGCTGCTTTGCTTAATAACCAGCAGAGCTTGTGGCTAATTTCTGTACACTGCCTGAAGAGATTGGGAAAAAAAAACCAAACTATTTTTACTCAACAGAACTGGGGAAATGAAAGATAAACCACATTATTTTGATCTGCTCTATTCACAGCTCCATTTTTTTATCTCTCCCACCCCGTGCCAGCACCCCTGAGGAATTTCACAGAGCATAAACAATCCTGAGCTTCAATCTGAGTCACCGTGGGCTCCTAACTCTGCATTTAGATAAGGTGGCCTCTCACCCTCTGCCTGTGTCACAGGATCAAGGGTTCCTGTGCACAACCAAATCCCTTGAAGCACCTCTGTGTGTGTCTTTGTGCTCAGGGCTGTTATAAATGCAGATTTTGGAGTTGGCTTTTGGCAAATATTGAGATGAATGTTACACATATAATGTAAGAAGGTTGTGCTGTATTTCCTTTTATTGGTGGAAATTAAAAGTGTAATGAAGGTGTATTTCCTAATTGTAACAAAGTAGAGATGGGGGTTGTACTTTTTTTGTAACTTTTAATTGGATAAAAGCCAGAAGGGTCTTCTGACATTCCTGTGAAAGAAGATTGCTGATAAAGAACAATTGAGCCTTTTGAGGGTTTGAATCTTCAGAAGACAGATTTACAACATCTACCCAGACTACATGGAATCTTACAGATAAATTGTATATTTAGGGGGGTCTTGAAACCAAAATGAATATTTGAATCATGCATTAGCTTATTTAAATATGTAACACAGGGGTCCTTAAAACAAAGGATCTGAAGACAGACGGGGTGTTGCTTTGCACCCTCAGCTGAGGAGCTCTCTTTTCCTGTCTCCCAATTGTCTATTTTTATTTTATTTTATTTTATTTTATTTTATTTTATTTTATTTTATTTTATTTTATTTTATTTTATTTTATTTTATTTTATTTTATTTTATTTCTATTAAACTTATAAATTAATATAAAAAAGGTGAAACGTTGTTTTTCACAGGGCTGCATTATTGCCCTGCTGGAGCAGCTCTCCGTGCTGTGTGGAGCAGCACTCAGATGATCTGTGATCCTCTCTGTTCATGGAAATTGCTCCTGGAGCTCCAGTCCGTGTCCAGAGTTGAGCTTTGCATGTTCTTTCAGTATGTAGCCCTGAATTATTTATGAGTGACCTTCAAAAAGTAAAAGGGAAAAAAAAATTAAAAAAAAAAAAAAAAAGGAGGAAAAGCCAGTTAATGGAAATGCTTTCAAAAATCTTTCCCCAGAACATTGTGTGTCTCTTTGGAGCTGAAGACAAAATAACATGTCTGGGAGATGATGAAGCAGAAAAGCTCCTGGGGAGATAAATTGTAGGAAGCTGTGCCCTGCTGTGTGTGAGCAGGGGGATGCTGGGTGGTCTCACCGGGGGAGGTGAGTTCTGGCACTGCAGAGTGTGCAGATGGAGCCTTTCTCTACTGCTGGGGCCCTTTCCTTACAGAGGGAGCAGAAAATCCCCCAGGAAGTTCATTTTCTGTGTCACTGGTGTGGCTGTGCATCCCTGGAGGGGTTTTGCTGATGGGACAGGCCGTTGTCTGATCCTAGCCTGCAGTTTAAGTTGGTTTTAACCTTTCAGAATAAAAGGATATTGGCTCCAACTCTTCCACCACATTTCCTTGGCTGTTCTGACTCTCAGTGAGGATGGATGTGGCACTCAGTGCTCTGGTTGATCAGAGGGTGCTGTGCCAAAGAAGGAATTTAATGATCCTTGGGGTCTTTTCCAACCTTTGGTGAGCCTTTCCTGCACCCGTGGCTTGGCAGGTGACTTTGAGCCCTTCACTGAATAACTGGAGTTATGAATCCTCTGAGTTTCAGAAGGAGAGCCAGAGTTTATTTTGAATTCCACCCAGAGCTGGGGCAGAGAAAGCAGAAAAAGCAGCTGTGCTTTCTAGCTAGGAAAAGCTCTGTGTGGTGGGGCCTTCTGCTGAGACAACTTTCAGGTCCAGGTGATCAGAAATGCAATAAAATCTCTTTTGTGCAGCTCACTCTTCCTTCCCCTGCCCTGTGCTTTGCTCAGTCACTTCCAAGTGAAAGCTTTGCTGTTGCTGAAGGGCTGAGGCTGAGGAAGGAGGGATGGAGCAGCAAATATCCCTGGGAATCAAAGAGAGCTCTGAAACAGAGACTCAGCCCTGCTTGGGGCCGAGTGATTCGTTGCTCGTGGTGTGGATTGATGCCCTGAGAGTGGCTGCTCACTCCAAGCTCTGCCTTGGCAGCTCTGCAGCCCTCGGTTCAGCCCTTCCTGGCAATAATTTGGCAGCAGAGCTGACAGGACCTGGCTGCAGAGGAGAGATTTGGTGTCTGAGAGGCAGCAGGGGGTTGGGGTTGTGTCCTGGAGGAGGCAGGCAGGGGATCCACTGGAATGCCTCCTGTGCTGATCAAAACTGTGATGCCAATGTCAACTTAAAGCTGGATGTGCACCTCAAAAATTGGGTTTCTCGATGTTTGCTGGGACTTTGGGACTTTCTGGGAGCTGTCCCTTGGTGTCTGAATAAAGCCCTTCACTCTACTGAACATAACTAAAAGCCTGTTAAAAAAAGGAAAAAGTGTTCCAGCCAGATATGCAGATTGTTACAGATCATCTCCCACATCCTGTGGCTTTCTCAATGTCTGGCCACAAAAAGGAAAGGAAAACGTTGCTCGATGAATAATTCACAGCTCCGTTAGGATTAGTGCCTCTAACTGGGCAGAGGAGTGTCAGCATTGCTGTTCCTGGAGCCTCTGCTGCAATCTCGCTTTCTGGATGTTAATTTTTATAAGTTTCAGGGTCAGATGGAGGAGCAGTGCAAGAAGAGGCAGGAACCAAACACGCTGCCCCTCATTCCTGAAGGAGCTGAGTTGTTCCGGTGAAAGATAAAAGAGAGGAAATTCCCTTATCTCCCAGAGCTTCTGATGAACAGGTCATGGATTTGAGAACTGCATGGAGAGCACCCATGAATGCAGCATCAGAGAACAGCTTTGAGCTGATGATCTCAACGCTCTCTTCCCACCTCGTTCACTCTCTGATTCTGTGATCCTGTGAACATCGTTAGGTTCTGCTCGCTCCTTGTGTTAATTAGAACTCCCAGTTTTTACAAGTCAACCCTCTCATTTTGACCCCAGGGAAAAACCTTCTCCCGTTTTCTTCCATTGCTCTCAGTCTGGCATGAGAACAGAGCCCGAAGCTGCTTTGTCCAGCTGTGCCTTGGCATTAATTAACTCATTTTTCCAGATGAGAAAGGACAGGTGATTTTTGGGAGAAGGGATATTCCTCTCTTGGAACAGCTTTTTGGGCTGTCTGGGGACTCTTTTCCACAGGAGCTCAGGGAAAAGCTACTCCAGACTGGAAAATGATGGGGAGGAGAGACGAGGAGGTGCCCAGAGCCTGCCTTGCACTCAGGGGAAGGATGTGAGGTCAGGGAAGATCTGAGTGGTCGAAGAAGAGGAATTTGCCATAGATGGGTGTGGAAAACGACGTTTCACCATTTTATATTGATTTATAACTTTAATAAAAATAAAATAAAATAAAAATAGACAATTGGGAGACAGGAAAAGATAGCTACTCAGCTGAGGGTGCAAAGCAACACCCCGTCTGTCTTCAGCTCCTTTGTTTTAAGGACCCTTGTGTTACATATTTAAATAAGCTAATGCATGATTCAAATATTCATTTTGGTTTCAAGACCCCCCTAAATATACAATTTATCTGTAAAATTTCATGTAGTCTGGGTAGATGTTGTAAATGTCTTCTGAAGATTCAAACCCTCAAAAGGCTCCATTGTTCTTTATCAGCAATCTTCTTTCACAGGAATGTCAGGAGACCCTTCTGGCTTCTATCTAGTTAAAAGTTACAAAAAGGTACAACCCCCATCTCTACTTTGTTACAATTAGGAAATACACCTTCATTACATTTTTAAATTCCACCAATAAAAGGAAATACAGCACAACCTTCTGACATTATATCTATCACATTCATCTCAATATTTGCCAAAAGCCAACTCCAAAACATGCATTTACAACATGGGGGAAATCTGAGCAAGTTTTGGGGCTGGTTTTTGTCACTCCCCTGGAAGGAAAGCTCACCCAGCAGCTCCCCCGGGGCTTTGCCATCCGTGCGTGTGCCCGCGCCCCGCCCGCAGCGCCCGGGGTTCCTCTGGATGTTCTCCCCTCAGCTGGAAAGGTGCTGCTGGTGATTTGGGAATGCAAACCCACTCCTACCTCGTGTTTTGCACAGCCAAGTAGAAAATGTCACCTTGTCTCAGCTTCTCCTCTGTCACATCGATTACAGCGGGCCTGGAGAAGGGCAGGGTGATCTTCAGCAGCACCAGCTCGGGATTCCTGCAGCTTGCAGGCTCTGCAGGAAACCCTTGGAATTGCTCAGCCTGGCTGGGAATGTCCAGTGGAGTTGAAACAAAATAAGGCCATTTTGTATTTTTGTTAATTAGGGATAGATTCTCTTTTCCTGTCAGTGTAACACTGATGAATAAATCACCCAAAGAGGTGCCACTCGTCCCTCGTGCTCAGAAACACGAGGTGAAGGCAAGGACAGATTTTAACTTTGATCTCAGCTGAAGGCTTTGAAGGTGAGGTCAATTCAAGGGTGGCATCACCACGGTTGGATTTTCAGGAGTGCGGACATGTTAATTAGATGTACTTAATTCAGGCTTTTAAATTCGCCCCTTCTCTGCTAATTTGTAGTGGGGACAATTTCATTTTCATTTGATGCCTGCAGGACACAGGCAGGGGGTGTTGACATCCTTAAACTGCTCCTGGGAGAGGGGGAAAAAATGGAAATTTAGCAAAACAATGCAACATTTCCCAGCACTTGGGCAGAAAAGCGGGGGCACATTTCTCATTTGGAGATGGAGAGAGGCACAAACCTCAGGCTCGGAGCAAGGGACAGGAAGATGGGAGGCAGGGGCCTGTTCCAGTCATTAAATATTGAGGCAGATGTCAAAAGCAATGGAACTGATGAGGGCGCTTCTGTTGATGTTATTGTTATGAAAATTAGGGCTGGAGAGGAGATGCACAACAGGAGGAGAGCTCTGGGGCACGACAGGCACAGGTTTATTAAAGCTGGAGTTCCAGGCAGCAGCTGCTGTTAAAACAAAATATTTATGTAATAGATACTGAAGTGAGGCTAATCCTGGCCCTTGGAGTGTAATTTGATTTTTAGGAAGAGCCTCTCTGAGCTCTCTGCTGACAGGAAATGCAGAACAGATAATCCGACTTTTTATTTCTTTCTCAGTGTTGCTTTAAAGAAAAAAAAAAAAAATTAAAAAAAATATTGGAATTTAAAAGCTGTTTTGTTGGGTGAAAAGCCAGCTCCCAACTTCAGCCAAAGCTCGGGGGTTGCGTTTGACCGCTGGTTAATGGATTGTGAAATAATTAATTCCCGAGCCTTTATTCTTTTAGTAACGGTGCCACCTCGTGGGCTCGGCCGGGAGGAAGGGGCTGAAACCCGGGGAGCGGGGGATGCTCCCAGCTCCTTAATTCCCATCTTACAGCCTCGCCTCGCAACAATTTATTTTATTTTATTTTATTTTATTTTATTTTATTTTATTTTATTTTATTTTGTTTTGTTTTGTTTTGTTTTATTTTTTATTCATTTTTATTTTATTTTATTTTATTTTATTTTTATTTTATTTTTATTTATTTCTTTCTTTTACTCTTCTTTCCAGCTTCTCGCTGCTGTAGCCAGACAAGAGCCGTTTGGTAGATTTTAATTTGCAGTTCTCAAAGCAGTTTCTGGGCAATTCTATCAACTCCATATCAAAGAAATGCAGTGCCAACTGCAGCTTGTTAGTTGGGAATTTTAATAACGCAGACTTCCCGGGCACCGGCTCTTTGCTGAAGATTTCAAAGTGCTTTTTAACTACTTTAATCAACGTGGTTCAATCCCACATCCGGCTGAAATGGATAAAAAAGGAGGCATGGAGAGGAACTCCTTGATATTCCCAACATCTGGGTCTGTCCTGGAATGTTTTCCCTCCTCAGGATTGACGAGATGCCTTTGAAAAATGAAATAATTTGATTTTTCTGTGTTGTTCTTTTTTAAAAAAAAAATCAGTTTGTGACAAGGATGAATATATATTTCTTCATCCTTGTGAAAATACAATAATTTTTCATCGGCCGTCTTTCATCCTCATGAAAATATAATAGTAAATAAACAAATTGAAGAAATAAATCAAATAAATTAAATGACTCCTCAAACCCCTTAGCACTGATAAACCTCAGTACAGAGGTGGTAGAGGCAACATCTCATCTTTTCACCTTTATTTCTTATTTTTTGTTCTGTTAGGAACCCACCTGTGCCTCTCTAGGGATGAAATTCTTGGCTGCTGGGGGTGTGGGGTTTATTATTTTATTTTATTTTATTTTATTTTATTTTATTTTATTTTATTTTATTTTATTTTATTTTAATTTCCAAAGTGGATCTCTGTAGTTATCCTACAAAATATCAGTGTTAACCTGCAAATGTCTTTGTGCTGCTGATGTTCTTATTACAAAATGAGCTTGTGGACTGAAAAAATTCTCTGCACAGCTGTTTTTTAATATTTTTAATTTTTTTTTCTTGGATTTTGTGGGTTTTTTTTGGGGAAAAATGAGATTTGGAGAAGGTCAGAGCCTGAATCAATACAGGACATGGATGTTTGGGTTTTTTTTTTCTCATCCAGGTGTCTTCTCCTCAGATCTGCAGCTCTGTGGGCATCAGGAACTTCTGCACCCGTGCTGTGACTTCCAGAGGCTCCTGAATTTCCTGCTGAGTTCTCCATCTCTGCGGAATCCAAAGCTTGGAACTGTCTGGGAGGGGTTTGCTCCGGGCTGGAATCAGCTGTGGCCCTTCCCAGCAGGGATTCCTTCTCAGCTCCCACTCGGGGCTGCCCTGGGGAACACAAATCTGAGGGGGAAAATGAGATTTAGAAAGGCCCAGAGCCTGAATCGATACAGCACATGGAGGGGGTTTTGTTTGTTTGTTTGTTTTGTGTTTTGGTTTGGGGGTTTTTTTTTGCCTTTTTTTTGTTGTTGTTTTTGTGGAGTTTTTGTTTGTTGTTTGGTTTGGGGGTTTTTTCTCCTTTTCCTTTTCCTTTTCCTTTTCCTTTTCCTTTTCCTTTTCCTTTTCCTTTTCCTTTTCCTTTTCCTTTTCCTTTTCCTTTTCCTTTTCCTTTTCCTTTTTTCTTTCTTTTTCTTTTTCTCATCCGGGTGCCTCCTCCCGGGATCTGCAGCTCTGTGGGCATCAGGAACTTCTCCATCCCTGCTGTGACCTGCAGAGGCTCTCACCTCACCTCACCTCATCACCCAGGGATGCTCCGGGAAGCACCAATCACTTCGCGGATGAAAATCGAGATTTAGGAGGGCTCGGAGTTTGAATACAGACAGAGCACCCGGGTTTTGAGGAACGCCCGCATGGATGCTGTGGCTCCCAGAGGCTCCCGAGCTGCCTGCTTAGCTCCTGAGCCCGATTTTGGGGATGTCAAACAGCCCGAGGCTGTCCCGCGTCCCAGCAGATGGAGCCCCTGCCGAGCCTTTCATTTCCAGTCCTGCCAAGCACACCCGGGGATGGGGAAACTCCGGGAAGAGTCACCGGGGAAGGGTTAGAGAGGCAAGGAGGAAAGGGCAGGAGTTGAAGCGCATTTCTCTGCAGGAGCTGATCCAGGAGATGAAGGAATTGCTGCACGGGACGAGCAGAGAGAAAAATAAAATTTAAAATAATAATAATAACAATGATGATGATATAAATAAATAAATAATGAATAAATAAATAACAAATGGCCCTGGCAAACAAAGCCAGTGCACTTAAAGAGCTGGAGAAAACAGAAGTGCTCCTGACCAGAGCCTGGTGCTCCATCCCTGGAATTCAGGAGAAGAGGATGCAGGAAGCTGGATCATGATCTAACAGCCATTTATTAAGTCTGCACATGTCATCCCACATTAAAGCTTAAATAAGTTTCTCCCCAGGCCTCCAAAGAAACTTAATGCCTTTCCCCAGTGCTTTTATCTCTCCTTTCCCTCTGCTTCAATTACGAACATTGCTGCTTCCCACAGCAAAAATATTTTTCTAGGTCATGATTTTTATCTGGAAGTGGAAGTTAAGCAAGGCTAGCCTGGGTTAGCCAGTGAGTAAAGTTCTGGAGTTTTAAATGAACCCCAGAAAGTCTGAGGATGGATTATTTATGTTGGATTTCTTCTTCATGGCTTTGGGCAAGCATGAGATGCACGTGTAGTGTGAAGGAGTGAGGCCCTGGTGGTTGGTGTTGATGGCACTTCTGAATTAAGCTATTTTTGCCTTTATTTCAAAGATTTTGCCTTGTCAGCTGGGTTATTTCATCCCAGGGAAACATTGCCTGCCTGCTCTTTGCCCTCCAGTCTTTGTGACCTGCACTGGTGCTCTTTAAAAAACCTCTTAGGGGCACTGGGGGTGCCAAACCTGCTCCAATTTTAGTGCCAAATGCCAGAGTTTGCTCTCTTGGGAAAAAAATTCCCGGTGTCTGCCCTGCAAACCCAGGATGAGGATGCTGCTGGAGGGGCCAATCCCTGCTCAGGGACACAGGGAGCAGGGAAAGCAGAGGGCAGCCTCACTGCTCCTTGCGATGTCCTGGCACACATCTGATAAAAACCTGCCAAAACCCTCCCAAAAACCTGCCAAAACCCTGCCAAAACCCTGCCAAAAACCTCTGCTCCTGCCTGTGCTGGATGCAACAAAACCCCCTGCAGGCAAAGGAAGGAGCCGGGACTTGTGCCTTTAACCAGATTCCTGCAATCCTTTGCTTTTTGGGCGTGAGGTTTTTACCTTCTTTTCTTGGTTAGAGGCAGGATTACGACACGGGGTTTATACAGATCTTGTCCCCAAAAATGCAACCCCAAAACGCTTTCCAGAAACATTTTTATTTTTTAAATCAGCTTCTGAAGGCGGGGTGGTGTGACACTTGGCAGCTCAGGGTGGGGAATTCTGTGCCTCCCTGGGGAAGAACACAAACTCCCTGCTGGGCAGCTCTGTCGTGGTGGGCACCTCTGCCTCAGTCACAGCTTTGATGTTAAGATTTGGGATGCAAAGCTCGGCTCTTCCCCCATTTGTTATTCAAAGCTTCTCTCCTGACCTCCCCAGTTTGGTTTGTGTTTTGTTTTGGTTTTGTTGTTTTGTTTTGTTTTCAGAGCAAAATGTAGCAAAGTTTCCATTCCAGATAAATCAAGAAGGATCAGGCCTGGCTTTGCTGAAGGAGGCTGGAAGGGCTGGAGCCTGTGACAGAAAAATGTCAAGGTAATGCAGATTCTCACTGCACTGATGTGATCGAGCTTCATTTCCCCCCTACTCAGACTGGGGAGTGCATCTGCCTTTTTTTAAATTTTTTTTTTCCCTCTAAAAAGGGAAATTCAGCCTCTGGGAGAGCACTGGCTGTGCTTATGTAACAAAGCCTAGCAGGGCACAGCTGCAGCAGGAGCACAAGTCTGGGTAATACCAGCAAAAAGAATTCATCCTTCTCCATTTGATGCATCCCCTGGAGCTATGGAGAGATGCTCTGGCACGGATTCCTCCTCGGAAGGTCCATAACTTGCTGTAGCACTGGAAATAATCGTGATTGTTCCAGGCTGGCAGACCTGCTGCTGCCACAACCTTTAGGAGTCAAAGCCAGGGAGGAGTGCTGGCCCTGCCTGCCTCGAGTTCTGACCCCCCCAGGGCTCCCGATCTCCTCCTGATTTCCCTTCTGCTCTCTGGAGACTGGCTGAGCACTTTTTGATGCCAGCAGACACATCTCTGTGCTTCTTGCCACCCAACCTCCCCGTCAGCCAAGAGGCTGCTCTGCACCTCCCAAATCCTGGGGGAGGGATGGTAAAAAAGGGAATCAGGGCAAGAAGTCTCAGAGTGACTCTGCCTGTGCTGTCTGTCTCTACAGACAGCTCACCCTGGTGTTCCTTGGAGCATTTCGGCCAGGAAATGGCCTTGGGGAAGGATCAGCCTGACCTGAGTGTGCATGAAATCACGGCAATGGAGACTAAAAATACAAGAGAAAGTAGGGGGTAAATAATAAAACAAAACAAAACCACAACACCCCCCCAAAAAAAAAAAGCCAAAATAAAACAAAACAAAAAACAACAACAACAACAAAAAAGCCCAAACAAACAAAAAAACCACACACACACAAAAAAAACCCACAAAAAACAACAACAAACAAACAAAAAAAAACCCAAAACAACAACAGCAACAAAACCAAACAAAACCAAAAAAAAAACCCCAAAACAAAAACCAAACAAAAAAACAAACAAAAAAAACCCAAACAAAACCCCACAATTTGTTAGCATGGCCTCTATTTTTTCTTAGTTCAGGTTTTATTTTGAATTTGTGGCATTGAAAGGGAAGATTGGCAAATGCCACCACACCTTTCCTCCCCCCACCCCCCGGGGCTGTTTGCTGCTGGACCTTCCCAGAGTGATCTCTGTGAATATTTCACTTTGCTCTTACCCCAGGAAACTGTGCAACATCCACACTTTCCATGGGGTGAGCAAGGAATAAATGATCTCAGCCCGGGACAGAGGTGTTCAGATAGTCTGGGTCTAGATAACAGGAGAAAGAATTTGCATGTAAATGCCTTGTACTGGAAAGCTTAAAATTCAAATCCTGCACTCCAGCCTGGAGGAACTGAAGGGAATTTTTCCTGCCAGGCTTCTCCAGCTTTTTTTTTTTTTTTTTGTGGAGACAGGCAAGTGCTTTCTCTCTATCAATTCTCCCATGTAAGAGCTTGTCTCTTGCATTGGATTAGTAGAATCCTCAGATTTCATATCGAGTTTTCCCTGACTCCTACAGAAATAATCGAATCTTTATCTCCAGAAGAAGCAAATTTGCTGCTGCACTGGATTATTTGTCCCTGGTATATTGTGTTAAGGAATGACTGGAATTTTCTTTCTTTCTTTCTTTCTTTCTTTCTTTCTTTCTTTCTTTCTTTCTTTCTTTCTTTCTTTCTTTCTTTCTTTCTTTCTTTCTTTCTTTCTTTCTTTCTTTCTTTCTTTCTTTCTTTCTTTCTTTCTTTCTTTCTTTCTTTCTCTCTTTCTCTCTTTCTCTCTTTCTCTCTTTCTCTCTTTCTCTCTTTCTCTCTTTCTCTCTTTCTCTCTTTCTCTCTTTCTCTCTTTCTCTCTTTCTCTCTTTCTCTCTTTCTCTCTTTCTCTCTTTCTCTCTTTCTCTCTTTCTCTCTTTCTTTCTTTCTTTCTTTCTCTCTTTCTTTCTCTCTTTCTCTCTTTCTCTCTTTCTCTCTTTCTCTCTTTCTCTCTTTCTCTCTTTCTCTCTCTCTTTCTCTCTTTCTCTCTTTCTCTCTTTCTCTCTTTCTCTCTTTCTCTCTTTCTTTCTCTCTTTCTTTCTCTCTTTCTTTCTCTCTTTCTCTCTTTCTCTCTTTCTCTCTCTCTTTCTCTCTCTCTTTCTTTCTTTCTTTCTTTCCTTCCTTCCTTCCTTCCTTCCTTCCTTCCTTCCTTCCTTCCTTCCTTCCTTCCTTCCTTCCTTCCTTCCTTCCTTCTTTCTTTCCTTCTTTCCTTCTTTCTTCTCTCCATAACTAAGGCTAGCATGTCTCTCTCATTGTTTTTCAGTTTAAAAGTTTGTTTAGAGAATAATTTGTTTATTTTTTTCCCCATAGTCTGTCTGACAGGGGTGTTTGCCACAGGTACAACATTTTCTGCTCCTCTGTGTGTGCAAGGAGAAGCCAACCCACAAGGAAATGAGGGTCAGAAAGGATCCTGTCATCCTGGATTTCAGCTTTTTTTACACTTATTTCACTTATTGACACTCCTGAGAAGCACCAGTGGGACTGGTGGTTGCTCCATGTGGCAGCAGCCTGAATTTACTGCGTGGCAAGAAATTCCTGGTGGAAGCAGGCTGGTTGGAGTCCACTGGGATAATGAGGGTGTCAAATAATCCAGTGGGGTGCTGGGAGAGAGGGGACAGGGAGGTTTCCTGCTTGGATAAAAGGAATCTCTGTCCTTCCAGCTGAGTCCATTTGCACACCAGACAATTTGGCACCTGCACCTTGAGCCCCTTGGGAACTGGGGAGGGTTTGGCTTCCAGGACTAAAATTGATGCCTTGGGAAGGCTGAGCTGGAACAGAGACTGGGCAGGGCTGGAGAATAAAGCAGAGATTTATTGAAAGGGCTTTAGGACACACCTTGGGCAGGACAAGAGCCTGGCCAGGGCTGCACCCAAATGGACCCAAAATGGTCACAAAATGGAACAAATGGACCCAAAATGGACCCAAAATGGTCACAAAATGGACAAACAGTCACAAGGTCTCACACTTTGATCAGTTTTGGTCCATTGGGGTTTAATTGTCCAATTCCAGGTCCAGGCTGTGAGGTCCCATCCTTGTTGTTCCTCCCTCCAGCCACCCTTGTTTGTGCTGTTGGGCTGAAAGTTGTCCTTGGTGTGCAGCAGGAACAGGATTTGTTTTGTGTCCCTGCTCTGTGCAGAGCTGAGTGACCCTGAGTGTGAGCTCAGAGCTGCACCCCTGGGCAGCACAGAACCTGGAAAACACCAAAGCTCAAACTGAAGGCATCAAAATCACCTTTATTTGTCCAGCTTTCTACCATTTATCAATCCTTAACTCTCCCTGCAGCAATGGCAGGAAATCACAAATCTGTGATTTTTGGGGTTTTAAGCAGAGACTTTTCCTTTCCAAAAGAATAAAAAAAGGACCAGTGGCCCGTTAGCTCTATTTTCATCCCTGCCTGGACACAGCTCTCCAATGAATTGCAAGAAGCTAAAAGTTCATGATCAGGCAGTATAAACCAATATGTTTCCCGAGGCCAGGCTGGGGAATGTTTAATGTGGTTTTATTCCAGAAAAATCAGGGGAATTTGGAGCTCTGGAGGCAGCTGCTCTCCCCGTATGCTCCATGGAACCCCTCCTCTCACACTGGAAGTTTCTCATTTCCAAGAGGAGCACTTTTCCTGCTTTAGCAGGAACAACACCCTTGATATCCCAGTGATTTTTCACTCTCTTTGTTCTCTTCAAAGGTTTTTTTTTGTTTGGTTGGTTTTGGTTTGTTGGGGGTTTTTTGTTTGTTTCTGTGGTTCTTTGTTTTGTTTTGGTTTTGGTTTTGGTTTCGTGTTTTGTTTTGTTTTGGTTTGTTGGGGTTTTTTTGTTTGTTTTTTGTGGTTCTTTGTTTTTGTTTTTGTTTGTGTTTGTTTGTTTGTTTTTGTTGTTTTGTTTTTGGTGGTTTTGTTTTGTTTTTGTTTTTGTTTTTCCAAAGGTTTTTTCTGTGGAAGTGCTGGGAAGAGGGGGAAAATCAGAGAGCTAATTTGTGACGCCATGTTTATCCGTTTGGGATGGAGCAGACACTGGGAATATGTTAAATGGCTCTAATAAAATCCAATAAAATCCCCGAGTCCTCCCCGAGGGCCTGCCCTGCTGCTGGAGAGCTGGATTAATCTCCCATTTATTATTAAACACCCCGGCCCTTGAAAGAAGCAGCCTCGAGGCCTGGTGAACTTTTCCATCTCTGGCGTTTATTGTTTGCTGCTGCCTGCCTGTGCCTGATGTGATTTCTGGAGATTTCTGCTTCTCCTGGCCCCAGTGGCAACGACCACTGGGCTGGGGGGACAGGGCCACGGTGGAGAGGTTGTGACTCTTTCCTTTGCCTGACTTTAAAGCAGTGTCCTGGGGTGATGTTACGATGTATCCCCAATCCTCTGTTGGGTTTGTGTTGGATATTGTACCCCGTACCTTTAATTTGGACCTGAGGGTAAAACGGGGCGAGAAATGCACAGTTTGTTTTCAGAAACCTCTTGGACTGGCCTTGAAGAGTGGGAGTCACCGGCACACAGACAGTGAGGGTTTTTTTCGGCACTCATTTTTCGCTTTGCTTTGCTTTGTAGCTCGTTAATGTAGCTGAGGGCTGAGCAGCCTCAGATTTCTTTTTTTTTTTTTTCCTTTTTTTTCCTTTTTTTCCTTTTTTCCCTTTTTCCCCTTTTTTCCACCTCTTTTTGGAACTGCTCAAACCTCCCCAAACCGAAGACCTGGGAGGGGGGAGGCTCCGGGGGAGTCTGCACCGGACCCACCAAGATCTCTCCAGTGCCACAACTTTTTTCCCAGCGAGGAAGCGAGGAAGAGCTGAGACCAGAAACCATCTACAGGAGGGACTTTGTTTTCCCTAATTTGTCATCTGTCCCGGGCAGCACGAAGTTCTTGTCACTTGGTATTGTTCAATTTATTGTCCTGGCAGAGTGTTTTTGCCAGTTTAATAAACAGGTTTCTTTCCACTTTCTCTTTGAGGAGGTTTTCTCCTGAACCAGTTGGGGGGAGGGGAGGGAGAGTTTCCCTAGGAGTTCTCCTCCCAAATTTGCCTTAAACCACTACAAGCAGAAATTCTCAATTGTGGCCATTACTCTTGTGAAAAACCAAGTTCGCTTTTTATAAAAAAAAAAATTTAAGTTTAATAAAAATGGACAATCAGGAGACAGAAAAACCAAGTTTCTCGGCCGAGGGTGCGAACCAGCACCCCGCCCATTTCAGATCCTTGGGTTTTGAGGATCCCTGTGTTACATATGCAATCAGAAGCTAATGCATGATTCAGACATTCATTTCGGGTATGGTTTTTTTGGTAAGTTTCAAAAAACCCCCAGGTGTGCAGTTTTTATCTGTGCAGGGCTCCTCTCGGTCTGGTCAAATCCTTCTTGGCCATGAAAGGTTCAATTGTTCTTGATCAGGAATCTTCAGGGAGGAATGTGGGAGGCATCTCCCACCCTCTGGTCGGTTTTAGATGCCACACAAAAAACCCCCCAGTCTACTATGTTACAATTAAAGAATATACCTTCATCACATTTTTAAATTCCACAAATAAAAAGGAAATACAGCACAACCTTCTGACATTATATGTATAGCATTCATCTCAATATTTGTGAAAAGCCAACTCCAAAATACGCATTTATAACACTCTGGAAAATAACTTGGATTCTGGCTGGAGAGGGCAGCTTCTAATTCTGGGATTTTTTTTTCCCTCCCCGATGCACAGCCAAGCAGAATCCACTTTTTGTGCACCCAGTTTAAATCTGGACTTGCACCAGGCTTTTTTGGGTGCAGAACTCAGCACAAAGCTCTGCCTTTTCACAAAAAAAAACCCCAACAGGTGAAATTCGAGGATGAGGGGCTGGAATTGCAGCCCTAGAGCTGCCAAATGCCGAGGTGTGATTGAAAGTGGCACTGTTGGAGAGCAGACTTCTGTCATCCTCTTGGGTATGTCTAGACAGCTCAACCTGCTGGGAGTTTTCTAGGAGATCTCTGGCTCCTCGGCATCTCCTTTTTTTTTTTTTCCTCAGGTCTGTTATTTGCAACTCTTTTCAGTGCTGGAAACCTTGGAATGCCCTGGCTGGGTTGTACGATGGGCTTGACCTTCGATGCTGAGCCCAGTTTCTCAGGAAATGGGAGAGTGAAGAGGCTCCTCAACAATTCACTTAAAAATCTGACTGTCAGCATTAATGGGAAGAGAAAAAAATCCTTTTCAGAGGCGTAATGATAAAAAAGATTTGATCTGATCACCCCAAGGAAGCCGAGGCCACACCTGAATTTATGGGACCACCACATCAGGCTGGGATTTCAAAGTGTGATTTCAGGTTTCCAGGAAGGCTGTCAGAGGCTGGAAAGAGGGGAATGAGCCATCTTATCAAACATAAAGGGCCGTGTCAGACAGCCTGATTGCCTTAATATCTTTGTTTATTCTCCCCGTGGAAGTGCTGAGGGTTGCATGGGGAGCTGATATTGGAGAAGTTTCGCTGATGAGGAGTTCACCCACCAGTCTGCCAAGTGAAGATAGAGGCATTTACAGCATGCAGGGCTGAGATAATGGGTTTATTTCCTGACAAGAGAAACCTCAAAGCTCTCACAGTTTGCTTCCAAGGCTGTTTTGCCCAGCCCTGTTGTGAGGGCATGAGGGTTTTTCTTGGGGTTTGGTGTTTTGTTTTTTTTTTTGCCTCCAATTATTCATCTGAGCTTTTTTCCTTGTTTTAAGTGGGTAGCCTGAAGTAAACATGAGTTCAGAGCAGCCTGGAATGGTTCACTGGAGAAATTCTGAGTATTTCTACAGAGAGTATTGAAGTGGAGAAAATATAAATCTGTTAGAAGTGTTCCTCAGTTCTGTCCTGACCTCCCCACAACCTGAAGAATGCTCAGCTCTTCCGTGGAAAATGGCATCTAAACCAGGAATGCTGCATGGAAATGGTTCAGAGGGAAAATTGATATTTGTGTGTTCAAGTTCTCCACGGCCTGAATGTGCTTTGATTTCTCTGCTTCAGCACTCACAGGTACTGAGACAAATTCTGTCTTCTGGTTTATTTGAAACTAAATTTGGTCATGTGGCAAAAAAAAAAAAAAAATACAGAAGGAAATGGGAACAAAGCCTGGGACCTGCTTCTTTAATAGCAGCACTGGGTCTCAGAAAAAAAAAATAAAAAAAAAACCAAAAGAAAACCCAGCATTTCTGAGGAACTCCTTTTATGTTTGTGTAGCAATTATGAGCTGACAGATTGTGAATTCAACCTTGTGATCAGCTGACCAAGCTTTGCTTTTTTTTATTTTTTTTTCTCTGTGCAGGTGTTTGAGCAGTTTAACTTGTATAATGTGGGCTAGCAAACAATAAAGGGCAACATTTTCCAAGGGCAGGCTCTGAGTGCACTGCTGATTCCCAGGAGAGGAGGTGAATCCATTTTTGATGGGAATGGAGACACTGGATTTACATATCCGTATTTACATATCCATGACCAGGTTCACAAATCCATATTTACACTTACCCACCCCCAGTGGGGACAATTCTGCCCAGTGCCCAAGGGGATTGAATTGATGTCTAGTGACCTCTTAAATCACAAAAAATCACTTGAGTCCCCATCCCAAACCCCAGAAGTTGCTCAATTCCTTCTTGAATTTCCTCTTCTTCCAGGACCCTGCCTTCCTTTCTCCCTCCTCCAGCCCTCACAGTCAGTTTTATGGGTGGTGGGAGGGGAGGGAAATCCCACTGCTCTCTTTCCTGCTGGAATTTCCAAATTTGACTTTCCCTCAGGTCTCCCTGAAGAACTTGCAAGTGAAGAACAAGGGTTTATATATATATATATATATATTTTTTTTTTTTTTTGGTTTTTCCCTCTAATTGGCAGCTGAAAAAGTAAAAATCCCAGCAGCTGCTGGCTGGCTGGAACCAGAGCTGGGGTAATTTAGGAGTTGTACTCGCAGTGCCGAGCTCCCAGCTGCGCTCCCTGCCTGCTGCAGGACAGAAATGAACGTCTGGGCCTCAAATAATGATGCCTGAAAAGCAAAGCAGTGGGATAACCGGGACTTCTTCAGCATTTGGTCCTAAATTCTCATCCCATCTCTGCCAATTTCTTTTCTGCCTTTATGGGATGCTGCACTTCTGCCTTGAAGGGCTGCTACTGCAAGGTTTTGAGACAATTTGAGTGCTAGTTCTGCTCAGAGGATAAAGAATACTCTGGTTGTGTAGTAATAAGGCAGCATTTGACTGATTTTTTTACTACTATTTGGGGTTTTTTTTTCATTTGTTTAAACCCAAATGCTTGGGGTTTTCCTATTATTTGGGTTTTTTTTCCTTTGTTTAACCCCAAATGCTTGGGGGTTTTGCTACTCTTGAGTTGAGTCTTAGCAGAAAACTCAGTATTTGAGGGGAATAAGTACAAACCTGTTGTGCAGACAGATTGGGGTTTTGCTACTCTTGAGCTGAGTCTTAGCAGAAAACTCAATATCTGAGGGGAATAAATACAAACCTGTTGTGCAGACAGACTTAATCCCATGTCTAGGTGGGCTCAGTTAAATATTTGAGGTTTGTTTGGTTTTTTGTCTGTTTGTGGAGCTGTTTTTCTTTTGCAGCTTATCAACACCCACATAAGTCTTTGAGGTCAAATTCCTTTCTGAGAAGCCCTGGGTTGGCTTTGTGTTGACTCCCTGCTTTGCAGAAGAGATTAGAGCCTGGGGGAGGTAAAACAGGGCACAGATTTATTTTTTTTCCCCTTTTTCCAAGGGAAGAGATTTAGATCTGAAAACAGGCAGGTGGAAACCTGATGTCCAATTTCCTAACAGCTGGGAGCACAAGAAATGTGATTTTTGGGTGCCATTACTGTTTTTTTACCTCCAAAAGTCACCGTGTCTGCCCCCGTGGAAATCCCCATGTAACTCTGTCATCTTCAGAATATTTTAAGCTCTGCATTGACAGCTCCCTTCGAGGATGTTTTTTTTTTCCCTGAGCTGGCAGGTGATGCATGAAGGAGTTGGCTTCTGCCAAGGGTCAGCTTTGCTTTTTCTAGAGGAGCACTCAAAGCAAGAGGGATGGAGATAACAGAGCTCCAGTGAGCCTGGTGTTTGAACAATGGCTGCATTTCCCTGACAAATTTGGGCTCCTCAGCACCGTTTTTTATTCAATCTGGGCAGACTAACTCCAGGCTCTGATCAAAATGTGAATTTGCAGGGTGGCTGGGTGGTTTCTTGCAGGGAGAAGTGCTTTACACCTCCAATTTCCCGAGGAGCCGTGGGGCTGCTCTGTGCTTTTTTATAAGGAGTGTGAAAAACATGATTCACTTCTGTGTAAAATTTATAAGTTTAATAAAAATGAAAATAAAATAGGCAATTAGGAGACAGAAAAACAAAGCTTTTTTTTGGCCGAGGTGCTGATATCACCAGCAGCGAGACCAGCACACTTTCCCTCTTCAGATCCTTTGTTTTAAGGACCCCTGTGTTACATATTTAAAATAAGCTAATGCATGATTTAAGTATCCATGTTGGTTTCAAGATCCCCCTAAATATACAATTTATCTGTAGGATTCCACACAGTCTGGGGAGGTGTCGTAAATCTCTCTTCTAAATATTCAAACTCTTAAAGGATCGATTCTCTTTCTAATCTCAGGAATGCCAGACGTCCCTTCTGTCTTCTATCTAGCTGAAAGGTTAAAAAATACAACCCCCCCCAATCTCTACTTAGTTACAATCTAAGAATATTCATTTATCACATTTTTCAAATTCTATTAATAAAAGAACACACAGCACAACCTTCCCATATTTATACCTAAAGCAATCATCTCACTATATGCGAAAAGCCAACTCTAAAACATGCATTTATAACAGGAGTCCATGCAAAAAATTCCCTCAGTGAGACAGCAAGGGATGGGGCTGTGTTGTGTTTATTATTAGTGCTTGGTGCTGTGATAGGCTTCATGCTCCCGAGAAGACAAACTCGCAGGAAAAAGTTCATGGAGCCGATTTTCTGGGTTAAAATCTCGAGAGAGCAGCTCCAGTGAGGTGTTTGGGGCTGGGTGTGCTGCTCCTTAGCTGTGCCATTGTTCCACAGCCCAGAGGTAACCACAGCCCTGGTGAATCTTGGCAAGTTTTCAGCGTGAATCAGAGCAGTGTGGAAATTCCACCCTCTGAGGAGCGGGACTTTCATCCTGGCAATTAGAGGAGATTCTCTTTTCCCCTTGGAGGAGCTGGGGAATGTCAGATTTTCCTTGTCCTTGCTCTGCCCCTGAGGACTGCAGCAGCTCCAGCAGGTCAGGAGGGGCAGGGTGAAGGATCCTCCTGCTCTGGCTCTGCTTGGGTGGCATTTACAGCCCAGGATGACCTCGGGATCTGCCTGCAGAGCAGGTGGGACCTTCAGCCCCTGTCTGCAGCTTTGTCTGGTGGCTGGGATGCCCCTCTGTGCTGGACCAAGTTGTTTTCTAGGAGATCTCTGGCTCCAGGCTGTGCAAATCCTTGTAAAACCTGGCTGCACCCAGTCAAGTGCCCCCACAGGCATGAAAGAACAAACACTGGGATTTGCCAATGTCTGCCCTGAAACTCTGAGAGGAAGGCTGAAGTTTGCTTTGAGAACAAACAGGAGAGAGGAAACCCAGAACCAGACTGTCTTGGAGGGGAAGGATGTGATGGTTGGGGTTTGCTTTGTGAAGGTTTTCTGCCCCTGTTGCCTTCACCATGTGCTTTATTCCCCTGCCCGTGGTGCATCTGTGGTCCTGAGCAAGAAGTGCCTTTGAGGAAATGTGCTTTTTAATTTTGATTTTTTTTCTTTCTCTGATTAGTGTGGGCCATGGCAGCCTGTTAAAAACCAGTCTGTTTGCTCTGACACTGTGCAAGCCAGGCTGCCCCCTGAGCCTCTGCAACCCCAGGACTGGAGCTGGTGTTTCTGTCAGGGCTGGCAGTCTCAGGTGCCCTATTGAGCTGTGGTTAAAAGCAGGACTAGGCAGCTGAACCTCAGTCCCCACAATGGATTTTGATTCATTACTGCTAATGAGAGCTTGCCATCCAAGTCCCTAGGGTGTGCTTTTAAGGGAGGAATATTTGGTTTTGTCACTGAATGAAGGCAACGTGCAAGGGGAAAGTGATCCCGTGAGGAAGGGAGGATCAATCAAAGCTCTGAGCTCAGGCTGGCAGCAGGGCTGGTGTGCTCCAGTGCAAGGGCTTTCCTGCTGGAGTGGACCTGGCAGCAGGGCTGGTGTGCTCCAGTGCAAGGGCTTTCCTGCTGGAGTGGACCTGATGACCCATCAACCTGAGCTGCTGCAGCGTCTCTGTCTCCTCTGTGACATTTTTCCAGGCACTTCTCAGGTGTTCCCCTAACCCTTCTGACTCTGGGAACAAATAAACCCTCACACTCCACAAGAACTCCATTATTGCTGCAGACGGTGGGCACAGCTGCTCAAAACCCCTCTAACGCTGCTGTGAAAGGAGTGTGAAACGTAAATATTCAGACCACTCCTCTGTAGGATCCAAGTCACCTTTCCAAAATATTCAGACCACTCCTCTGTAGGATCCCAGTCACCTTTCCAAAATATTCAGACCACTCCTCTGTAAGATCCCAGTCACCTTTCCAAAATATTCAGATCACTCCTCTGCAAGATCCCAGTCACCTTTCCACCTCCACTCCTGTGTGTTCGGGATTCACTCGGTCCCTTTCCACAGCATCCCCTCGCTCCGCTGATAATGAGGTTTTGGGGGCGGGGGATTTGGGGGGTTTTTCGAGCGGGTTTGACAGCTCTCAAACCTCCAGACTGCCAAACCCCCCCTGCTGTGGGAGAGGCGCGGCTGCCAGCGGCTGGATTGGAACATCCCCGGAGATCGGGGAGCCCCCGCTCGCAGCGCCGCAGCCGGGGGAGGGTTAACAGGAGCTTTCCGCAGGCTCCGAGCCGCCGTGCCGGCTCTCTCTGCGTGTCCTTGGCGCTGAGATGAGCTCCGGCACGGGGAGCTGTGCTGGCTGGGCCGCCCCTCGCCGCCACCCCGCATCCCCGCCGAGCGTCCCCGCATCCCGGCAGCGCATCCTCCTCCTCCTCCTCCTCCTCGCCGCGATGGGATGCCCCGCTCGGCGCTGAGTGAATGAGCGTCCCCGGCAGCAGAGGCAGGTAAGAGCCGAGCTCCTGCTCGCCTTCCATGCGGGAGGCACCGCCGGAACACCGGCTCTGGTGCGGAGAAACGAGGGAATCAGAAGTGCCAATCCCTGGGGAGCGTCCCCTCTGGAAGGTGCGGTGCGAGCCGTGCTCGGAGCTGGCTGCCAGCCGCTGGTAAAGCTATTAACATGGACTGAGGAACAGGCTGTGATGGGCTTCCTCCGCAGGGCAGGAGCAATCCCCTGACTTTTGGCTTTTCTGTTCGTCCCGCGGGGTTTCGGTGCCTCAGCCAGGAGTCAGAGCACTGAAACCCCCCAAAGGCAGGGCTGGCACAGGGAGGGTGGGGTGTCCGGGTAACTCTGCTCACAGAGTGTTCTCTGGACCTCCTGGGTATTCCAAACCACTTGTGCAGCTACTCAATTTTAAACCAAACCTTTCGCTCTGCTCTCGTCTCTTAATTCTGTGGCGGTTTTCCTCTGATTCTCTTTTCTCGAGCAGCTTTTCTGGCTGTCAACAAGTATTCCCAGCTTCTTGTGGAAGTGACTGCCTTGGAAATAGCAGCTGGATGGGAGCTGGCAGCCTCAGGTTGGTCCAGACCTCTCATCTGAGTTCTCAGAGCAGCTTTTACCACAAATTAGTATCAGTGGGACGGCACTTTTTACAGCCAGCTGTTCGTGTGCTTTCAGAATGAACTCAAATACGTGATACAATTCACAGAAATAGCGAGAGGAGGCATTACTTAGAGCAGCAAACACTCGCCAAAAATCCTGCTTGGCTGGAGCCTGGGCTGAGCTAGCCCAGGATTTTGGCCACGCATTGATTATTCTGTGAGCACACCCGGCTAATCTCATTAACAGCGATCCTCCTCAGGAGCAGGCGATAGGCCTTGAATAAAAGATGACACTGTTAATCCTGGCGTTTCAGCCGGCTGGGATTCTCTGGGTGCTTGGCAGAAAACCTTTGTAAAATACGAGCACTGTGCTCATCTGGAGTGGATGCGGGAATTGCAGATTTCCTTCGCTGCTGGGATCTGGATCCGAATGTCAATCTGAAAGGAAAAAGCTTGACTTGAGGTCTAGGAAACATCCCCTGTTTCTTTTTCTTGGTGATCTTCCCCACAGCTTCATGTCCTGCTGCTCAGAGCAGTTGCGTGTAAATGGAATGCAAGGACACTGATTGGTGACCAGAGCTTGTCTTTTATTTATCTTAAACCAAAATCCTGTCTAATTGGGTATCTAATCCATTGTGCTTCCGTGCATTTTTCATGAGAACATGCTGAGGCAAAGAGGGGAAAAAGAAATTTAAGGTCAATATGGAGATATCAGGTGCTGTTAGCATCATCTGCTTTTGACCTTTTCCACGTAAGAAGCCTGAAACTATTGGGTAAATGTTAAACAAATAAGAGCTTTTTGTAGAAATTCATTTATTTATGAATGCCCCTGATCTGCATCTTGCTTTATCTGGATTAGATGAGCTCTGAATATTTATTGTTTTTACTTTTCCAGCCTGTATTTTGTGAATATCAACAACAGGGCTGGGGTTTGGTCTTGGAAAACCAAAAGTTTGAGCCTTGAAGCTCCTGTTGCCCTTTTTCCTCCCTAAACATGGAAGCAGCAGAATTGAATAATTCAATCTTTGGTCTGTTCTGAAAAGAACACGGTCTCAGCTCCTCAGAGCATCAATTTTCTTTTGTGAATGGGGATATTAAAATTCATCTGCCAATTTATCCTCCTTGCTAGGAAGGCAGAGATCAAGGGCTCCCAGACAAAAGAACATCAGGAGGGAACACAAACCCAGCTCTTGGAGGTCTGGGTGTGCCAAGGAGTCAGGGGGAATTCATGGCAGAGAGGGTGGAGGAGGAAAATGATGTAAAAATGTGTGGATGTGGCAGCAGCGAGGACAGGAGGGGTGGAAAAAGTTGAATTTCTTGGGAATATGTGGGGTTTGCACCACTCACCTTCCAAACATCACCCTGTGCTGTTGGCTTGGAGTCTCCATTCCTTTTAATTTCACAAAATAAAGAGGATTCTGATTCTTCAGTTGAGAAGCAGGAGTGTATTTGGACCCCTGATCAAGGCCACGATAACTAACAAGTGATTTTTTAGAACAATGAGACATTTCAGAAAGGCTTTGGAAAGCACCAAACTCCCAGGAGTGATTCCCTGGTGTCCCCAAAAATTTCTGAGTCTTGAAGGAGACCCTCAGGAAGAGAAGGAAACCCAGAGGGAATAATCCTGGTGTGGTTTTGCTAAACTTTCTGCAAAGCTCCCGTTTATAAAAGACAAATAATTCACAGTTGAATTGCCTGTGGATGGTGTGGGGTTTAGGCAGTGATGTGCACATGCCAGAGGGGAATTCAAGCAGTGAGTTTGAGTTTGATCTCTTTTACAGACAACTCAAAGCATCTGTTGCTCTTTAATAACATGAGTAACTTATAAATATATCTTATTTAACATAATTATAACTATTCACATTCCACTGGGGTTCTTGGGGTGTTTTCTTAGTGACTTTTTAAATTTTTTTTTCCCCAAACAGACTTTCAAGCTTTTCTCTTGGACCAAATTTGATTTATTCCATAAGGGCTGAGGTTGCTGGAGTTATGGGCTCTTGGTTAAAGAAAAAAAAAAAATCTTCAACTGGTTTGGGGTTGAGCAGAAATATGAAGCAGCAAAAAGTAAAATCACAGCAGGAAAAGAAAAGGGAGAAAGCACAGGCAACTCAAAAGAAATTGTCACATTTTCAGTGTTTTTATGGCCTTTTTTTTTTTTAATTGCTGGTTGTAACACCATATTTCCCAAGTTTTTATGTTATTTTTATATTCCCCTGATCCTGCATTTTGCAGCTCACCTGCCCCGTGCACTCTGCCTGTCCCTGAGGGTTGTGGTGCACGAGTTTATCCCAGGTCTGCCCTGGGACCAGAGCTGGAGCTGCAGAGTGCAATAAACACCGGTGGCAATGAGATGCAAACCAGGAACTCCCCTCTGCTCCCACACTCTGGTAAATCTTCCGTGGGGATGCAGGTGCAGAGTGAAGTTAAAAACACTGGGGTTCAGTCCTGGACTCTCTGAAATGAACGATTTCCTCGCAACAAAACTCGAGGGGGTCAGGTGTGCTCTCACTGGGCTCGTGAGCAGGAGGGGTGGGAAAAGTTGAATTTCTTGGGAATATGTGGGGTTTGCACCACTCACCTTCCAAACATCACCCTGTGCTGTTGGCTTGGAGTCTCCATTCCTTTTAATTTCACAGAATAAAGAGGATTCTGATTCTTCTGTTGAGAAGCAGGAGTGTATTTGGACCCCCAATAAAATCCAGGATAACTAACAAGTGATTTTTAGAACAATGAGACATTTCAGAAAGGCTTTGGAAAGCACCAACCCCAGGAGTGATTCCCTGGTGTCCCCAAAAATTTCTGAGTCTTGAAGGAGACCCTCAGGAAGAGAAGGAAACCCAGTACAACTCCTCTCTTTCACACCCACAGATCAGAATCAGCACCAAGTGTTTATTTGTCATTATTTGAACAGTTTGTTTGAAAATCTGGCCTCGATCTCCAAAACCTGGGGTTTGTCTGCTGCCTGTCCACAAACAGCAGGATTCCCCCTGCAGCCAGAGGGTGAGATCTGTATTTTAAACTTTCATTTAAAGAGAAAATGACTGATTAGAGAGCCAAACAAGGAGGCTGGAGTTCTGGCCCTGCTGCACCGTAGAGTCAGTGACAGGAAATGGGTCATTTAGGGTCAGGAACTGTGTGATTGTGCTGATTTTGGGGCTTCATTTAGGGTCAGGCACTTGGTGCTGGTGGTGATTTTGGGGCTTCATTTAGGGTCAGGCACTTGGTGCTGGTGGTGATTTTGGGGCTTCATTTAGGGTCAGGCACTTGGTGTTGGTGTTGATTTTGGGGCTTCATTTAGGGTCAGGCACTTGGTGCTGGTGCTGATTTTGGGGCTGTCCCAGTGCTAAATGACTGGAGCTGTGCCCGTGGCTGCCAGCACAGCCCTGGAGGATGCTGGAATGACAAACACAAAATTCTATGCTTGTAGTGGGAACCAGACTGGCACTACAGCTTTTCCTTTCTCCTGCTCTCCTCCAGACTTCCTAAATCTGCCTGTTTTAGGCACATTTTCTTCTCTTGCTTGCAGCTAAACCAAGGGCAGTCTGTAAGACCTAAACCCTAAATCCTTTTCCTTACCTTTGGGTATTTTGAGGCTTCTGGCTGTGCCATCCCCATGCCTGGTTGTGGGATTTGTCTTTGAAACCTCGATGGGAAACCCCACAGTTGTCCTGCAGCCTGTGCAGGTGCCTGCTGCTGTTCCTTTTCAGAGAATTATCCTGTCCCAGCTCCTTACCAGCCCTGGGTTTGTGGGCATTTCCCTGCTGCTGCTGTGGGGTGCTGCCCCGATGTGTCTGAGGGTTCCCCTGAGGTGCTGCATGACCCAGCTCTGGAGTTCTAGCCCCAAAAACGGGGGTGGTGAGTCCCACGTGGTGTCTGCTGTCTGCAAACCCCAGCAGAGGTGTTGTGTTTTTCCAGCCTCTCCAGCTCCCAGTTTTATTTCTGTTCTCAGCTTTGTGCTGTTTCCAGCACCCCTCACACCTGCCCACGCCTCCCTGCATCCTCCTCCCAGCTTCCCCTCCTCCCCTGGCTGCTTGGCAGGATGGGCACCAAGGAGCTGGGCTTTGATAAAGGCTTTGATAAAGGCTGCTGATCCCTGGCTGTCTCACCCAGGTGAAATTGGAGTGACAGCTGGAGGGGACGTGTGAAAAACGACGTTTCACCTTTTTATATTAATTTATAAGTTTAATAGAAATAAAATAAAATAGAATAAAAATAGACAATTAAGAGACAGGAGAAGATAGCTACTCAGCTGAGGGTGCAGAGCAACACACCGCCCATTCCAGATTTCTTGGTATTTAAAAATCTCGGTGTTACATATTCAAAAAGAGACTAATGCATATTTAAATATTCATTTTGGTTTCAAGACCCCCCTAAATATACAATTTTTTCTGTGGGACTCCACGCAGTCTGGATGGATGTTGTAAATCTGTCTTCTGAAGATTCAAACCCTCAAAGGCTAGATTGTCCTTTTAGTTTCAGGAATGCCAGACGTGCCTTCTGTCTGTATCTAGCTGAGAGGTTTAAAAAAGTACAACCCCCATCTCTACTTTGTTACAATTAGGAAATACACCTTCATTAGATTTTTAAATTCCACAAATAAAAGGAAATACAGCACAACCTTCTTACATTATATGTATCACATTCATCTCAATATTTGCCAAAAGCCAACTCCAAAATCTGCATTTATAACAGGTGGAAAATGTCCCGTGGCTGCTGCTGGCAGGGGAAACCTGGGGCTGGAGGAGCTGTAAGTCTCAGAGCTGCTCCCAGATGAGGCAGGAGAGATAGGTGGGGCTGCCCATGCCGGGTTCCACTTTTGTGCAGTGCTCTTTCAGGCTTTTCCATGACCTACCCCCAAATTCTGAACTGCTGCCCTGAGCTTTTCCACCACCCCTCCCTTGTGAAGCAAACCCGCTGCTGCTGGTGTCCCGTGCCCTTTCTTTTGAGAGGAAGAAGGGCTGGGATTTCTGTTTGGAGACAACTGTGAGCACCTTCAGCCCTTGTCTGCCAGGAGAAGCTAACGAGGGCGAGCAGGCAGCCCGTGGTGTGACGCTGATGGCCGTGACACATGGCACAGTGGAAAGGGCAGGGAGCCTGGAGCTGCAGATCCTGGCTGCCCTCCTGCCCCCCGCAGCAAGGAGGGAACCCATCCACCCGGGCAGGCTGCAGCTGATGTGACAGCCCTGCTTCCCAAGCTAATTGCAGGAAATATGGATGGCAGCACAGGCAGGGGAGGGGGGTGGATCTCCCCCTGAGCCCTGCTGAGCTGAGGAGATGGTCAGAACCCCAAACTGCCTGTTTGGAGGGGGCTCTGCTCCTGGTAGGGCTGGGCAGGGAGGTAAGAGCCAGGATGCATGTGGGCTGGGGTGCAGATAGAGTGGGGGGTTCCTGCAGCTCCTTCACTCACATTTCCATTTCTAACTAGGTCAGTTACTGTGCCCTTGCCTGCTTTGACTGTCTCAGTACTGTACAAATCAGGTGAGCCTGGTGCTGCAGTTTGGCTCTTCTGACCCTGATCCTGGGCAGTTCAATTGCTTCCATAAAAACCAAGGCTGTAAATTTATTTATTTATTTATTTATTTATTTATTTATTTAAATTATTTTTGTTGTTTTTTATTTTTATTATTTTTATGTATTTATTTTTATTGTTGATTTTTATTTGTTTGTTTGTTTGTTTGTTTGTTTGTTTGTTTGTTTGTTTATTTTATCTTTAAAGTCGTCCCCGATCAGCTTAATTTAAAACTTCACGTTGTACAGGAGAACATGGATATCAGGTCAGTGTGACTGGCTCTGGTTTTATTTGATGATTTCAGATATGCATTCCACACCACACCTGAGCGTGGAATAAATAATAAATATTAAACCTGAGTTTTAATATTTAAAGTAATGAAAGTAATATTAATGTTCAAAATAATGTTGATAGGCTTCTTGTTTATGTCTTTCACCTACTAGGCTTTATCTGTCTAGAAATCCAGTAAGGGTTCTGTCCTTGAGAACTTGTATGTGTTCAAGGGAAGCATTCCTTTTAGTCAAAAAAAAGAAAATCAAACCCAAACAAACACAAAAACCCCAACGACAACCAACACCACTAGAACAGAGATCCATTTGAGAAAACCCGACTCTTTGGACGGCAATAATGAGGGTGAGATTCCTTCCTCAAGTGCTTGGCAGGCCTCTGACTGCACACAGCCCCAGGTTTGCTCCATCCCAACTCTCTCGCAGTGAATAAAGTGTTTGTTTGAAGCAGCTCTCGAGAGAATCTGCAGCTGGGGGGGTCAGGGAGGAGGGACTTGGCATTATCTGTACATTAGGTTATTGATGACATCACAGGAAAAACTCACCCCTGGAGCTGTGCCTTGCTCTTTGTTACACTTTTAATTAACTCCCCGGCAGGGAAAATGGACAAATAGCCTCAAACATTAACAGATCGTCTGTGTTGAAATAAAAGATTAATCAAGGAGCCGCTCTGGTGCACTGCTGTGAGTGAGGTGGAGCTGCAGAGTCCGGCTAATGACTTACTCCTTGCCTGAGGCCACAGTCCCAGGAGGGAGCACTGCTGGGTTAATATTCCTTTTGTACCCAAGTGATTAATGATCTCTCAGCTCCCAGGATTTGCTGGCAGAGCATTTGCAAGCACCAGGAAAGGGAGGGAGAGGAGCGAGGGAATGCTTATTGCACCTGAAGCTCCTGGGAACACCTGTCCAGCTGCAATTATCCACACGGAAGGCTTGGATTGCACTTTGCAGAAACCTCCCCGGCACAACTCGTTATTGCAAGGGAGGGGCTCCAGTTCCATGGAGTGATGGGTCTAAAAGTGGCTGCTTCTAAAAGAGGAGATGAATTTCAAAGTGCAGGGAGTGGGTGTTCTTCCTGTGGCTATAAATACCTATGGAATTTATATATATATATATAAATATTAATATTATATATATATAATATACAAATATATATAGAACATATATAGAGAGAAAACACACACATATATTATATATTATATATTATATATTATATATTATATATTATATATTATATGTTATATATAATATATTATATATTATATATTATATATTATATATTATATATTATATATTATATATTATATATCATATATCATATATCATATATTATATGGAATAATATAATATAATATAATATAATAGAATAGAATAGAATAGAATAGAATAGAATAGAATAGAATATTTTTATATGCACATATTTATATAGGACAAGTAGTAACTTGTTCTGATCTGATGTTGCCATGTCCATATTGAAGGGGACAACCCCACTTTTTCCTTCCATTAAACCATTAAGGATAGAGTTGGATGGCTTCTGTCAGTGCCAGAGCCTTGCACCCCAAGCCTGGACAGCATTCCCTGTGCCTGGAATCTGGCAAAGTTGCATCCAGGTGGATTTTGTGAGAATCTGTGTCACGGGTTGTGGCCGTGGGGCAGTGACTGCCAGAACTGGAGGTGTGGTTTTGGGCAGAGTTCAGGCAGAGCTGGCACTGTGGGGTGGCAGATGAGATGCTCAGGTACCTGTGGAGCCCAAAATAGGAACTCTACGCCCAGGAAATACTTCAGGCAGGGGAACGACCAGGCTGGAGCCGTGGGTTGCTCTGAAAACTCCTTTTGTTGAATGCAGCTCTAAGAGAACAAGGAATGCGTTAACCCAAGGTGATTTCTTCCTCCTGTGCTGAGAGCTTTCATTAACTATGGCAAACAAGATAAGAAACTCACCCAAGCTATTTTTACTCCCCTGGCCCCTGCCTGTCTGCTGCCTGTTCCCTTCCTCTGCTCACTTTTAGTCCCTGTCCCCTCGCTGTCCTTCCTTTGAGGCTGAGCACACCTCTCCTCACACTTGGAACGTCCTTGGTCTGCATTTTCCTGCCAGGTGCAAACCCATTTTGTGTTGCCAGTTTTAGTTCTGAGCCTCGAAATTCTAGGGAGGGACATGACAGCTCTGTTAGGCCTGGATCAGCACTGCCTGTCAGTGCTGGTGCTTTGTCCTAGAACTTCTGGTCCTGATGCTTTTTTCTGCTTTCCCCCTTTGACAGGTGAGGAAATTGGTGGGGAGAGCATTTGGTTTGTGTCATTTCATGTTAAGGTGTCCAGAGTATGTTCTCTTTGGGGTGTGTGCCCTTCTTTTTGTGGATTCTCTTGGGATTTCCCTTGTGGGGGGCTTCAGAAGCTCACAAAAAAGAGGCCAATTTAGTAATTCTCACCTGCTTTAGTGAGAGTCCTGAGATTTCTCTCAAGAGGGAGCAGAAATTGGATTTGCTGTAACCCCATTCTGAATCTTCAGAGCATAAATACTGGTAACTACTGAGGTCCTAACTTAACTAAAGAGCAAGAGATTAGTGGGATTAGCAGAGATAAAAAGGAAAAGCTTGGTGACAGCAGCATGCTCCAAACCCCTAAGCCAAGCCAGGCAGGTTTGCCACCAGCCCAGCTGGGGAGAAGCTTCCAGGACGTGGTTTCATGACCATGGCAGGTCTCTGATCACAGTTAGGACTGGAGGACCCTGTGCTGGAAGAAGCCCTGGAAACTGGACACCTGGAAAAGCTGGGAAAGCAGGATGGAGAAAATCGGCGGCTCCTTGGTCCCACCCATGTGAGTGTTTGCTGTTTCCCGTGGCTGTGGCAGGGCTGCTCCAGCCCTAAGTAAGATCAGGGAATAACTGCGGCTTCTTTCCACAATCGGTTCCACCCTTTGTGCTGGGAAGTGGTGACAGAATAATCTGTCTCAGATCACCAGGCCGGGAATTGCAGCTTTTATCTGGATACAGGTTTAACAAAACGCCTTTAATCCTTGTTTGCGTCTCAACCCGCACCTCGCCCACCTTCCCACCCTCCACTTGAGCTGTGTTGTGACTGAAAGAAACATCCACATAATTGTCTCTCGGTTCATTTTTATTCCGTTTTTCCCCTGCTTCCCTCCCTGGAGACCTCCTCAAACAGCTCCATTGGCTGGGTGATGTTTTATCTCATGAGTCACCCAGCCCAGATGTACACATATAAACTTTTTATTCTAACCTAATTTATCAATTTCTCCCGGGCTATCTCTTCATCTTCTCTCTCTCTTTCTTTCTTTCTTTCTTTCTTTCTTTCTTTCTTTCTTTCTTTCTTTCTTTCTTTCTTTCTTTCTTTCTTTCTTTCTTTCTTTCTTTCTTTCTTTCTTTCTTTCTTTCTTTCTTTCTTTCTTTCTTTCTTTCTTTCTTTCTTTCTTTCTTTCTTTCTTTCTTTCTTTCTTTCTTTCTTTCTTTCTTTCTTTCTTTCTTTCTTTCTTTCTTTCTTTCTTTCTTTCTTTCTTTCTTTCTTTCTTTCTTTCTTTCTTTCTTTCTTTCTTTCTTTCTTTCTTTCTTTCTTTTTCTTTCTTCTGCCATTATTCATTTCCCTTCTAATATTTAACTTTTCCTGCCTCTGGGGTGCCCAATGATTAATTAAGATTTCACACTTTGGTTTCTGAGCATTATGAGGTATTGGCTGGCAAGGCAAAATCAATAGAGTGGAACCAAGTTCCTCAGGCCAATGTAATTTTTGAAGCCAAGTTCCTTGCTCCTGGTGGCAAATTTGGCCAGTTTCTTGTCACTTCTAGCAACACAACCAGCTATCAAACCTGAGAGCTTTTCTCTTGATTTCCCTTCCATTTTAGTCTCTACCTTTTCTTTTACAGGACAGGGGAACCAATATGGGACATTTCCCTTTAATCTCAGCTGAACTGAACATCTGCTCTTCCTTGCCTTTGCCAGGGAAAGCTTTGGGGATCGAGGCTGGAGAGAGGAGGGAAAATCTAATTATTTAATCTTAGAGCAGCCTGAGTGTTGAAAGAATTCTCCCCTGTGCCACAAGGAAGGGAAAGCTGAAGAGGTGCCTGGTGTGTACAGAGGCTCTGGGCTACCTTGCAAGTCTGACAGAAGCTTCTCATTTTATTTTAATGAGACCTTGGGGTGCAAAGGGAGCTGCAGCTGATCTCCCACTTAGCAAATCCGGGCAGGAGCAACACAAGGCTGGGTCCCCAAAGCTTTTGGCTCCAAACTTGAGTCAGGCAGTGCTGCTGGGAATGTTCCAGCCTCTGCCCTGGTGGATCACCTTCCACTCATGGTTTTTGTCTGATTTTGAGCCGTCTGTGGCGCTTCAGATCTGGACATGCTCTGTCCCCATCTGCACCAAGCGCTGCCCCGGGGGGAAGGAGCCCTCAGGGAGCTCAGGGGTGACTTTGTGCTCCTTTTTGAAACCCCCAGAGACCTCAGGGGTGACATTGTGCTCCTTTTCCAAAATCCCAGAGACCTCAGGGGTGACTTTGTCCTCCTTTTCCAAACTCCCAGAGACCTCAGGGGTGATTTTGTGCTCCTTTTCCAAACTCTCTGAGAGCTCAGGGGTGACTTTGTGCTCCTTTTCCAAACCTCAGAGAGCTCAGGGACACTTAGTGCATCCTTCCTAAACCCTCAGAGACCTCAGGGGTGACTTTGTGCTCCTTTTCCAAACTCTCTGAGAGCTCAGGGTGACTTTGTGCTGCTTTCCCAAACCCTCAGAGATCTCAGGGGTCTTTGTGCTCCTTTTCCAAACTTTCAGAGACCTCACGGGTGACTTTGTGCTGCTTTTCCAAGCTTTCAGAGATCTCAGGGGTCTTTGTGCTCCTTTTCCAAACCCTCAGAGAGCTCAGGGGTCTTTGCTCCCTCTCCAAGCCCTTCCAATCCCATGGCTGGGGTAAGCAGCTCAGGCCAGCTGGATGTTTCCTATCTGTGCAGATAAACCTTTTATCCCCTAATGTGCCTTTGGGGAAGGGCCAGGCTTTCAGGAGTCGCTCACATTTGAAAGTGTGAGGCCCTGCCCTGGACAGGAGCTCCTTGTCACAACCCTGGCATTGTCCCGGCGCTGGTGACATCCCTGGATTTGTGACTGGGGCGGGGTGGAGGGGACGGACAGGAGGAATTTCCCGGGGAAGAGCACATCTGAGACAAAAAACGAGCTTTTAAATCTCATTAGTGCTTCCCATGCCAGGCTGTTGTGTTTTTCCAGTGGAGTGCAGAGCCCAGCTGGTCTGGGTTGCAGCTGGGGTGTTGCCCTGCACCGGGTGAGGAAAAGGATCTCAGTTTCACCCCAGTGTCACAATACGACACAAAGGAACGACACTCACACACTGAGATGTCCAAGGCAGAAAACGGGGCAGTTTATTTACAGACCTCGACATTTATAGAATTCCAGCAGTGACCATGGGTTGGAGGAAGAAAATTCTCCTCTCCAACCACACAGGGCAACCCAACAGTCCATCAGCAGTCTCCTCCTTATGAGAAGAATGTAAACATGAAAGAACAGTTACAGCAACAATAGGTTGTTTATGTGAAAATCCGTGAGAGACTCTGTTACAAAAAGTAAACAATCAGAAGGCTGAAGTAGAATTTAGAATTTAAAGGCTGAAGTAGAATTAAAAAAAAAATTTAGAAAAACAGAGAACAGAGAAAAACAGGGCAATACCCCAGGACCTTTTAAGAGAAGAAAGCTTAGAACACAGAAGTTTCTATGCCCTCCGGACTGCAACTGGCTCAATGACAAGACAAAACCACTGATAGGTGTCCTTAGCTGTTCCTCAGAAATGCAACTATTCTCTATTTGCCAAAAAAAACCCCATCTAAATCATCCAATGCTTAAAGGAGGCTTCTCAGCACATTCACAAAAAAAACCCCACTGATAGGTGTCTTCGGCTCTTCCTCAGAAATGTAGCTGTTCTCGCTTGGGCTGTTTGCAAAAAAAAACCAAAAAACAACAAAGCAACAACAACAACAACAAAAAAACCCCACCAAAAGCAAACATTTAAATCATCCAATACTCAAAGGAGAGCACGAGGTTTCTCAGGCATTCTCAGGGTGTTGTGGCAGGTGTGCGGGACCTGTCCCTACACCCTGAGCGGCTTTGTCCTTCTGTTTGGTATCATTCGCTTCGTTTATTAAAACCTCTTTGCTTTTTTTTCAAGACACTCGACCTCGCAAAGTGATTGAAGCCATTTTCTGTGAGGTGCTGGGCGCCCTCAGCGGTCCTGGACCCTCGCAGAGCTGAATACAAAATATTCAATATTCAAATTCAATATTGGGGAGCGAAGGCGAGCTCCCCACTGCACCTCACTGAGGCTGTTTAAGATCACAATGACATGGACTCCGAATCAGAAGGCTGACAATGACTCTGGTTATTAACTGAATTTCTTCCCTTTATACTGTTTTACAAAGAACCACCCAAGGGGTGGAAGAAAGACAAACTTCTTCAATCACATTGGTCAGAGTCAGAGGGACATCAAGAAGTCCCTCCTAGGGAAAGGAATGTAAACACAGGTCACAGTTAGGAAAACGTGTCTCTTGTTGACAGAAAACTCTGGGAAAAGAGTTTCAGAGAAACCAAAACATCTCAGGCACCAACCAGGGCTACATCTCACCAGCTGAGGCAGCTCTGCTGGGGTCAGAGGAGCTGCTCCCCCAAGCACCAGCGCTGGCAGTGGTTTGGTTTTCCACGTGCCGGTTCTGTCCCTGCCAGGCTGTGCTTTTGTGCGGCCGCATCCTCCCATTCATCGTCTGCCCCGGAGGGCAATTCCCGACACCGAGAGTGAGCCCAGCAGCCAGGTGGATTCCTGGCAGGGCTGTGAAGAGCGAAACGTGTGTGGGAGCCAGATAAGAGACGTGTGCCCTGCTCTGCTTCCTGCAGGCATTGCTACTGAAGGCAGAAATCATTTAAAAATAGTCCTGAGTGCTGTTCCTAGGTTGATTGTACCTTAGACTTGTTGACATGGCAGCTAACAGCAAACAAAGCCTCCTGAATTTGGGTGTGAAAGGGGGGGGGAGATAGCTCAAGATCTATTTAAACACTGAGTGCTCGGTTTAATCACAGAAGGGTTTAGACTGGCAATGTAAGGACAGCACAGGAAACCTTCTGGATGTTTAAAACACGAAATTGGAGAGGCTTTTTGCTAAAGCTCATGTCCTTAGGTACCATGGCTCAGACTCCCGGCCCTTGAAACCCATTCCCAAAGCAGAGCTGCTGGTTTTTTTCTGAATGCATCCTGGTTTTCATGTTTGCTTCTGAGATCCTGCAGCAGCTGCTTGAAGCTGGTTGTGCTGCAGAGGCAGCTGAGCCCCCCAAGCAGGGCTCTTGCAGCTTCCCTTGCCCCATCTCTGAGGCTCTGATGGAGAGCAGGAACGGAAGGAGCCAGCCTGTCGTTCCTCTGTGATGTTGACTGATGCCTTTTATTTCTCCTGTTAGTCAGTGAGGGCCTAAACGAAATTACTCTGGGCTTAAATTATTATTTGAACGCCAAGTGTAATTATGGCTGAGATGATCTGCTTACTAATGCTCTGCTCTCTCTGGAGACACCCCCTCTTCCTGAAGGGTGGGCAGGAGCTGAGATTTGCTGGAGGCCAAAACCTCTGAGCCCTGCCCACGAAGGGAGAGTTTTCTTTTGCTTTTTGTGAGACGTGATAAAACTTTATATCAACGAATGACATTTTTATATCAACGAATGACACTTTTATATCAATGAATGACATTTTTATATCAATGACTTGTGGCTAAAGGAGCTCTTTGGGGTATGGCAGTGTCAGAGTCTCTGGTTTCTGGCATAAACCCTGCCCCACGAGGGAGTGGGGGTTTTTTTTGCTTTCTTTGAGGTGTGATAAAGCTTTATATGAAGCTGTGTGATTTGTGGCTGTTTGGGGTGTGGCAGCAGCTGAGCCTCTGGTTTCTGGCATGAACCCTGCAGGAGGGCTCAGGTGAGCTCAGTGCAGCTGGATTCACAGCAGCAATTTGGGAGTCAGCATCTCCTGGACCATTCCCTTCTGAAGATGAGTGTTGGTGACTGAATGGATGATTTTGCACAACTCTGGGCTCAGAGCAGATGCTGCTGGGTTCTTTTTGGGATAGAATTGCTTGATGAAATCCCGAAATTCACATCTCTGTGTGCTATCCTTTGCTGCTGCGGCAGCTGGTGGGCTGCCAGCTCTGCTTCCTCAGTAAAAACCTCACTATTTATAAAACCTGTGAAATGGTTTGTATTTAATGGGCATATTTCAGTGCTCATAAATCTGATGTATTAGTGCCAGGAGTGGGATTGTGCTGGAGTAGCTGCCTGCAGAACTGCCAGGGAGGGTTTGAATCTGATTTTAGAAGGGGAATTGGGCATCTTCATTTGCTGCATGGGAAGAACGAAGATGGCAAAAAAACCATCTCTGTGGTGGGCAAAGAAAGCACAGGACTGCTGGACCTGTTCTTGCAGAGCTTTAACAACTTGGCAGAGGCAACCAAAAGTCATTTCAATGACCACTTCCAGGAATAAGAGGGGTTTCTGAAGGGGTCTGATCCTTTAGGTCTCCTCCTCCTGGGTTTACACATTTGCTTTCCTTTTTCCATTGGCTTCTGGCTCCCTCCAGACTCAAGGGGGAGAAGCAAAGTGATCACAGCAACATCCAAATCCATGTTAATAGTTTTACTACCAGCATGCTCAAAGATCTGTGCTGTGGGTGCGTTGAAATGTGAAAATAAACGAGGCAGAGTTTTGTTGGTGGCAAAAAAAAAAAAAAAAAAAAAAAAAAAAAAAAGAAAAAAAAGCTTCTTTGAGTAACAGCTTGGGGTATTCAAATCCAAATGTGCTGCTTCCAAAATGTCATGAAATGTGTGTGTAGCATTTGACTGTCTGTGTGCCATCTGTGTGTTTGCTGGGAGAGCTCTGCAGAACCTGCTAATCATTACTGTGTGTTGCTCCTTTCCTCAGCACCCTTGGACCCCAAGCAGAATTCCTGGGATGATATTTTTCTTTATTCTTGGGGGGTAGGGGGTGATTCAGCTGATTGTTCTGTTTTACTGGAACTCTGACCTGAGGAGGAAATGAAGTCAGGAACTCCTACACCCCCCTGAGTGTTTTGGATTGAGGAATGAGCCCATTAAAAAAAGCCAAAGGTTCTCATTAAGAGGGGAGAGCTCAGGTTTCACAACATGAGCAACAAAAGATGCGAGTTCATGGATCAGCATCAGAGAGAAATGGAAATAATGAAGTGATTGGAGGAGAGAAATGGAGAGCTAACTCAGTGTGGCAGTCTGGAGATGATGGATTTAGAGCAGAACAAATAAACACTCCCATGGTCTGTCAGGGTCACTCAGGGTTGGAAATGCAGCCCTGAGGGGTGGCTGCACTTCCTGGGCTGGAATTCTGATTGGCACAGCAAACCTGGGGACAATGTCCCCTGCTCGTGGCTCTGAGCTGCCACCTCCGCGGTGAAAATGGCATTTCATGGTAATTGTGCAATTAAATTATCGAATTCTTGGGATTGCAGCGCTAGCCCAAGGAACGTGGGCAACAAACTGATACATTTGGAATAAAGGAGGGGATTTCCCTTTAGGAGAGCCGGGTGTGTCTCAGCTGTCAAATCACTGGCTGGGAGATGAGGCTGGGGAATACAAATCCTGTGCTTTTGAGATTGGGAGGGAAAAAAAGGATTTTGTGTCTGTATTTCTTTCCAAAGAAATATTGGAAGGTGTTTTCTGACAGCAGCACCTTGTGTGAGGTCCCTTCACAGTGCTCAGCCCTGGGGTTTGTCCTACACACTGAATTTCACCTTTGTGAAGATCCACATTCACCTCAACAAGTTACCTTACATCTTCAGGAGCAGATGGGCACAAATACTTGGGAAAGGAACATCCTGCTGAGGACTGGGGCAGAGTGAACAATGCTTCAATTGTCTCAAATCCTTCTCCGTTTAAAGCCACTTCATGGCTTTGAGTTTTACAAGCTCTGGGAAAGAAAAAAAACGGGAAAAGGGTTTGGTGAGCAAAGTTCAGGCGAGCTGGAGAATCTGAACCATCCCACCAGGAAAAATGTTTCTTTAACTCCTCTGAGCGTGTCAAGGAGAGGAGCACAGCAGCCCAAGAGCTGGGAATGTTTTCCAGCTTCCTCTGGAGGACACTGATATCCCCCCCTGTGTGTTTATCCAAAAAAAAATCCTGTGGCTCTGGGATTGGCAGGCCAAGATAAGCAGGGCTTGTTTGTGCTTTGGAGATGTGAGAGGAGCACAGGTACCTCCTGCAGCTGCTCACAGCAGGGCAGGGTCTGGGAGGTGTTAGCTTGGAATTGATTTGTCCCACTGAAGAATTTATTCCTGGGGATGACTCCAGCTCCTGATTAAAACTGTTTGTCTCAATGAAACCAAAGGCTCCACCAATTAATGCCTGGGAAATGTAAAACCCTGACTCGAGTTCTTGCTGTAGCAATGCTGATCCTTAATCTAAAGCTCAGCTTTGATTCCCTTCACAAGTACACTGTGAAAACCAGTTCTGAGTTGCTCAGTGAAAAATTCCTGGAATTTTGATGGCTCTGTTCCAGTGAGATGCTAATTTGCCTTTTGGGTTTGTGATGCCTTTGCCGATAGGTTTGTTTTAACTTTTTTGCAGTGGAGAATGCAGAATTTTCCAGCTCTAAGTAGCAAACCCGGCTGGAGAGACAGGCCAAAAAAACTCCATCTGCTGATGAGACAAGTGAGGCTATTCCTGAGCCTCGAAGAGAGGGGAATTTTATAAATAAAGTGTTCTGTGAGTTAGGTTTTGGCAAGCAGTGGGGGGAATGTGAAATCAAGCCGGGCAGGAAGAGGTTGGAGAGTTGTGTGGTGTAAGATTGCAAAACCATGGAATAGCAGGGGTTGGGAAGCTGGAGAGGGGCAGGCCAGGAAGTTTGTGTGCCCTGGAATTCTGGTCCTGTTACAGAGAAGCTTTGCCTGACACTGACTTCATGAAAAATAGGAACAGCTCCCGTGGAGCCTGGCTGGCTGTGAGCTGAGGGTCTGTGGTTTCACAATACTCCCCAAGCTCAGGGGTTGTGTCCTCCAGCTGGAAGGACTCAGGCAAATCCCCAAATCAGTGTTTGGCTACAGAGCTCTGTTCAGGGAAATATAACCTGAGAGAAAGAGTGGAAAGGGAACCAGAATGGGGAGAAAAGACTGAAATTTTAACACAGTGTCTGTAACTCAGCACCTTTTGTAACCACACAAAATGTTCCTTAGTGATAAAGCAGCCAAATGCTGCAAAAGCTCTTTTTCATTTCGCTTCTGGGAGGATTTTTTCAGGCACTCCCATATCGGTTTGGATGTTTCCTGTGCTTTCCTGACCCTCATCAAAGCTTCATGAATGAAGCAGGCGCTGCCTGGGACCAGCTGGGGAGGGGAGCTGCAGATAACCAGCTGCTCTGACGGTTTCAACAAGCAGCATTAAATAATTTGTCTGGGGTTAGTGAACTAGCAAGTGCTGATTAAGGATTAGATTTGACTCATTTGCTGGAGGCTCCTGATCTATTTAAATGCTTATTTCACCATGAGAGAGCAGCATATGTTCACCTCAGAGTGCCACTGAGGGAGCTGGGGGTAGCAGCATCAGACTGAGATGTTGAGGGTGGCTGACTCTTGGCCTCAGTGACTTTAGCCCAATCCAACAATAACATGCATGGTTGTGGTTTCATCTTCTGCTTTATGCAGCCAGTGGGAATTTCCAGAAGGTTCCTGTTCCAGAGCCTGCGTTTCTAACATCCCCTTAAAGAATAAAACGCTGTGTTTTTCCAGAGAGGCTGGTCTGGTGATGTTTGTAGATAACTGGGATGAACATTTACCAGGAACATCTCAGCTTCCTTGCAGGGCAGGCTGGTGTATCTGTAAGGCTGAAGCCACTCAGGGATGTGGGGTGAAGTGACCAGTCCCAGTCCCAACCCTTTTTAGTTTGGACCACCTTTGATTGGTGCCAGGCTGCTCCTGGGTTTAGGGGCCCTGTGGGGCTTATTTGTGAGGGCAGGCATTTGTGGGGTGTTTTAGCCACGTGGGCAGGGATTTGTGGGGTGTTTTAGCCATGAGGGTGGGTGTTTGTGGGGTGTTTTAGCCATGAGGGTGGGTGTTTGTGGGGTATTTTAGCCATGTGGGCAAGTATTTGTTTGTGGGGTGTTTTATCCACGTGGATGGGTGTTTGTGGGGTGTTATAGCCACGTGGGCAGGGATTTGTGGGGTGTTTTAGCCATGAGGGCAGGTGTTTGTGGGGTGTTTTATCCACGTGGGCAGGTGTTTGCTTGTGGGGTGTTTTAGCCACGTGGGCAGGCGTTTGTGGGGTGTTTTAGCCATGAGGGTGGGTGTTTGTAGGGTATTTTAGCCATGTGGGCAGGTGTTTGTTTGTGGGGTGTTTTAGCCATGAGGGCAGGGATTTGTGGGGTGTTTTAGCCATGAGGGCAGGTGTTTGTGGGGTGTTTTAGCCACGTGGATGGGTGTTTGTGGGGTGTTTTAGCCACGTGGATGGGTGTTTGTGGGGTGTTTTAGCCATGTGGGCACTGCAGCCACTGGCCAAAGCTGATGCCCAGCGTGCCAGGAGCTCCTGTGCCACCGACCCTCCATCCCAGCAGGGATCAGGCAGTGCCAGCTCTCCTGGCTGGCAGGGCTGGCACTTTGCAGATTTAGCTGATGATCATCTCGTGCCTTCCCACACAAACCCTCTCCCTTCATTTCCTCTGACAGCCAGGGCTGGTTTCCATGGAGCTGCTTCATCCATACCTTTAGGAAACCCTTTTTTTTTCCCTCTTCCCCTATAGACATAATTCGAGGTTTCTATGGCAACATCTCGGGAGGGAAGGGCTGTGATGTCTTCAGCAAGGCTGGAGTGATCCCTGGCACCCCCCGTGTGTGGCTGTGTGCTCCTGACACACATGATGGCACTGTGCCCTGCCCTATTACTTATTCTGGAATTCTGGACCCTGTCTAGTATGGTGAGGAAAAAAAAGAAAAAAAAAATAAAAATCCTGAGGGACTGCCTGGCTTCCTAAACCTCAAACTCTGAAAGTCACAGCTCAAAAAGGGGGGAAAAAAAAATCGAATTTCAAGGTTTGAGTTTAGCTGTGCCATAAAGATGTTTGAGAAGGAAAAGGAATGGTGTCATGAACTTGGTTCAGTGGCAGTGAATATTCTAGGAGGACAGTGATTCCTTGAGGTAAGCTTTGGGTTTTTATATTTAAGGAGATTTGGAAGAAATATATGAAGCACAAAATGTTTAATAGATTGTATATCTAGAGAGAAAGAGTTTAAAAGAAAAAACTTACAGTATTTTTGGGAGGAGGAAGAAAGTGAAATATTCACTGTAAATTGTGCAAAGGCCAGGAGCAACAGAATTGTGTAATTTCAGGAGAAGCAGGAGGTGGGGTTGGTTTGTGTTGGAAGCAGAGCAGAGATCAGGAAATGACTGGAGCTGAAATGGCAGAGTCTGATTTGAGCCTCTGTGAGTGGTGGGGTTGATCTGGAAAATCTGGAAACCTGGTGGAAAATCTGTATTGGAGCTGATTATAAAAGGATATTACACATTTTTGGGAAAAAACGCGAGGGCAGATCTTAAATTCCCTGAAAGAGAGGTTGGCCACATTCTTACAACACCCAGCTGCTTGAACTTTAATTTGTACTGACTGGGGAATGATTTGTGTGTTTAACAAAAACTTCTGATCTCTTTGTGTCACCAAAGAGTCAACAACAGCCACGTTCATGTTCCCACACCCTCCACAATTCCAGGGATGTTTCACTCCTTCTGATCAGGGGATGGCAGCTTTGGATGCTGGCAGGGATTTCTGAATCACATCCTGTGATTTTCATCTTCTGAAGATCCTAGAGAAGGAAAAGGGGGTAGAAAGTCTCCCAAGGAAATTAGTCCTGCCTGTGTCACTCCAGTGATTTGGGGTTGTAATCCAGTGGAGTAAGTGAGAGGAAAATGGAAATGTTCTGCTAATGACTCATCAGCAGAGGGGAAGTTCTGTCAAGTTTTGTGAGTTTGGCTGAAGTGCTGAATTCATTGGAGTGTCTGGAGGTGGATCATCAACTGCTGCATTAAAGAAATGATGTGAACCTTGGAGAATGTGAGCCTCGAGTCTCCTGCTGGAAACTGCAGCTCTTTTGTGTTCTTGTCACTCGCTTTTTCTGGAGCTGGAGGTGACTAATGTGGAGAGTGGCTCTGGAAGGGATCAGCTCAGCACTCACGTGAGTCTCTGCTGCTGGCATTGCTGGCAGCCGCTCCACACTGAGAGCTCCATCCACTTCTTGTGTGGATTTTCATTTTCAGCAAGTGAAGAAACTTGTGGATGTCAGGGAAATCAACCCACAAACACCAGAGGTTTATGTCCAAACAGCAGACAGAGCAGTCCTGGAGCTTTATTCCAATAAAGGGAGAGGCCATGGGGTGTTTCCCCTGGGGTCTCTCAGGTTTTCAGAGGGTGCAGCCTCCTTTTTATCCCAATTTCCCAGCCACGTTTCCCTCTCTCTTTCCCCACTGGCTGAGGTACTTGAGAGGTCCAGACTTCCCAAATCACCTCATGCAGACCCCTTCTAATGTGTGCTCCCCCTTTTTTCTTTTCCTTGTGTCACTTAGTGGAATTCCCACATGGCTCTGGTGCAGCAATGATCCTGGAGCAGGTGCAGTTCCCTCTGAAGCTCCAGGGGTGCTGAGCTGGGTCCGGGCTCCCTCTGGGAATGCCGTGCACACAGGCTGCCCTGGGGCTCCACAGCTCAGCTGGGATCCAGCTGGGAATGCTGGGCTCCTCCCCTGGGTGGAGCCTCTCCCCATGGGCTGATGGAATTGGATCAGCCCTGCAGTGAGCCTGGATGGCCCATGAGCAGCAGATACCCCTGGAGGGAGGGTGGGTCCTGGAAGGGATAAAGAACACTGCCCCAGCTGGTTTAACAGCTGCCCATGGACAGCAGATACCCCTGGAGGGAGGGTGGGTCCTGGCAGGGATAAAGAACACTGCCCCAGCTGGTTTAACAGCTGCCCATGGACAGCAGATACCCCTGGAGGGAGGGTGGGTCCTGGAAGGGGTAAAGAACACTGCCCCAGCTGGTTTAACAGCTGGAGATGGAACACACACGGCTGGGTACATCCTGCATTGCAACCCAAGCCAGCCTCCCCTCCAGCAGCCCTGCAGCTCCCAGAGGGGCAGAGGGGATAAATGACCCCAGTGATTTTTGGCAGAGTTTTCCCCAATGGCCAAAGGTGACTGCCCAAATCCTCTCCTGAGTGTTTAACCCCCTAAGTGCTGCACCACCACGTGCATTTCACACTGGCTGTTAGAGATGTGTGCTCTACTGGGCGTTTATTGTGTAAATATGGCAATTTTAATTCAAAAACAACAACAACGACAACAAAAACACAGCTACCAGAAACAAAAGCATGAGTAGAGGATGTGCAGTGCTGCTTGTTGATTGTAACTTGAGGTTTTGTTTGGTTTTTTTTTTTTTTAATGGAACAACAGCAGTTTCCTTAAAGTGTTTGTGAAGGAAACTGCAATAAATGTGGAGGAGTTTGCTGCTGGAATTGGAGTGTCAGTGCCAAAGAGAAAAAGAATTTCTGTGTTACGTAAGTCAGTTTTGTACAACACTGCTCCTTGGACAGGGCTGTGCAGAGGGAATGATGGATGTGGTTGTGCAGATTGTAAATACCAGTCTCCAGTAGAATTATTGGAATTATAAGCATGTCAGAGGCTCTTTTATCCTCAGAAATAAGCTCAGTAGTGAGTGCTTCTTGTCTCAGATGGAACTGCTCAGAAAAATGTGAAGGGATCTCTTGAATGTGAGTTCATCTAAGCCTGTTGCTTCAATTGAAGCAATTGAATAAAAGATGTATTCACATCTTTTAGTTCATTAGTGACCTATTAGAGTGAAATAATGGATCTGTGTCCCTTTCTGTTATATCTAGCTCAAATTTTATTCTGAATTTTTGCTGTTGTTGACCTGGGAGATAAATGTGATTTTCTGCATTGCCTAGAGACTTCAGAGACAGAGCTGTTCATAAACCCTGTGCTTTAGGTGGTTCTTGATGGCCCCTAGGAGCAGTCACACTTGAAGTACAGACCTGGATTTGAGATACCCAAACTGTGCCCTGTGAGTGGGGCAGTCAGAGTCACACTCTGCTGTCCCAGTGAGGAACAGCTCCCTCTGGAACAGAGCCTGAGCTGCTTCCAGGTGTCCTGGCAGCTCTGGGGGCAGCTCTGGTGGTGGGGAAGGGCTGGGAGGCATTGGCTGAGCTCCTGTTATCCCACAGTCAGCTCCAATGCCTTTCCAGGGATTCTGTGCCACACTGAGAGGGAACACTGCAGTGTTGTGCTCTGATTTCACCTCTCCACTTGTTTCTCCCCTCTGTTGATGCCCTTACTCAAGAATGTTCTGGTTTTGGTTTTAGTTTTTTTTTTAAGGCCCTTTGAGACAAGTAATTCGTGGTGTTCTATTCTTCTGGTCTTAATTTTCTGGTGTAGGTTCATTAGAGAAAATGATTTGTGGGAGCACCTGCTGAGAAATTGTGTTCCTAGTGGGCTGCCCTCAGTAAACATCCAATTCCTGCAGTAAATATCCAACTCCTGCAGTAAATATCCAATTCCTGCAGTAAATATCCAATTCCTGCAGTAAATATCCAACTCCTGCAGTAAATATCCAATTCCTGCAGTAAATATCCAACTCCTGCAGTAAATATCCAATTCCTGCAGTAAATATCCAACTCCTGCAGTTGCCTTTGAGTCTGATGTGGGGAAAATGGGATGGAGATTCCCCGATTGCTGCAGATTCCCCACTCCTCAGGCAGTGCTGGGTGTGTGCTTACAGGATGGGCTGTGTGCTCAATCCCCCAGAGAACAGCTGGACTTCCTGGAGCTGAGAATCTCAGCTCTCCATGAATCCCTGCTGCAGAGATTCGAGGCTGACAGATGATGATTATTTTTATTTGTGTGACAGGAACCTTCTGGATGTCTGGAGCAGATGCTGTTGAATCCTCACTTCTTGAGGGGGAGAGACTCAGCCTGCTCATCCATCTGTCTGGGCTTCTGCCTCCTCATTAGGTGCTCTGAATTTGGGAATAAACGGGCAGATTGCTGGGATCTGAGCTGCCTGGGGATGCATTTTCATGTCTTAGGCACACAGCTCTTTGTATATTCAATTTATCTGCCCATTCCCAAGCTTGGAAAAATCCTCTAAAAACTCCTGCACAGCACTGGACTCCACTGAGCACAAGAACCTTGTGAGAGCAATTAGCAATTTGTCTGATCCCTGTTTTGGTTCCAGCTGGGATCAAGGTCTGTCCTAAAACCAGGACAGTCCCAGAAACTTGGTGTGGAAGTGGAAATTTCTCTGAAATTTGGTGAAGTTCTGTAAAATTCAAGGATTATCTGGGCCATGACCTGTGCAGGAACCAAGTCTGTGAGCACACAAATCTCTTTTCCCTCCATGCCCCAGGGTTTTTTTTTTAGGTAAAAGATGGTAAAAATTATTAATTACTTTTACCATTTAATGAATTATTAATTACCTCTGCTCTACTGGAAGGGGAAGCTTAATTCACCATCTGCAACCTCTCCCTGGGATTCTGATAAAAATTCTTTGTATGGTCCAGGCAAATGCTTGAAGCTCCTGAGCTGCTTTCAACATGGTCAAACCCAGGGATAAGTCAGAAACACACTCAGAGGTGGTTGCAGAGACAATTCCACATCTTTATGTGAAGATCAAAGATGCAACAGGTCCAGTCTCTTAGGGATGAAATTCAGGATTATTCTCTTGGAAGTGGAAGAGAAAGAAAATCAATAGAACCTCCACAGTGAACAGATCTGCTGCTTTCTTGGTGCACAAATTAACATTAAAATAAAAAAAGTTTTACCTGTAAGAACTGCCTCGAGCAGTTGGAAGTCACCCTGCTCTCAGCCCCACTGTAACTATGCCTGATTATCAATCCCATTGGTTCCTTTAGACCCAAACCAGCCACTTAGATCAGCTCCGATTTAATTACTGCATGTTATTCACGCTGATGTGCCAGGTAATTGCCAGATTCCAGCGTATTAAAGAAGACATTTATCTGATGCTTCACTGAGCTTCCACTTACTGGGGCTTTTCTTTCTGTTTAATACCAGCTCTTTTTTTTTTTTATGACAACCTTGCAAAAAGGTGTCATTGTGCAGCTTAGCCCGAGGAGAGAGGCGCAGGAAAAGATGAGTTTTTAGAAAATAATCCTGCAAATGTCATTGTTTGCTCAGATCTAATAGTGGCTGGCTGGGAAGGAGTGGGAGGGAAGGAGCACGGGGGCGAAAATGAATGGCAGGTGTATTTATAACTAATGAAAAGCTCCTGCAAGGAGCTCAGCATTCAGCCCCGCAGAGGTTATTGACTCACTTGCCGAGTCCGGGCTGAATAATTTGGGAACTTAAGAGTCACCACTTGGAAAAGCTGAATTTGTGGCTCAAAGGTTTCATCCCCTGCCTGCCTTCCAGCTCCTGTTCCAAATGGAGTGGCAGCGTTTGGAACTGGATTATTCCCCCTCTTGGTTTAAGATGGAATTTGAACATAAATTCCTGCCCTTGCATTTGGGAACTTCCCCATGCCTGGAAATCATGATAAGCACACAGCAGTGGCCAGGAAATTTGGTAGGAGCTGTAAACAGAAAAAAAAAAAAAAAAGCAGAGACAAAACCAGCAGAGGTGCAATATTGAAGTATCCAGATTTATGTTGAACTCGAGAATATTTCCCTGTTGCCTGCAAATTGAGTTATGGTTCAGGCAGAGTAGGAGAGAAATTTCCATCATGTGTTTGACAGAATTGGAGAATTCTGAGAATTAAAGCTCAGCAAACACTGGTGGCACCCCCTGCCCAAATTTAATAAAGAAAAAAAAAAAGGGGCAGTGAGATTGTCAGGCACATGAATTATTCATTTTCAGCAAAACAGATTTTCTAGCTCACAAGCAGCTGGATCCCAGTGTCTGCCTTAGCTCTGCTCAGGAAGGAGAAGCAATGAGGAATTACTTATTTTCTGTTTTCCACCTTGAGAGTGGATGCTTGTTTTGCACTGAAGGTGCTCTCATTGGTGACAGGACATGGAATTTTCAGCTCCCAGAACTCTGGAAATCTCCTGGACTGTGCGTTCTGGGAGAATTTCGAGATCACCACGTGCCTGATGTTCTTTCTTAAATTAAACTTGCACAGTTCCAATACATCAGGCAGTGCTGAGCCTCAGTGTTATCTGGAAGGAAATGGAGACAAAATGTGAAATGGCTTTCTCTGAAGGACAAAGGAGTAAAATGCAGGTTTTTTTATACTCTCAGCAAGAGTATAACCATACCTCAGCTTTAAGGAAAAAAAATAAAGCTTTTTTGGGTTAGTTCTCAGAAGTTATTGCTGAGATTATTTACAGGGCAGGGCAGGTGATGTGTGGTGCTCCCTCTGACAGGTAAAACCTCTCGGTGCTACTCAAACAAAAGATCATTTCTGGGTACAAACCTTGGTGTATAAAAACAGGAGTTAGGATTGTTTAATGTGATTTAAAACCCCGAGCAGCTGGAGAGGCATCACCTGCTGGCCTCTGTGGCTACTCGTATGTTAAAAGGGAGGAAAAGGGGAAAACAAAATCCTTTTAGGTGATGGTTATTAGTGGAGTTTGTAGCTCTGGGGATACTTGGAATTGAGTCCTGCTGGGCACTTCAGAGTGAGCTTCCAGAGCTCCTGACTCTGACCTCGATCCAGATTCTCTGCAGAGTTTGACCTTGTTTCCCCCAAGAGCCTCACTGGAACACAAAAAATGATAATTTTGGGGAAAAAATCAGATTTCTGGTGACACGGCCTGACAGCTCCAAGCTATTCCGTTAAATGATGACGACTCTATTAAACAATACCTTCAGCAGCTGCTGGGATCTGGGTCAGAGAGAGGCTCTGGCACTGAAGCTGTGTGTGTTTATTGAGATTATTTACAACCTGTGCCAGCAGGGGAGCCCACCCCGGGCATCCTTGGCAAAAGAAAAAGTAGGAAAACAAAGGGAAATCGCTGCTGGGAAGATGCAGCCGGGAGGGTGGTGTTTGTTTGGGCAATAGCTGTGGTTGTTTTTAAGATATTCAGGATTCACTGCATTTCTCGGGTGTTTCACACCTGCAGGTGCAGGCTCAGGTTTAAATTCCTGCCCCAGGGATTCAGTTCAGTGAATTCTGGTCGTGCACGATAGATGTGGGATTTACTTTGTGACTGGAGCTTTTCCACACTCATTTAGAGTCACCTCAGCCTGGCTGGAGGTTGTTAATTATCTCTAGAGAGATGCTGCAGGTGGGGGAATGCCTCACATACACTGCTACATGTTTTATAGCACACACTGTTAGAAAAGAATGAGTATTTTTATACAAACCAGAACCATGGGGATGAGTTTTCTGTGCACATTTCACGCACCAAACATGTTTTTTTGGCATGTAATACACATCAACAAATGGACATTTGTCTGTGTCCTGTGATATGATGGATGCTGGGGGGTGGGGAGCTGCCTGTGGATGGCTTCATTTCCACACCACAAGTGCAGGATCAGGGGTGGGAATGGCACAGGCAGCTGGAGGAGAAGGGTTTTCAGTTGTCCACAAAAGTATTTTGTTCAAATGGATCTTGGAGGGAGGGTGAGGAACACTGACAGTTGTCCTCAGGCATTTGCTTAATTGGAGGCACAGGCTCCAGCAGCTCTGCTGCAGCTGTGGAGGTTTGAGGTGATGGACAGGAATGGTATTTATAAATTTATATATATATTTAGTATAAAAGGAGTTTACGAATCATAGGAAAGAGCCTTTTCTGTTCCTCTGTCTCTTCAGTGGCTCTTGGGAGTCCAGAGGTAGTTTTGGCCTTGTGCAGAATAAAACTTTCCTGGTAGACATTCACTTCCCTGGTATTTCTCTAGGACAAGGATGTGGTTCTCCTCTTGAAATTCCACCAAGAAAGATGATGGCACTCATTTCAGGGTTGTTTTTGTCTTAAGCATCAGACAGAAAGCAGAAATACTCCAGAACACTCCACTTCCAACCATGCTGTTGGTAGAAAACCATGAGCCAGGGGTAACAGTGATTTATTCTCTTCAGGCTCAGCTGTAGAGCCCTGGCTTTCCTGGATCTGAATTTCCTGGATCTAGGTTTCCTGGACCTGAATTTCCTGGATCAGAATTTCCTGGATCAGCCAGGGCAGCAGCAGGGAAGGCACAGCCAGGAACAACTCCCAGCTTTGAGCCAGACACGAATGTGAATTGGAGTCAGGCCATCCCAAAAGGACAATCCAGCACTGCTGAAGCACCTGGTGGTTTTGTTCTGGAGTCAGGCCATCCCAAAAGGACAATCCAGCACTGCTGAAGCACCTGGTGGTTCTGTTCTGGAGTCAGGCCATCCCAAAAGGACAATCCAGCACCGCTGAAGCACCTGGTGGTTTTGTTCTGAGCTGAAAGGCTCGGCTGGGGAGCAGATCCACATCACCCCTGCTTGTGGGGTGCAGGAATTGAAATTCCACTCTCAGTTGTGCTGAGCAGGCCAAGCCTTTCCAGACTGGCTGCTCTCTGTACAAACAGTTCACTGCATCTCCCTGGAGTGAGAAATGGCTGATCTTGTGAGAGCCTCAACCGCTGGCCTGCAGGGTGTCCTGTAACAAAACCTTCCTCCTTTAGCTCGAGAAGTGTTTGTTGTGTCCAGGTGCTGAATGGGAGCAGAGCTGGCTGCTCCTGCCTGGGTTCAAACCAGCCAGCCTGGCTCCTCCTGGCTGGAGGAGCAGGGATTTCACCTGGAGAGGGGAAATGCATTGTTCAGAGCCCTTTTGTGCTCCCAGGCTTGTCCAGGGTGTGCTGGGACAGCAATTCCATGGGATTCCTTTGTGCACCACAGACCAAATCCCAGGCTCCAGTGGAAATTCACTCTGATGGATCACCCTCTGTCCCATGATGTGTGGGAATACACAAGATAGAGAGTAAAACAGACTTAATTAGTATAGCTGGTTTGATAATTAAAATGTTATGGCAAGAACAAACAGAATTTTGAAGATTACAGAAGATAGGGTTAAATTTGCTTATGGGAAGAGAGGAAATTGATTAGATTTTGCAAGTAAAAGGTGTTTTAAAATGTATAAGTTGTTTGTATGATTTTTAACTGGATTATTGTAATAGTAAATTATTAACCTCCTAAAATAGTATATAAGCTTTTAGAAAATCTCAGTAAAACTGAATTCTGATCACCAAATCAGTCTTCCCATCTCTCTATCAATCGTCAATAATGATGGACTGAATTTAATTAATCCTTGGTCCCTCCACTAGACTTAGGAGAAGAAATGAGCTTCCCTTGCTGATGCTCAAGCAGAATCACTCCATCAGCGTGAACAGGCAGTGCCAAATAATTCCCTTCACTTCTAACACCTAAAGAGAACTCAGACTGTCAAACAGGTTCTGAAACCTGTGCCCTGCTGCTGTCTCCCGATGGATTATCACTGCCAAGCCATGACATTGATTTAATTGGTATTGCTTGCTATCTTTGGCCCCACTGTCCCCTTGAATTTGGAGAGAGAGCAGCGCCTGAAGAAATTAACTGTGAAAGTTCTGCTCCAACGCTGAGGAAATGCTGCTGGAATCACATCTGACAGCTCCTGGGGTTCTAGGGGGTGTCTGAAACATCTGGGCACTGCTGCTGTGTGTGAGGTCACAGCTGAAATGCCTGGTGGAGGTGCTGCTCTCTCAGCAACAATTCATGGGCTGGAGCCTTTAATGGCTCTTGCTGACATGGGATTGTTCCTTGTGAAAGGGAAGGCACAAACAGATATTAATCTCTAGTTAATGCCTTCTGTAAATACAGAATATCTATACAAATTAACCCCTGAGAAACCCTTTTACCCCCATCTTTTCAGGTGTTGTTAAAATGGGCAGGGAGCAATATGTGATGGAATAAATATTCATCAAGTTCTGGCTCCCACAGCAGAGATTGGGCACAAATTGTTACCCAAAGGTTGGGATGGCAAGGCTGTGATCCCAGCAGGAGCCAGGAGTTGCTGCTCCCAGTTTTTTGGGATGGGTGACCTCCTGTGATGCACTTGTGGGCACTGGGGCTGCAGGGCCCATAGTAACCTTCAGTAATGTTAAATTATATTTTATCACTTTAGTATTCTTTTAATGCTAAGTTGTATTACGACCAATTGCTGTCAAACTTAACTGTAGTTCAGTTTAAGCAAGGTAAAGTCTAAGTGTTGCTCAGTTTAAATTATATTATTTTAAGTTCTGTTAAGTTTTGGCCTATTAAGTTAAGTTTTAGTTTTGTTAAGTAACAGTGTTGTTAAATTTAAGTGATATTACTTAAGTTCTGTTAAGTTAACTTTTTTAAAGTTTAAGTGATATTAGGTTTACGTTCTGTTAAAGTTTTGTTACATGTAAGTTTTATTTAGTTAATGTAGTTAATGGGCATACATAACTAAACATTACTCTGTGCACACCTGCTTTTAATTCAGAGACCAAAACCCAGATAAACTGAAGTTTTGTACCAGAAAGAACTGATACAATTGTTCCAAAAGCTGATTTTCCCACTGACTGGAGTTTTAATTGAAATATTGCACCAAGGAGGGACAAAACTGAGGCGAGCATGAGCCAGAGGAATGTGTGAGCCTCTCTCTCCTTGTCCCAGACTGTGGCTGGTAACTCTTGCCTGTGAAATTTGTGTCATCTGCCTGGGAACGTGCTGGGGCTCCAGAAAACAACACGTGCAGGGATCAGGTGTCACCCAGCCCAAAAAAAGGGGCTGTGCCTGCTCGAGGGACAGCGGCTGCTGGCAGGAGGGGCACTCTTTGAGGGCAGAGCTGGAGGGCACTGAAATAAGAATTGGCTCAACAGGTTCTCTCCTGTCAAATTGTAATAAAACTCATCTAATTAAGTGTGCAAAGAGCAAAATATGGCTGAAGTCCCTGCCTGAGATCCAGCTCCAAAGATAACCTGTGTTCTTGAAGAAGGATGTTAGAATGTGAAAGTAAATGTGGACAGATGTATTGGTTATTCAGTTAAAAATCACAAAATTACTCCAGAATTTTCATGAAAACATCCCCCAACCAACACCACCACCACCAAAAAAAAAACAAAACAAAACAACCCAAGCAAACAAACAAAAACCAGAAAAAAAACAACAACAACAAAAAAAAAACAAAAACACAAAAAAAACCCAGCAAAAACCAACCAAAAAAAACTAAAAAAAACCCCCCAAAAATCCAAAACCAAAACACAAAGCCCAAATCCAACAAACCAACAAACAGAAAACCCCCAAAATCTCCCCGCGTGTTTTCGAACTTTTGGAAAATCAGAATTTGGACTTAGCAGGGTCGTGCCTGAGTTGCAGGTTCCTCACACAGAACCTGCCACTCTCAGCTGTGTGCACAGGAAAGGAAAGAAGTTGAGAATGATGTTGAACTATTGGGAGAAAAAGGGAATTCTGCTTGAGCTCTCCCAGGCTGTGAGTGCTCCAATCTCCCTGCCTGGTCTGGCCGAGCTTCTGCAGCCAGATGTCCATCTGAGTGACTTGCTTCAACCTCTGAAGAAGCTGTGATGTATTTCCTGTGCTTAGAAATAACTGCTTTTAATTAATAAAACTGGGGTTTTTTACCCTGTACTCTCAGTGCCAGCTACTGCTCTGTATTCATCTCCCACTTTGCTATCCCTTAACCCCACGGGAAGGCCCTTATGGAGAGGTCTGCCAAAAAATCTGGGCTGCCATCAGTTCATGCTCTTCCTTCAGGGAAGGGATTTGAATTTTTTAATAGGATTTTTTTTTTTTTCTTTCCTAATTGCTTCATTTGCAAGCCCTTTCCTGGAGAACCCAGAATATCTGAGGAGCAGAAAGGCTGTTGATCAACCCGAGGCCCCGACAACCATTTGTTGCTGGAATAAATCCGTCATTAGACGGATCATTAACTGCAGGAGCCGTCATCAGCCGAGGCTGGGCAGAGGGTGCTGCTGGGGCTGGGACAGAAATAGTCCTTGCTCAGGCTGGAATCTCTCACTCTGGGTCAGGTGTTGGAGCTGGCTCTGCTCTCTCTTTTCCCAGAGCATCAGGCAGGTGCCCGCATCCCCTCTCCGGGATAAAAATGTGCCGGGAGTGCAAATGAGGGTTGGTTACTAATCCCTGAGTGCTTGGAGTTAAAGGGGCAGGCGCTGTGCTGGTGTCTCACTCCAGAGAAGGACTCCCAGGGCACAGAGAATTATCTCCTTTTCCGTGGATAAAGGAGGTGGGAAAAGGTCTTTCCTCCAAGTGAGCTCCACCGGAGTTCAGTGGGGATCCGGGTGAAAAATCAGCCTGGTGACAGCACCGGCTTTTCCTTGGGTAACAAAGGGGTTAGCAAAGCTGCTGTGGCCCGGAGCAGCGTGGATGAGTCTCTTGTGGATTAATTAGCTAATTGCTGTGGGCATTCTGAGGCTTTGCAGTGCCCACTGTGCTAAAGGATCATGCCGGAGTGCGAGCTTTGACCCTCATCTGTACTTGTTGCTGCAATTAAAGGAGGCTCTTGCGCAGCTGATGAAAGATTCCCCGGGAGATCAAACTCGTTAAGGCATGGAACAAACCTTCACGAGGATCTCCAAAGGGCTGCTCATCCTTCCCCTGGAGCAGGGATGTGGATTGTGTGAAGGTTCACGTTGTCTTGGTTAAAATTCAGCAGTGATGCTATAGGGGGGTTGATTCCCAGATGCCCTGGGAAGAAGGTGAAATGTTATTTATTTTTTGGGATTATGAGGTAGCCAGGAATGCTTCTGACTGTGTGGTGAGGAGGCAGAAACCATGGCAAGGTGTGGGAGAAAAGGGATCTGCTCCCGAGGCAGAGAAGAAGCAAAGCTGCTTTTGAAACACTGGCATCTTGCCTAAACTGTAGATTTTTTGTTTCTTGGACTTGAAAAGAAAACAACAAACTGCATTTATTTGAGTTTCTCTTTTTAAGTGGGTGCTTGTGGAAGGCATTCTGTTTGTGTGTGTGCACCTGGTGCATGGATACCAAGGTGACAGATTCTCCAGAAATCCGTCTGAAGAGCTGTCAAGCTATTAACTTACAGAAGGAGCAGAGCAAAAAGGACAGTGCAGAAATTAAATATAGCACTCGAGCACTTAAACTGCTCTGTCATTTGATTGAAATGTTTCCTTCCCCCTTGTTCTTGCTGCTATAAATCTTCCTTCCCTGACACATTATCTCTGTCCTAGATGGCAGTTTCTGATGTTCAGAGTTCATGTGAAGTTTATTTTCAAATAAAACAGAGGCAGTCCGTGCAAGAATAACTATTTTGATTTGGGTTGACAAATATTTTCTAACCTGAAGCTAATATTTTTAAAGGTCCAGGCTGTTGAACAATGAAAACTAAAGCTGTGTCAGGTTGATTTAGAGATGTTTTTGTGTTGATTTTTTTTTTTTTTGAGAGAAAGCACGCTCAAAATTCACGCAGCTGAGTTTTCATCACTGCCTTAGAGGACTTTAATTTTATATCCCTTTTTTTTTTTTTTTTTACATGAAAATAAGGCCTCGTGCAGGACCAGCCAGCCAAATTCAGAGGATACTGATGGAGAATCTGTCAGAACATTTTTCCCTGATTTGATTTCGCCACCAGAGTTTTGCAAGCCGTGTTCCTGTGGCTGCTGCTCCGAGTGCCTGACCCTGGCTGGAGCTCCCTTGGTGTGTGGATGCCTGAGAATTTCCCCTGCATCTCCTTTGTCCCAGTGTGAAACCCGTTCTGCCCGTGTCGCTGTCCTTTGTGGTGTCTCCGTGGGTTCCCGCACCTCACACCCTCCATCCCCCGAGGGCATTTTGGAAGCAGCATCGCCCCCACGAGAACTCTCTTTTAAATCAGCTTTCACCGGCGTGAAACTGAGCTAAAAGCCCGGCCAGTTCTGGTGCCACCTGCTGCTGCTGCCGCCGCTGCTGCTTTTTTGGGTTGTTCCTCAATCCCCCCTCCTCCTTTGGCTTCTCTGCGAGCAGTCAATGGGGACGAGAGAAAAAATAAAGTTAAATAAAATAAAATAAAATAAAATAAAATAAAATAAAATAAAATATAAATTAAAAAAAGAAAGAAAGAAAGAAATTTAAGAAAAGAAAGAAAGAAAGAAATTAAGAAAAAAAAAGAAAAAAAAAGAAAAAAAAGAAAAAAAGAAAAGAAAAAAAAAAAAAGAAAAAAAAAGAGAGAAATTCTTGTGAAAGAAGGCTGAAAGTCCAAGCTCGCTCGCTGCCTCCCCGCCGGGGTGGGCTGGCTGAGCAGGAAGGTGGGACAAAAGGGACAACCCTGCCCAAAGCGGCTCCTCCGGGAGGCTCTTCCCCCTCCTTCCCCCTTCTCCCCGCGGTGCGTTTGTAGCAGCAGCACCCTCGGTAACACAAGCCCTGCCCCTGGGGATTAGGAGCGCGGTTACACTTGCGACAGCTGCCCGCCCGTGTCTCGCCCGCCGCAGACACGGAGCACGCCGCTCCTGCTACACTTTCTCCTGATTTTTTTTATCGAGCCTTGTTCCTCCTCCCCTCCCTCTGTTTCTCTCTCTGCCCTCCCCACAGCTCCACGCCGCTCCACTCCATGCTTGCCTCGCCTCTCGAGAAGAACGGCAGCCGAGTTTTCCTAGAGCAGCCTCGGGAGACTTTTCCTTTCCTGAGCCAAGAGGAGGCAAAGGGGGGCTGGGGAGGGGAGCTGAAACCCGGCCAAGCCCTCGCTGGCAACCCCTGTGTCAGTGCTAACCCTGCTCCCAGAGGCAGGGGAGGGACTTTTTTGTAGAGAGGAGAGAAGGAGAAAAGAAACTCGAGCCTGGCTTCTCTTGCGGCGTGTCCGTGTCCCGGCCACCCCCTCCCCACCCCGCGGGTTGTTCAATGAGAGCACGTGAAGAACATGAGGTTTCCTGCTTGAGAGGGAGGGCAGCGCCGGGCAGAGAGGCAGCAGGAAGGCGAGCCGTGGCTTTGTGGTGTGCTTTACACCGAGATCACAGCTACCAGTGAGTGCCCTGGGGGTGGGAGCAGAAGGAGAAAGGGCGTCTGATGCCAGCTGCCAACATGACAGAAACCCTGCAGCTCCCGGCGCTGCGGGTCCCCGAGCAGCAGCAGGTGCTGGAGGGCGGCTGCGCCTGGTCCAGCTCGTCCACCCCGACCCTGCGCAGGAAGCGCTTCAAGATGAGGCGGATGAAGAACGTGCAGGAGCAGAGCCTGGAGGCCGGCAGGTGCCAGGATTCTCCTTCCTCCAGCAAGGAATACCTGCAGCTCCCATCCATTGAGATCACCCCCTCCAGTGACGAGGACACCCCCTGGTCCAACTGCTCCACTCCCAGTGCCTCCCCGCGCCGCAAGCGCTTCCTCCTTCGGAAGTGGCTGCGCGTCCGAGAGAAGAAGGAGTGCAGTGAGAGCAGGTAGGTCCTCTGGCCACCCCCCTTCCCTGCTCCAAAATAGGCTGGAAGGGTCTGTTTGTTCCCCTGGATGTGCCTCTCCCTGCACTTTGTCCTCGCCTGTTGGCTGGAATGTGTCATGGTGCCGGTCGGATGTGCTGGTGCCAGAGGAAAAAGGCCTGGGAGCTCTCTGGGAACGGCAGGGCAAGGCTCTGTGCTTGCTGGTGGCCCTGCAGGTGACACAGAGCCAGTGGGTGAGAAGATTTGAGCTCACCAAGGTGTCCTGAGGAGACCCTGAGAGGGAGGAGTGACCTCTCTGCCGGCATTACCTGTGATGGTGATGCCAAACCTCTGCCAGGGCTTTGTGGTGATGCTCATTCCTACCACTGAGACTTCACTTGATACCCTCAGTTCAGTATTGGGACAAAGAGAGGACAAGAGAGAGAAACCAAGCAGCCCAGTGGGTCTGTGTGTCAAGGTGTCAGTCCTTGGCAGCTCCCCAGACCTGAAAGTCACACAGTCCTTTGGCTCCAAAGGGCACAAATCATTCCCAAAGACCTCCAAGAGCCTGTCAACACGGGGAATTAATGCCCAGGCATTGTATTGTGTGGCCACACGGAGATAAAGCTGCACCTTATGTAACCCTCTGCAGGGCACCCCACATGCAGTGGAATTAACTCCTCCTCTGACAATCTGCCTTTCCTGAAGGCCCCAAATACACAAGACATGTTTAAAAAATTCTCCAAGAAATTACTACTTGATAAATCCTTGGGCTGGCTTGGTGTGGGCTGAGTTTTCTTGCACTGTTTGCAGCTCCCGTGCAGCTGATCCGTGGGGTTGTGCTGCAAGGATGGGCTGCACTTCCAGAAAAAGAGAATCCTTCAGCATTTCTGCACCCACCAAACCCAGTCTCACTGCCTGCTCTGGTGCTTGAGTGTTGACAGGGCAGAGCTTTCAGCGTCCACTCTGATTATCTGATAATTTTTCTTGCATCAGGTCCCTTTAGCAAGGTCAGTCCGTCAGCTTATTAATTTTTAAAGAACTTTCATCAATGAATGCATGCCATTGAGCATCTGATAATCCCTCTCAGCAAGTTAACATTGAAAAACATCCCTTGGCTTAGGAAGTATTTCTGATTTTCACGCAGCAGTGGTGGTGCAAGTAGGGATTCAGGCACAGGCAGACAAAATCACAGAGATAATAATGCATGAGGCACGTGCTGAAGTGTCAGAATATTGAAGTTATGGTCTGAAGTTCAGAGGATGAAGGGTCCAATCCTTCAGCTGAAGGACTTAACTTGGATTTATTGATGGTGAATGAGTTTCAGGCAGGCCAGGACACGTTTCTTTTGGTGTGAAGGCAGAAGAAAGAACCAAGTTTCCTCGTACACGTGTTATTTACATGGCCCTGCTGACAGCTTCCTGCTTATTCATCTCCAAGGGAGTTTTTTGGTGATGTTTCCTGAGCAGTGCCTGGAAAAAAGGTGAGGTGGTGGATGGCTTAGGTGGCATTAGCACCTCCTTCCTTCACGTGCAACAGGCTCCAGACCTGCCCCTTCTGCCACGGGAAACACGGTGTTGTCAAATGGAATTTTCTCCTCCCTAGCCCAGATGGAAAAGCCTGGTTTGCTGGTCACTGTGGGCTGGCAGAGATCATCCCTGGGCTCTCACACCTCAGGGGAAGCAGAATCTGTGGAGAGCTGACCATGGAAAGGGTGATAAACCCTGAGGGGTTTTGTGGCATTAATTTGAAAGAGACGGGGGGTAAAACTTTGCTGTGCCCCGAGTGAAATGTTGCCTTTTTCTAAGGCAAGAAGCTGTTTTCCTATAAAACAGATGTTTCCTGTTTGTTCCTGCTGCTTTAGCAGGGTCAGAGGGAGCACCTGCTCTGTCCTGCTGCTGTCCTGTTGGTGACAGATGGTCCCAATGTCACCTCGGTGCCAACCCGTTTGTTTGGGGGCAGCAGGGACAGCTGTGCTGGGGGCTGAAGGGTTCTGTGCAGCAGCTCATTCACCAAACTTTTCATTTCATTCATTCCCCTGGGGTTCAGACAGTGACACTGTCACAGGGACTCCCAGCTCCTGTGCTGGGAGTGCAGGCATCCCATCAGGTGTGCAGATTCCCAAATTTCAGCTGGCAGAAGCAGCAGCCATCAGGCTGTGGCTCCCTCTGCAGAAATAAAGGCAGCTCGCTCCCAATCACTCAGTTTCTCTGGCTGAGTTGCCATCAAGCTGCTTGGAATTTCAGATTTGGAGCCTGGCAACTTTTTATCTCCATCCCATGGCCAGGTAGCTGCTTGGTGGCAGGGTTTTCCCAGGAAAGCTGGCAGCTGGGAGAGAGCAGGAGAGCAGGCTGTGCTCCAGCTGAGCTCTGCTCACACGGCCCTGAGCAAGAGCTCTGTGACCATTAGCATACACCAGGCATCCAAGTGAATAAACAAAGGCTCTCAGCACTCCCAGCGCCGCCTCGAAATGCTCCAGCTCTGCTTTTCTCACCCGGAAACTCCAACCTGCTGGTTAGTTTTTAACAGCCCGGATAATGGTGAGCTTTGTGTACCTGCTGGGTCTCTAAAAGCTGGTAGAGCAGGGGGCAGGCTGTTCTTTTCCTCCCGTTAAACCCCCAGGGAGGGCTGTGAGAGCCTTTCCTGCCCCTGACACTGCTTTGTTCGAGGTGAGAGAGCAGGAAGGCGATTCCCTGGGGGTAGGACTGTCCCTGGAACGTCTCCTCGTTCAAGGAATGGTGATCCCAACCTCCAGGCTGCTGTGCAGATGACAAATAGGATGGGTTTTTTTTTATGAGGGGTGCAGACAGCTCCTGCTCTACCCCTCAGCCATCATTTGCCAGCCAGGTAATTAAGTTATTTACCTTTATCAACTACGAGCCCTGCACACAGGTGCACGAATTTAGTTTTTATTAAAGCATGATGATGTTTCTTTCTTCAGGGGCAACCTGGTGGCATTTTGCTGTGCACGCAGCCTGCATGCATTATTGATGTGGGCATAAGGCAGTTGTTCAGCTTTAATTTATTATTTACCTCCCCAAGCTGCCCTTGCTTGTAATTTCAGGACCTGCATGTGATTTTTGGGGCAAGAATTGCTGAGTAGATCATTCAGGCTTCAGTTTAAGGACAGCTTGGCTTTGGCCCAAGATCAGGGCTGGTTAAGGATGAAATGTTGGTGTGCAAAAGATGCAAAACTTGGGGATTTTGTTGGATCAAGTGGGGGAGCAGCTTGTGCAGCAGCTCCTGACACTTCTACAGATGGATTTACTCAGGTTGGTTTTCTGCTGGAGAATCTGACACTCATTGTGGATTCATCCAAAAGGAAAGACTTGTCCAAGTCCTAAAACGCCTCTAACACATTAAAAATGAAGGGTACTATGAGAAGAGTTCCATCCCAGCTCAGAAAAGTGCCTGTGCTGAGGAGCTGGAGGTTTCTTGAGCTGCCAGCTACGCAAATGTGGAGATTTTTCAGATGAAATCCTGATAACTTATCTCAAAGTGGGGAACAAATGAGGGGAGACTCCAGCACTGCTCAGCACTGGGCTCTGAGGCTGCTTCCCTTCACATTCTGAGGTAAAAAAATTCTCTTTTTATCCTTACAGAATTTTCTATTGATCCTTCTCCTGATATAAATCAGCTAACAGTGAACTGCTGATTTGTTGGGAATTGAGCTAAAAATATTATTTACAAATCAGTGGCTTAGATATTTTGAATTGGCTTGTAAAGGTAAACGAGCCTTTAATTTAATTATAGCCCATAATGCTTTTGCTTTCCTTAATGAAATTGAAATTCACTCTGGGAATAAATTAATGGTCATTCCCCTTTCTCTGACTTCAACATGTGTGAAAAAATATTGTGGTATGTTCTGGAGGAAAAAAAAACCAGAGTGATGTGATTTTTTTTTTCCCCTAAGAAACCACTGATTGTGAAAAGTGAAAAACAAAAAAAGCTGCAAGATTAAGGTCATAGAGCCTCTTCCATTATGGAAAAGTGATCCAAGGTTTAGGAATATCCTGGAGGTGTTCACTGGTGAGGAGGGAGCTGCCCCAGCCCTGAGCTGGGGTGGCTGGAGAGCTCTGGAAAGCCCTGGTGAGGTTTTGGTCTTTCTGTTCCGAGAGGCTGCAGAATGAGCCACCCTAAATTTTGCAGTTTTTCAGTTTTTGCTGAACTTCCACGTTCCAGCTGTGGCTCGGAGGGGAGGAAATGGGGCTGCTCCTCTCTCAGCCAGAATTGGGAAGTGGGCGTGTGCCGGGCTCGCTCATTTCTGCTGAAATCCTCGTTAAAATCTCCTTTGTGCAAAGAACTGCTGGTTCCGCTGGGGTTCCACCACGGGAGAGAAAAATGCTTTTGTTTCCCCCTCTCTTTGCTTTTGGCTGGAGCTGGTTAATTGAGGATTTGGGGAAGACAAGTGTTTGGGAGGCAGCTGCTCCTCTCTGCTTTTGGTGGCTTTGGAAAACCCATGAGCACAAACTTCCCTCGGTGTGGTGTCTCCTAATCTGAAGTTTGAAAACACACAAACAACAGCTCGGTAGCAACTCAGTATTAACGTAACGTTTTTTCCCTTTTTGAACCTGCAGGTTCAAACGAGGCCTAAAGTGCTCCCAAAAAAGTGATTTTTTTTTTTTCCTTTTTCAGCTGCTGCATGCCTGTCTCCTGGGAGTGCTGATGTGCTGTTTGCTGCGACTGCAGATTTTTTTTTGTTTTTTTTTTGCCATTTGTTTCTGGCAGTCTGTGCCAAGTGACTGTGGATTCCACCAGCCTTGGCATTTTTTTTTTTTTTTAATTTTTTTTTTCTTTTTGGCTGAATCTCACTGCCTTTGTGCAATAGATTTTGTGGTTTTCTTTCCAAATATTTGCCTCCCAGTATTTGTGTGGTTTAGGGCAGCCAGTCACCCTGAGAGTATTAAACACGGAGTGATTTACAAACAGCCCGGCGCTGAAGGGCTGTTGATCTTATCTGCTCGGCAAATATTTGCCATTGGGCCATCTGAGATCCGTGCCCTGCGCTGTGCCCGCCGATGGGACTTTAACAATTAATTCCCGCTGGAATTTTAGCAATCAGTTCCCATTTTCCTGATCTGGGTGGTTTCCCGCAGATCCTGCTCCCAGCGCAGGGCTCCGCCGCTGGTTGGTAAATCAGATGTTGGTGAAAGGGCTTGTGCGGACAGCGGGGGAAGTTTGGTGTTGATGTTTTTCTTTTTTTGTGAAATGAACGAGGTGAGAGGAGAGGGCTTGGGCCCTTTTAACCCTTTGCAGCACGGAGAGGAGATGATTTTACTGCAGGCTCACAGCCCGGCTCTCCAGCTCTGAGTGTGACACTCACTGTGGGGGCCGAGGTGACATTTACACCTGTGCCTTATCTTTTTTTTGGTCATTTCTAATGGGTTTAGACTGCAAACGTGGCTTTACACCCTCCCCATCCATGAAACTGGGTTAATTTGGGGAGGTTTGGAGTGGGAAGTGCCTGTTTGGTTCTCAGGAATCTCTTGGAGACCTCAGAGCCTTTCCAGGACCTGAAGGGGAGTACAAGGCTGGAGAGGGAGATTGCACAGGGACATGGGGTGATAGGGCAAGGGGAGGTGATGCCTCACTGTCCCTTTGTGGGGTGCCAGAACTGCTGCCTTGGGGAAGCTGAGCTGGAGCAGAGACTGGGCAGAGCTGGAGAATAAAGCAGAGATTTATTGAAAGGCTTTAGGGTACAACACCTTGGGCAGGGCAGGAGCCTGGCCAGGGCTGCACCCAAGGGGGAGACAAAATGGTCACAAAATGGACCCAAAATGGTCACAAAATGGACCCAAAATGGACCCAAAAGGGTCACAAAATGGACAAATGATCAGGAGGTCTCACACTTTTCTAAGTTTTGGTCTATTTGCTCATTGGGGTTTAATTGTCCAATTCCAGCTCCAGGTTGTGAGGTCCCATCTTTCTTGTTTTCTCTCCTCAGCCTGTAGAATATTCTAGAGGGCGATGTGCAAAGGGTCTTCATTTCAAAATCCTCCTGGTCAATTCTTCTGGATATTTTCTGGTATTACAACCTGTGTATCTTTCAGTTTCCCAAATCTGATGGTGAAAATATCCATGTGTCCTGAAGATTTTGGTAGATTTCAGTTTAAAGCTGTTGCCAAAGTTGTTGAAAACAGCTGAAGAATTTGTATCCCTGATTACAAGTTGTCAATTATTCAATTTTTTTTTTGAACCAAATAATACTGAACCCAAAGCCTTATGAATAAAGGAGTTAATTAAACAGAGTGAATACAAAATACTCAGCTGGGTTCAGACCTGGAGTTGTCACTAGTAGCTGTGGGTTTTTTTGGATAATGCTCCAAACCCCTTAACTGATCCCATTTTCCAGGACACAGCTCCTTCTCTCCTATTTCTCTCCTTATCCCATTCATCCTCAACTGTAGGGGAAAAAAAATTCCTTGGATTAAAATTCTGCCAAACACACCTGGAGATTTAAAAGTACAGTGGGTTTATCACCCACACCTGGAGGGCACAGGAGTTCTAGAAGGTTCTTGGTGTGCAAAAATTGACCTGAGTGCCTGAACTTTGTGAAATCCTGATAAATATCTCCTGCTGGGAGGCCTGCTCAGCTCTGAAAGCCTGTTCATGCATAAAAT